>SJYQ01004954.1:1433008-1527840 GCA_006410935.1 Redunca redunca
AAAAAAAAAAAAAAGAAAATAAGTTAAAACTTTAAGCAAGGGGAAAAAGAACTCTAGGTTTAAAATCCAAGATAATTTTGTATTAACAATTAAATGTTAAATTACTTAAACTGTTGGGAAAGAGACATAATACAGAAAGATCATTTGAAAGCCATTAAGTATGGCTTTCATACTTTCAAGAATACTTGGACAGCTAATGTTATAATAAAACTATGAAATGTTTGGTCTCAATTTTTTTCCTAAACTATAATGGTGGGCTGAAAAAAAAAATGCTCTTCAAGAAACTCATGATGAACATTTTTTAAAAGAAAAAGTATGTTACTAATACAAATAATTATACTTTATCATTTTTAAAAAAAAATAGAACAGGTCTGTCACAAAATGGGCTCTTCATGTAGAGCTATATAATCAGGAGTTAACTGACATGACGATATCCTGCCTTGGAAGTGTTATGATAGCCAGAGATTAATAGTCACTAGAATATATGGTAGGATCGTCTATAATATCAAACACTGGGTTAAAAGCCAAGTGTCTACCCCAAGGAAATATTTAAGTTATCATAGATCAGTAAAATGGAATTTTATATTGCTATAAAAATAATGGCTTTAAACAATACTTAGTAACATAGGGAAAGACTAATTTTTAATTTGTAAAGTATAATGTAAAATTGTTTTTCAGCATTTTCCTAATTTTATGAAAAAATCAATTAGCACATCTATTTATTTATTTAATATATTTATTGATTCATTCATCACTGATTGAGTACCTACTATGTATCATATTTTGTTATTGATCTGGAGGTCATACTACTTGCATTTCAGTGAAGAGAGAGAAATAATAAGTAAACAAGTAATATACAAAGTATGGAAGAAGGTGCTAAGTGATCTGGAAAAAAAAATATAGCAGAAATGTAGAGACTCCAGGAGTGGTGGATTCTGTGTTGCTGAAGGACTTAGCTATGAAAATGACATCTATGATGACTATATGAGTTACTCTTGAATAATTAGAAAAGTTGTGATTGATTCTAAGTTTTGAAACTCTAATAAATCACAGTGGTAGTCAAACTAAGTGGAAACATGAGGTCTACTCTTTTCAAGGTTGGGATTTGTGTGTATCTGTGTGTGTGGGTGTGTCTTTATTCATGAAACTTAGGATCCTATCTCTTGTGATGTCTGTCAGAACTGCCATTTCCCTGTCGTTTCATGCCGGTGAGTACAGGTGGGCACTCCACCTGTTGAGGGCATGTCTCTAGGTTAAAGTTTGCTCTGTGATTTCCACTGGGTTGTTTCTTGTCAAGTTCAAGTATAAGCTTCTGTTTCACTATGCATTCTTCCAGAAAGCTGAGGTTTATAAGAAGTAGATAAAGATTTCAATGCAGGAAAGTATCTTTCTAGACACAAAGTACCTCTTACTGAATTGGACTGAGTTAAGAACAGGTCCAAAATCACTGCAGATGGTGACTGCAGCCATGAAATTAAAAGACGCTTACTCCTTAGAAGGAAAGTTATGACCAACCTAGATAGCATTTTCAAAAGTAGAGACATTACTTTGCCAACAAAGGTCTGTCTAGTCCAGACTATGGCTTTTCCTGTGGTCATGTATGGATGTGAGAGTTGGACAGTGAAGAAGGCTGAGCGCTGAAGAATTGATGCGTTTGAACTGTGGTGTTGGAGAAGACTCTTGAGAGTCCCTTGGACTGCAAGGAGACCCAACCAGTCCATTCTGAAGGAGATCAGCCCTGGGATTTCTTTGGAAGGAATGATGCTAAAGCTGAATCTCCAGTACTTTGGCCACCTCATGCGAAGAGTGGACTCATTGGAAAAGACTCTGATGCTGGGAGGGATTGGGGGCAGGAGGAGAAGGGGACGACAGAGGATGAGATGGTTGGATGGCATCACGGACACGATGGACGTGAGTCTGAGTGAACTCCGGGAGATGGTGATGGACAGGGAGGCCTGGCGTGCTGCGATTCATGGGGTCGCAAAGAGCTGGACACGACTGAGTGACTGAACTGAACTGAACTGAAGAACGGGTCAGGATCTGAGACCTTACATTGCTTGCAAGGTAAGAAGCCCACCACAGCTTTACAGATGCTGATGGAGACCCCTAGGCCAGAGACACATGACTATGACTGACAGGTCACCATGCGTCAGGAGCCCCACGCTCCCTGCGGTTCCCTCTGCCCACTGAGGCCGCTGATGAGGGCACGGAGGTTCAGCCTGATGCCACATGCAGTGGGCCTGTGTCACTGAGCTTCGCAAAATCACAGTCTTCTGAAGGAGACTCCCAGCAAACCTCCCTAGTGTTTGCCCAGAAACAGGCACCATGTCTGTTGTAGCGCCAGGAGAAAAATATCCTCTGCCCAGAGGAAGACACTGATTTCCCGGCTGCTTGCTTCATAGACATTCATGAGAAGATAGTCCAGAAAGCTGTCCGACCCCTTTGCTCAGAAATGCAGAAACACAAAAAACTCAGAGAATTTTCTCCTAAGAGAATATTGCATGTTTAGTTTTTGTGAGTTCTTTGTATTTGCTTAAAATTGTGTCTGCTTGCTCGAGTTCATTCATATTTGTTAGTAAGCTTAAGAAAAATGCAGATGAATATTCCTCTGCCAGTGTGTATACAGAATAAACTAATGATCGATATTAGTTTGTTTGTACTGCTGTGTTTCTTTTAATTTCTTCCGATGATTGGTATGGACTTTTGTGAATGCTGTGTTTAATAACAGATAAGGGTAGGAAAGTACAGAACAAAGACATTTGGACTAAATATCAATTTCCATTTAGGAGATTTTTGATGTGTGGGAATAATCAGGAGGTCCTAAAAAGTTTATTTCCTCTTTTAACAAAGAAACTATTTCCTCTGAGGCCCACTGCTGAAATCATCCAAAATCTTGAATCTAGGTGTTGTGAGGAGAGATACTGGGAAGGAAAAGCAGGAGATTGGAAAGGGAAAACTGGACTTCTTACAAGCAGCACATTATCTAACTCCACACTGAAAATTCTTTGGCAAATATGGACTGTCGGGGTGCACTCAGAGTTGGGTATGAAAGGTCCCCGTTTGAAGACTGTGGACTCTGGAGCAAGACTGCTTGAGCTAGAATCCCATGCCAGCTGTGCTCGTAGTCTGGGACGAGTCAGTTCAATCTAGTGTGCCTCAACTTTCTCATTTATTGATACATGAAAGGCATATGCATATGCCCTGTAGGACTATTGTGGTGATTAACATAGCTGATATGTATCAGTCACTTTCCCCACAGTCAGGCCGTGGTGGGCACTTGATGTATTTGAACTGCTTTGGTGTTGGGTCATTGTGGTTTCTTTTCTTAGATAACAATGACTGAATCCGTTTAGCCTAGGCATCATTATATCATTATATTTTCAGGCAACCACAATGCCTCACACAAAGTAGGTGCTTGATCATATATTTATTGAACAGATGAATTAGAGAAATTTCCAAGTTGAAATCCTGAAACAATCTATAGGGACACACAGACAGGCCATGGCATTGTTCTATACGCACGTGTGTGTCCGTCTGCAGGGACACACAGACAGGCCGTGGCATTGTTCTCTGTGTACGTGTGTGCCCAGATGGCTAAATTCATTTTCTTGACTCATTTTAAACTGCATGTCTTCTAAGTGACAATTCTCTTCTCTCTGTAAAATAAAATCTAAAAGAAAAAACTTTGCAATCCAAAAAAAATGAGTGAGCCTGAAATCATACTGAAGGAAAATCAGGTTCAAGAACATGGGTTAATTTACATATAATTTGATTAGCTAGATACTTGTGTACTTTTAAGAAACCATCACAACCACATACATGCAATTTACTAAAATATTATGTAATTGGAAATACTAGAAGGATGTTACTTAGCCTCTATGTCCTTTGAGTAAGTATATTTCTTATTCGCCTTGTTATTGACTAGAAAATGATTATTAAATTTTGATAAGTACCTCTCAAACTTAATACTAAAAATATATTACATGTTTTAAAATATAACAGAGATGTGTAGTATACAGTGTTATTTAGAACTTGAAGATCAGGAATTTCCTTCAGGGCTAATTTTATGGGAGTTTTTTGCTATGAATAAAGAAAAACCATCTTTTCCTTTTATTTGCTTTATTTAGCCACCAGTACCCCTGGTTTAAACAGTAATAAAGTATATAAGGTCATAGATTCATAGGTTATTCAATGTTATGAATAATGCAATGTGTACATTAATGAGAAGTTAGAGATGGGAGAAATGTGGAGTTTTATGAAACGTTAGTACTTCATAGTAAATTTTCTGTTTACTAGAGTCATTATAAGAACATAATTTTAAAACTTCCAGCTTTTAGAATGTTAATGAATTTATTTTTTGTTTGTTTTTTAATATAAATTTATTTATTTTAATTGGAGGCTACTTTACAATACCGTATTGGTTTTGCCATACATCAACATGAATCTGCCACGGGCATACACGTGTTCCCCATCCTGAACTCTCCTCCCACCTCCCTCCCCATACCATCCCTCTGGGTCATCCCAGTGCACCAGCCCCAAGCATCCTGTATCATGCATTGAGCCTGGTCTGGCGATTTGTTAATTATATAAATCACTTAAGAAGTATTGTAGGTTTCCTTAGTGAAGTCATGGCATCCAGAACTAATAATCAGTACAGCTTGAATGTAGTAATCTGGCTCAGTAACTGAAAGCAAGTAATATATTAAAGGCTTTATTCTGCCCCACCTCTTCACTTTTTGTTTTGTTTTTCTACATTTGCACATCTACTCCAGTTTAAAGGTTAGTTATTCTGACACCCACGTTCATGCGACTTTATGTAATTCAAGTGCTATATATAGCCAGCTTTTATTCAAAGTAGCTGAATAATCATGAAATAGAATAAAATAAAGATAAAATAATAGAATAAAATAGAAACTGCTACCATTCTAATGATTTCACTTTAATTTCACTCCTGTATGATACAGGCCCAAATGAATAAATTTCTTTTTTTCCCTCTGCCTTTAAAATCCAGCTTGTGATAGCTAGATAACTGATAATTTTCTGTTAAGTCTTACAAATATGCCAAATTTTAGATTTCTTCCTTCAGTGTGTTTCAGTTCAACTAATGGTTAAAAATCCATTTTAATAACATCATAGGTTTATTCAAAATAAATATATAGTCTATGGACTTCTCCAGGCCAGAGTACTGGAGTGAGCAGCTGTTGCTTTCTCCAGGGGGTCTTCCCAACCCAAGGATCGAACCCAGGTTTCACGCATTGCAGGCGGATTCTTTACCAGTTGAGCCACCAGGAAACTCTAATAATATCATAGAGTCATTCAAAATAAATATACTGGAGAAAACATATGAATAATCCTCCCATAAATTACTTCATCAAGTAAATGAGTTAACGAGGTGTAATGCGGATACCCCAGTTATCCAGATTATGTTTGTAACTAAGATATATAAAAAGACAATTTCTTAGGACCTCAAATTGCTTGACGATTATGTAACTTGATTCCAATTTTCACACCAAATGATGGTTTCTATTTTGTTTCCCCTCAATTCTGTCACATCCAATCCAACAGAGGATGATGTATGCTCCACTACAAATTAGGGGGAGGCAGCAGTCCGTGTCGACTGCATCTGAAAATAAATGTGTTACGTCTCCTTTATCTGGTTCCCTTCATTAAAGACTACACTCTGTGGTCCAATTCATATCGTGCATTATTGTTCAATCTCCCAGAGCAAAATGCTATTACATTGCCTTTTTCCCCCTTCCCTACATTCTTTTGCAAATTAACTTACTGCATTTCATGGAGAATTGTTTTGAATTGACAAAAATCAGCACGAGAAGTAAGTAAAATTTTCATATATTTCCTAAGGGTTTAAACTAATAGTATCAACTCAGTAAACGAATACATTAAGAAAGCCAGTCTCAAATTGGTTCCTTTTAATTAAAATTTACCAGCTTTCATTACCTCACCAATGTGTCCTGCCTCTTTTCCAGGACTGGTTTTCTGCATGACACTTACCAAACTCTGATATGATAGAACCTAATTCAACTTTTGAAAATGAAGGTTGTGGATTTGGAAAAAACATTGATTTTGAATGCTGGTTGTACCTTTTACTAACTGAATAATTATAGGAAATTTTTAAAAATATTATAATATTCACTGTCCTCAACGGCCAAATGTTCATGATTTGTAGGGCTCCATAAAGCCCTACTTTATGGAATACATAGGAGGGTTCATTGAAGAAAAATATATGGGGGACACTTTCTCCAAGGGCCCTCCCAGAGAAAACACCATACATATGATGAATATTTGATCACATCCTGGCAGCAAATATCGGGATGGGTTTTCTTGCCCTTCTTTGTCAGGGACCAGTGAAATGCTTCAAAACGCAAGGCCATCAAAGCAGTTCTAGAGTGAGTCAAGACAGTTGTGTTCCCGTCTTGCATCTTGAGTTTCTGTTATATACGGCATTGTTGATTCTAGAAACTTTTTGCCTGTAGAGCTTAAAATAGTCACCAACCTGGGAATCTAGAACAGGTATATCTTCTTAGTTTTTCTTCTGTTTTAAGAAAAGAACTTTCTTACCTGGTAACAGCAAATCCCATGGACAGAGGAGCCTGGTAGGCTGCAGTCCATGGGTTCGCTGAGTCGGATACAACTGAGTGACTTCACTTTCACTTTTATCTTTCATGCATTGGAGAAGGAAATGGCAACCCACTCCAGTATTCTTGCCTGGAGAATCCCAGGGATGGCGGAGCCTGGTGGGCTACTGTCTATGGGGTCGCACAGAGTCGGACACGACTGAAGTGACTTAGCAGCAGCAGCAACAGCAAAAGAGGTCTGGAGAAAAACAAGTGGAAATCAGAAGTCGATTTTCATAGGGTGCTGTGTGGGGAGGGACCACCAGCTGAACATGCATCTTGGTGAGACCCTCGACTCCCACCCTGACACACAGCAGCTTTTACCTATAAATACAGTGTTCATTGGGGGGATTTTCTTTAAAAAATAATTAGTGTCCTGCTTTTCATAAATATAATAAATGTTTCTCAGGCAAAACACGAATGGCCAGCCCCGTGCAGTCATGAAGCCATGGAGTCAGACGCTCGGGTGGGGGTGGGGTGTGCTTCTGTAGTCTCTGGCGTGTGCCAAGGGTTGGGAAAACTGAGCTGTTGTTGCTTATCGGTGTTTAGCAATGATGGCCCCTGTCGTGCTTGTGTGTTCAGACTCCCCGGTGCCCTCTCATTGTTACTTGGTGAGTATGCTCTCACCAAATGAGAGTCCCTGCAGGAGCTCTCTCTCCTGGGGAGCCCACGGAATCCCACCCCACCAGCGCCTCCCCGGGCTCGGGATGGAACTAGCTGCTGACAAATGCTACCGCCTTTCTCAAAAGACAGAGCCCTGGAGAAGCTAAGCAACTTCATCTGGTTTCATCAACTTCCTTCTTTGATCTAGGCTGTTCCTAGAAGCACCCCAAACCCTTTCTTTCCCAGAGAACCTAGACTTCAGGAAATGCATAGAAACACCTTGACCACGGTGACCAGCCCGTCGGTGGCAGATCTGGGAAGCCAGCCTCCTTTTTTCTCGCTGCCAGTTCACGTGCGCCCCCTCCGTGAACTCCACAGCCGTCCTTAGCTAATGTCATTGCGCAGCAAGCAGCAGAGCTGTGGCGGCGAGGGATTAAACTGGGTCCATCTGCCGAGGAAATGCCGCTGGACGCCCTGGCATCGGAGCGAGGGGTGTGGGGGAGCCTCCGCTCAGCTCTGGGTCGTCGGGACGCACCGCCTCCCCGCACGCGTCCAGCTGTCAAGAAGGACCAACCTGTCCTGAGGCCCAGGGCTCATTCACAGCCTCAGCCTGAACCAAGAGAGGCTCCGAGGTGGCGGGGGCGCCGAGTGCTCTTAAAGCGCATGGCTGAATTTTGTCTTGCAAATCAAAGAGAAAAGGACTATTCATAGTCTCCCCCCTCCACCCTTGTAGAATAGATTTGCAGAGAAAACGCTTGGCATGTTCCGTCCGCTCTGCTTGCTCTCTGCGCAACAACATGTAAAGTAAGCTCTTTAAAGCAGATGATGTGCGGAACCTCCCAGTACAGGGGCTTGATTCAAAAGCAGTTAGATGACTAGCAGACCTCTTTTTGCATAGCTGGCTGGAGCAGGGTTGCATTAATAGAGCTTTCCTTTCAGCTTCAAAGCTGTAGACACTTCAGGGGCCATGCTTGCTCCAGAGACGTGCGGTTTGATGTGTTGTTTCTGCCCTGGACTGCTGTGCCTTGCCTGAGGCAGCTGTTTTAAACCCTTTTTTTTTTTTTAAGTTTTTACTTCTGTATCTACTCCGTTGTTTGTGATTTGCACAGCTAAGAAACCCTGATGAACAAAGAAGGTGTGAAGAATTTCGGTAATTGGGTGGGACAGTGAAAAAGAAAAAAAAACATCTGTCACCTGATTCTCACGGTATTTCTTTGTCTTGTAAACCCTCAGCTTCCCTCATAAAATATGACATGCAGATTAAAAGTCATTTTTCAAAAGGTTCAGGACCCAGCATAAATTGGAAGGTTGGGGAACTTTGGGGTACAGAGATGGGCTTAGCTTCCTCACTAGCTGCCCCATAGCACAGGGGTTCCTAGACTTGACCTTCACAAGCTAGTAATAAATCACACACACACCTGCATCTTTTTGAGCTAACCTAAAGTGGCCAGTATTTAATTTCCCTAAGTAAGGACATGAAAATGAACAAACCAGCAATACTATCAGTTCAGTTCAGTCGCTTAGTCTTGTCTGACTCTTTGAGACCCCATGGACTGCAGCATGCCAGGCCTCCCTGTCTGTCACCAACTCCCAGAGTTTATTCAAATTCATGTCCACTGAGCTGGTGATGCCATCCAACGATCTCATCCTCCGGCGTCCTTCAGTCTTGCCCCAGTATCAGGGTCTTTTCAAATGAGTCAATTCTTCACATCAGGTGGCCAAAGTATGGAGTTTCAGCTTCAGCATCAGTCCTTCCAATGAATATTCAGGACTGATCTCCGTTAGGATGGACTGGTGGGATCTCCTCGCACCCCAAGGGGCTCTCAGGAGTCTTCTGCAACATCACCGTTCAAAAGCATCAGTTCTTCGGCAGTCAGCTTTCTTTGTAGTTCAGCTCTCATATCCATACATGACCACTGGGAAAACCACAGCTTTGACCAGACAGACCTTTGTTGGAATATGCTGTCGAGGTTGGTCATAACTTTTCTTCCAAGGAGCAAGCAATACTATCAATGTCATTTAATTTTAAAACGTATTTCAAAGCCCAAAGACATAACCACAGAGGAAAAAACTAATCATATAATTGTAGTTATTTAGTTTTTATGGGGAAATTAAAAAAAAAGACTTTCCTAATATTTTTATTTTATTGCAAAACACTGAAAAACTCATCCCTGATTGGTGCTAAATCCCTAGTGACACTTACTCCCCCCCAAAACCCCTCAATGTTCTAATCTCCTTAACAGGCCTGTCAGAACCACATCTGTGTGCACTGAGGCCCCACCCTTGCCCCCTGGCTCTGAGATCCATTTGGATCAATTTCTCCCCATTCTGCCTCTGAGTATGTGCCCTGGATTTCTCGTGTTGGTATCCAGCCTGGACTCACTTTTCAGGCTCCACTTGACACTTCCCATCACGTTCAGGCCCTGGTATCCAAGGTGGGAGTGCTTCCTCCCTGCCCAGCCTTCCCAGCGCCCCGTAGGGGTCCTGCAGTAACCAAGGTCACCACAAGGTGGGGGTAGCGATGCAGCTCCTCAGGCTCTATCTCTCCAGACCCACTGGGGACTGGCCCGGCGACAAGGGAGAGACGGAAAGTCACAGGCCAGAACCAGCATGGCCTCAGGAGATGACATTTCAGCCACTTAATTACTGAAGGCACTTAACTACTTAAGCAGACCAACAATCCTTGTCTGGGTTAAGTGTATACATCATTTGGGTTTTTTTTTAATGCTTAGTCGCTCAGTCATATCTGACTCTCAGCGACCCCATGGACTGTTGCCAGCCAGGCTTCTCTGTCCATGGGATTCTCCAAGCAAGAACACTGGAGTGGGTTGCCATGCCCTCCTTCAGGGGATCTTCCCCGCCCAGGGATCTCTCCCACATTGCAAGTGGATTCTTGACCAGCTGAGCTACCCGGGAAGCCCTTGGGCTCATAGGGTAGCTCTGAAAATTAAACAGAGATGACACGTGGAGAGTACCTGTCCGGAGTGTGATTTAAGTAAAACGGAAGCTTGAAGAAATCTGAAAGGAGAGAGGGCTTGGTGACCTCAGATTGCTTCAGCCACCTTGGCAATTAGAACTGCCCGTTAGAACTGGAGGTAATGACCAAAGCGTCTTATTTTTATCCAGTGTGGTCGCCGCTCACCACCCCCTGTGGCTGCTGACAAAAGGAGATGTGGCTGGTGAGGTCAGGGAGCTGGATTTGGGGCTTGGATGGGTTTAAATTTACGCAGGCGCATTTAGCCAGTCCCAGTGGTATCGGCAGCAGAAGAAAAGAAGTCGTAGGACACTGCTTCTGTGTCTCAGTCACTCAGGCATCAGAACGGACAGAAGGCAGGTCTCCCCGCTGTGCTCTGCACCCGGGGCTGCCTCTGGGGTCAGGTCAAGACTGTCTGATGGTGTCAGCAGCATTGCTCTCTTGCGTGGCTCAGACGGGGTGAATATGTATGTGTATCTGCAGCCGTCAGTGACGGAAGAGAACGTGTTGCTGAGAATTCCTCCTTAAGAGGACTAGCTTCAGGTACGGATGCAGTGGCTGAGCTTGTCCTGAGATCCTGAAAGGTCTACCACAGTTGCTTTAGAAACTCCTGTCTGAACATGGCCCGTGGAATTCTCACTCATGAAGTCCTTCCTGCTGTTCCTTTCCTCTTCTGACTGTCAAGACAAAGGGCAAAAACATGCGACATGCCTGCATCTGTGAGAATCTGAATTTGGGAACACCGAGAAAATGTTTTATCCCAAATTTGGAGTCATTAGCAAATGTTTTCTTACTTCTTATTTAATAAAGGTAACTAGATTACAGCTGTACACCTTTATTTCACTGTTGCGGTCTCCCATCAAAATATTTTAGATCAACTTTTCTGTAGAACTTTGACTATTGGGATCTACCATCACATTATTTTTTAAATCAGTTTTGTTCTGTCTTGTTACATTATACTCTTACTTTATCCATCCTTTTACTTGGATCAAAGAAAGTCTTCAAGAGACAGGCAAAAGGTACATCATAAAAATATTCGTGAGTGAATGCTACTGCTACTGCTAAGTCGCTTCAGTCGTGTCCGACTCTGTGCAACCCCACAGACGGCAGCCCACCAGGCCCCCCCGTCCGTGGGATTCTCCAGGCAAGAACACTGGAGTGGGTTGCCATTTCCTTCTCCAATGCAGGAAAGTGAAAAGTGAAAGTGAAGTCGCTCAGTCGTTTCTGACTCTTAGTGACCCCATGGACTGCAGCCCACCAGGCCTCTCCATCCATGGGATTTTTCAGGCAAGAGTACTGGAGTGGGGTGCCATTGTGATAAATACCTACAAAGTCTAATTTTTAAGGACTCTTAATCCTTCCTTTCGAAGCCTCCAAGTTTGATGGTAGAGATCAGGTTGGTGGTACAGTTCACTCTAAGGAGAAGGAAACTTTTACCTCTGTCTTTTAATGTCTTCAAACTTGGCTTGAACTCAGAAATAGGAAACAGTGTGTGTTATGCCCAGAGTCCGAGTCCCCAAAACTGAGAGAATAAGACGTCCACAGCAATGCAAAAACATAAAGGGGTTTTATTACTAGCCCGAGCTAGGGCTCCCATCTCATCCAGCGCAGTGGAGTCTTGACGAGAGCCCTGAGCTCTGAATTACAGCTGCTTATATACAGGTGGTCTTTTGTCTGAGCAATAGTTTAGTTGGTGTGTGGTGATTGACTCAACCTTGGGTCATCATGGTGATTGACATAACCTTGACTGACTCAACCTTGGGTCATCATGGTGATTAACTTAACCTTGATTGACTCAACCTTGGGTCATCAGGGACCTTGGTGTCACCGGGGACCTTGGTGTCATCGGGGACCTTGGTGGGGCTTCCTAGAATTATGACTCGTGCATACAAGAACCTGAGGCTTAGGCCTAGTGTGGCCTGTTGAGCCTGTCATGGCTCAGGTCAGGTCCCAACAGTCTGGAGCCTGCCGAGTGGATTCTGGTTGAAATAAGATGTTCTTTCCTCACTTTCCAGGATCCAGATCCCAGTTGGCTCATGATTTTCCTGGAATCCTGAGCGCCAGGCCTGCAGGAGACCCGAGCTGGGTCTTCCGAGGCTGGTGGGTGGGAGCGGGGAAAGATGCTTTCCTTCCTGAGTTCCGGGTGGGACTCCAGGCTCCTCTGGCAGTTGCTAAGCCAATATTTCCTTAGTGGCTTGGATTTCCACCAATTTGGTTCTTGCCAATAGTCATTATGAGGCCTTGAGTATGACTAATTCCCAGATTTCTGTTATTTTAAATAAGCTAAAGCTTTTCTAATTCTGGTATCATGTCTTTCTCATCTGTTACAGGTATCTCTCTGACTAAAAAGTAGCATATCATTTTTATTCCAGCACTTTTTGAAAAGAAAAAAAAAAAGACTTACTTTCTTTAATGCCAGTTTTTCATATTGGGCTAATTTTTCAGGTCACGCAGAAAGCAGATATATGACAAGGTAATCCTTTGTTCAAGGATTATAAATCCCTTATAATGTTTATTGGCCAACCTAAAAAGTTCTGAAAACAACCCAAACTTCTATTTCCGAAGCTGGGTTGTGATGGAAATAAAAAGCAACTTTATCAACAGAGGCATCTCTTCAGATAGGACTGTTGGTTTTCATAATATAAATAATTCGTTCATTGGTTGCATGTGAAGTGGGAAGGAGAAACCAAACAGTCCTGGACCATCTTCTTACCGTGTCGTGCTCCATCTCGACAAGAGGCATGGTTCAGTCCATTTGTGTCCCTGAAAAAAAAATTGAATAACAAATCACCATAAAGCATCATAAGTCCCTTCCTTTCTTTTCTTAATGCACCCTATGATTTTTACATATTTCAACTTTTCTCTGCAAATCCAGTGCTAATTTTTATCAAAATTGTACTGCCTTACTTTTGCAAGAACGAGAATGTGCAGCTCAGATCGTCATGACACTCTGAATGGAACAAAATGGCTTAAAATTAGGACCATCAGGCTGCGTGTCATCTAAAGAGGCCAAGCAGAGCGCCTGTGGCTCTAGCCGTCCTCCCGTCTACTTTAGTTATTTTAAGGCTCACGTGCAACGTCATTTTCTTCTTGAGATTTGTGGTTAATGTGTAATAAAAGTGTTATGAAGAAAAACCACTATTTTATCATCTGTGATAAAATAATAGGAACTTGCACTGATAAACATATTCTAGGCCTCAGGGACCGTGCATAATTTCGTGAACTACATTGCTTGGATCCATATAGCCTGGTAGCTCAGAAGGTTAAGAATCTGCCTGCAGTTTGGGTTTGATCCCTGCAACCTGGGTTTGATCCCTGGGTCTGGAAGAGCCCCTGGAGGAAGGCATGGCTACCCACTCCAGTATTCTTGCCTGGAGAATTCCATGGACAGAGGAGCCTGGTGGGCTACAGTCCAGGGGGTTGCAAAGAGACACAATGGTACTGTGTATATGTCAATCCCAACCTCCCAATCCATCCCACCCTCTCCTTCCCCCACTGTGTATCCAAGTCTGTTCCCCCCATTTGCATCTCTATTCCTGCTCTGCAAACAGGTTCATCAGGAGTGAGCAACTAACACTTCCACGTTTACTTTACAACAATTATGTGTGCTGAGTCATCTTTGCATACAGATGAAGAAACTGGAGCCCAAGTCACACAGCCATGAAGACCAGAGCTCTGATGAGAGGGAACTATAAAACCCAAGTCTCTGTTCTCGAACACAGGCCATACTGCCTCTGATTATAAAAAGTGGGAGTCCTAGTTAAGAGCATTATTTGGACATTACTTTGTTTCAGTGACAAGTTGGAAAAGAAAGACTAATAAACATCTTAATTTGGTGGCAAGATTTTCAAATCATAATTTCCCTTTGCCATACATTTTGCTTGGAGCATCTGCATAAATCATTCTGAAAGCACTGGTGAATTAGTTGGAAGATGTGAGTCTTAGTTAAAATGAACCTTGGTCATAGAAGTATCATAGCCATCATCAAGTCAAATGAGGATTAGGCAAACTACAACATCCATTTTACATTAAAAAGCAAAATAATAATTATGTCCAAGAGGAATCTAAATGGACTTCTTGAGCTCTATAGGTGGATTTAATTCAGCATAGAATTGTTGACTGAATATATTTTAAACATATATATATATACACACATATATTTAATAAAACAAGAGCATAGAATTGTTGACTGAATATATTGTAAACATATATATATATATAATAAAACCAGAGCAACAAGAAAGCAGGAATCCTCCCCACAGAATTGCACGTAGCATGTGCAGAGCATGGGCAAATTCTATTTGAAGGAGCTCCTGTCTGTAAAACACATTGATTACCAAACGGTACTAAATTCATGGGCCTGTATAGTGATCTATCGAAGAAAAATTGGAATAATGGGTGGAGAAGAGCTCCTTATGTATTAATAATCTTTGCCGTCCACTCAGCGCAGATCGACGTTCTTTGGAGCAGTCAGACGCCATCAAGCCCTGGTCGTTGGTGTCCAGTGCAGCGTTCCTGTGATTCCGTGTCTCCCCCTGGAGAGGAGGGAGCGGCTTTGCTACCGCAGCGCCAGGCCTCTCCAGAGCAGGCTCGGACGGAAGAGCCCCTGTCTCTGCTTTTCCTAAACACTGTTCTTTCTTTGGGCGGGGCCCGGGGGTGGGCTGAGGGTGGGATGGCTTCCCTGGCGGCTCAGCAGGAGAGAATCTGGCTGTGATTCAGGATGCACGGTTTGATTCCTGGATCAGGAAGATCCCATCAGGCGGGCGTGGCAAACCACTGCAGGCTTCTTGCCTGGAGGATCCCGTGGACAGAGGAGCCTGGTGGGCTATAGTCCACGGGGTCGCAAAGAGTCAGACACGACTGAGCACAGGCACATTCATTAAAAGAAAAAAAATTGGAGTTTAACTGATTTACAATGTTCTGTTAGCTTCAGGTATACAACAAAGTGACTCAGTACACGTACCTACAGATATGCATGTACACATATACAAATTTCCACTCTCTTTGGATTCTTTTCCCATTTAGGTCCCTGCAGAGTATTGAATAGGGTTCCCTGAGCAGCACAGCCGCACAGTAGGCGCTTATTAGCTACCTGCTTTACGTACAGCAGTGTGTGTGTGTCAACTCCAGTCTCCCAGTTTGACCCTCTCCCCCTTGCCCCTGGTAGCCATAAGTTTTTTTCTACCTCTGTGACTCCTGTTTCATAGATTAGTTCAGTTATTCCCCTTTTTACAGATTCCACGTTTAAGTATGATATGTGTTTGTCTGCGTCTGACTCACTTCCCTGAGTCTGATCATCACCAGGCCCATCCATTTTTACTCAAAATCGAGGGCTCAGTTTCAACAGCCGCTTGACTTCTTCACATCCTGCCTTTCCACACCTTCTTGTTCCCCTTCCTCTGCTGATGGGCATTAGGTTGCGTCCAGCCTTGGCTACTATGCGTGGTGCCTCTGTAAGGATTAGGGTGCAGGCGTCTTTCGGATGAGCTGTCATCTTTTCTGTGTGTGTGTGTGTGTGTGTGCACGCGCGCTCAGGAGTGAGAATGATGGATCATTTACTCTAAAGCACAGGCAACTATATTCAATATGTTATAATAAACTATAGTGGAAAAGAATTTAAAAAGAATATAGGTGTGTATATATATATGTATAACTGAATCAGTTTGCTATACTCCTGAAACTAACACAATATTCACAATATTGCAAATCAACTATATTTCAGATTTTAAAATGTCCTTTCCTCTGCTTTGTGAGAGTTACTATGAACCTGTCTGAAAAAAAGCAAGCCCTGCAAATCTGGGAAGTTTTAAAGTGAATTATCTCTCAGACTAACGTTAACTCTTTGCTGTCAAGGCAGATTTGGGGTGTTGAGAATTAGAGGGCAAAAGAATGGTTTTGAAAGCATTCTTTTCAAATGCCTTCCTCCTCAATCACTTTTCTCCTGTTAAAAGGATTCACCTTTTTTTTTTTTTTTCTGTGAAAATACCTAAGGGAGATTGTATTGCATCAGAGTCTCAATTTGTGAGTAATAAAAGATGAGTGGAAGCTCTCAATGTCTCCTGTAAAAGAAACTGCATCCTTCATTAGCAAATTGAGTCTCTTCCGGACTATAAAGCGATGTCACACATGCTTCTGGCTAAGGAAATAAAAGAAAAAAAAAAAAAAAGAATTAAAAATCCAGAAGAGTAATAATGCATCTCCCTTTGTGTGCTAAGGACCAAACAAAACACATACATGAAAACACACAGTGCAGCAAAGGGTTGGCAGGGAGACTTCACGTTAATACAAGGATGGGAGACAATCATATTAGTGATCGAACGGGAGCGCTTTGTGCGGAGAGCAGCAGGTGTGACAATGTGCTCCATTCATCTTTCAGACTTAGTTTATCTAACTCTCCCTCTACGGCTCTCAGCTCTCTGTTCTTGCATTATTAGCTGGAATTGACATTTCCCACTTAAAGGTCATCCTTAGTGATGATCATTTGCTGCTGTGTAAAACAAACAGTTCACACACACACACACACACACACTCTTCCTCTTTGACTGATGACGAGGCAAGGTAGCACCCCCTTGCGTACTGCCCCGCCTGCCTCGTGAACACCTTGTGTGTCATCTTTAGTAGCCACTGCTCGGCCTGCCTTTAATGACTCTCCTTAAACTTTTACCATCGCTCCTATTCAGGTATGTTTTATTTTTTCCCCACCACAAACTATTCTTTACAGAAGAATGTTAATTAGTAACTGATAGATATAAAGATTGCCAGCGACAGCCCATTAATTCCACTTACTTTAATAGGACTTCGAACTTAGCTTGCAGTACAGCTGTATTCAGACTGGATTATAAATGTAATTCTTTGCATCATTAACTTCCTTGATTAATCTTAGACAGCCGATGCATAATTATCGGGGGTGGGGGAAGCCACCCAGTGTGAGTCCCCTCCCCAGGCTGTGCTTTCGCAGCCTCCTGTTACATCCTGGTAAGAAGTGCAGGTTTTTAACATGGAGACAATTGGTTTCCGTTGCTTAACGGCTAACCCATGCTAGGCATTTACTGCTTCAGAAAATAGGGAATGAGCGTGTGACTGTGTGTGTGTGTGCTTGCACACATGTGCACAGCACAGGGCACACGGACTTGCTTACCTCCTCTGTGTTGGGTTGGGTTCGACTGCAGGGTTTGTGTAGTGATGGCACCCGCTGGCGGTTTGCGTCTGGATTTCCAAGGGGGAGCTCAGAGGCCCTGGCAGCCCTGCCTCTTGAGCCCTCTGTGGACCACCACCGCCTCCCGTGACCTGGCGGGCGAGGGCGCTGGCAGGCATGGGGTCACAGTCACCCGCGTTCCCCTTGGTGGATTAGTCCGGATTCGGCATACTGGGCAAAACGAAAACATGCAACCCAGTAGGCGAAGGGCGTTCCGTGGAAGCCCCGTGGCCTGGGACGGAAATGCTGGGCCTGCCACGCTGTGCAGTCTGCTGCTGAAAGACAGCCCTGGTGCTGGAAGAAAAGTGCCCTGGCGTAAGAGGAGCCTGAGTCTGAGTCTGCGCCCAGCCACTGCTTTGAATCAGACTAATTATTGGCTTTTTAGTGTAAAACGGCACTCTGTTCGCACAGAGTTTCCTGCTAAGGAACGTAGACATAGTCTCATCCCCATCTCATGTCTGTTCACTGAGAAGAGCCACGGGGAAGGGACCCAGGAGGTGCGGGCAGAGAGGAGGAGGTTTCAGAACCCGGCAGGAAGACCCTTCTGGAGAGCTGCAGCTTCACCTGAAGAGCAGGCAGCCCCATTTTAACACAGTACACGGGAAACCGGCTGCCTCGGTCTTTCCTGGCTTCCGTGTGAAATACAGAGAAGTCGGAGACCTCTGGTGTCTTTTCTTTTCAAACATGAACGTCCTCATGCTGTATTTCGGATGTACTCTGTTGTCTTCTAAGATAATCTTCCCTGGCACTGGGATACGTACAAATATTTTGCTAACAGGCCCTCAAATACTTACAGTGCTAATCCCGAGGGGCTTTTGGTCAGGTTGCATGGACCTTGCATCTTATTTGTTAATACCGTGCACTGAAGACAGCTGCTCGAGTGGCACCCAGAATCGGGGGCTGACCCCTCACACAGGAAAATGTTCTTTGTCGGGTACATCACAGGCAAATCGCTAGGGCCTGCGCTCAGTGGAGTCCCAGTCTTCTCTTTATCCAGTGCAGTTTCCGGGATCGCCTGATCAACTAGCTTCAGAGCATCACGGGGCCTGCCCCATCCCCACTCCCCGGGTGGCTCAGGGCGGAGAGCACTAAGGCTGCTGCAGGGGTCTCGTTCGTGCTGCTCTTCTCCAGTGAGCCCTCTGATACGACACAGACAGCGTTAAGCGGGAGGATAATGTGGTCATCAGAGTTGTATTTTTATCAGAGTTGCTTTGGTTCCATAATTGAGTATGAATTTAGAAGTTCCCCTGGAGAAGGGAAAGGCTACCCACTCCAGTATTCTGGCCTGGAGGATTCCATGGCCTGTGTTGTCCATGGAGTTGCAAAGAGACAGGACTGAGCGGCTTTCACACAATAACATTAGAAAGGAAAGCTCACAGGTGTTACCACACTGAATAGAGTTCATGTGCCCTGGCACAGTGAAAAGACCAGATAGAGAGGCGATGGTCTCAGCGGAGAAAAATTACTGCAGAGAGGCCAAGCTAGGAAGACAGGAATCGAAGCTCAAATCTGTCTTCCCAACAGCAAGGCGAGGTCATTCCCAAACCCGCCTCTGGCCACTCACTGCTCAGAGTGCAGTTCCCTCGAGAGGGGCCAGCGTGGGTAGAGGAAAGTTGCTCTGAGAAGGATGCAGTGATCTGGGGATATGGTGGGCTCAGCGTTCCCCCAAAACCAGGTCCGAAGATTCTGTTCAGCCATGAACGTTTTCAGAGGGAAAAAGGGAAGTGCTCTCTATTCATCGCTGTGATAAGAGGTCAGATCATCACCCCTCACTGTGCGGATCTTGCTTTAGACGCCTCTGGTTCACAGTGTGTTCACAAGGTGACTTAAGGGGAAGCTGGGGACTAACTCTGGTCATCTCTTAGTTACTTGTCTCTCCTTCTTTAGCCATATCTTTCGGGGGCCTTCCCTGGTGGGTCAAAAGGTAAAGACTCTGCCTGAAATGCACTCAGGTTTGATCCCTGGGTCGGGAAGCTCCCCTGGAAAAGGGAATGGCAACCCACTTCAGTATTCGTGCCTGGAGAATCCCATGGACAGAGGAGCCCAGTGGGCTCCATATAGTCCCTGGGGCCGCACAGAGTCAGACACGACTGAACTACTAATGTATCTTTTGGAAAGCCGCCATTCAACTCACATCATAGGCGAAAATGCATCGTTGTTCCTTCCACTCACAGTGAGAGATGTGCCGCTTGTTGACTCAGCATTAAACTCCTACAGCTGGAGAACGAGAAGGGACTTTAAGGATGTGTGTAGCACAGATGATTGATGGGCATCCTCCCTGGCTCCACACAGCCTCCTCAGGGAGCAGGGGCAGAAGGCCAGTCGCTGGCCCCTGGCCCAGCTTCCCTTCCTTCCACCATGTGACTTGTCTCAAAACCCTCACCCAGGACACTGGGTCTAGATGTTTGATGAGAGAGACAGATATGAATGAGAGCACAGCGGTGCTGGAAAACACCTTGGCAGCCCAGCGGGGTGGCTGGGAGCACTGAGGCCTGGGCTGGACCTGCTTCTTGCTCACTTGTTGTTTTGACTCTGGGCAGGATTGTTAACTGCCACGCCTGGGGTCTCTGCATCTGTAGAGCGAAGGTTAGGGAAGCACCCTTCTCTTGGGGTTGTTCTGAGGATGAAGTGAGCTAGTACTCTGAAAGCACAGAAGGTATCTGGGTCCTGTGACCACTCTGGATCCTCAGCTGCCTTTAGCCAGCATCACACCAAATACCACTTCTAGTAGATGAGTTCACGGGGGCCTCTGACGTGCGTTGGGTCACGGATACACAGCTGTTTCGTAACAGAGCTGGTTCCAAACCCAGCTCTCTGGAGCCTAGTTAATTCAGTTCTGTGTCCCCATCTCCCACGTGTGTACCTCAAATTCTTGTTGGAAAATGTTCATGAAAGGACTTAGCTGATTGGTTTCAGCAGATGAGCACTGAGACAACTGAGCTCTCAACTTTATTAAGTAGAAATGAAAATTCGGTATCCTCAGGGGCTAGAGAAACCACAATTCTCCATTAGTCAACACATTTAGGCTGTGAACGTAGAATTTGTTATTGATGACACAGTTTCCAAGGACAGAGAAGATGGTGCTGAAATTCAGGCTCTTGGAAAGGAGGAAAGCGTCAGGCTTGTGTTTGTAAAAGCTGCAGCAGGGGCAAAGTCAGCATGTTCTAGTGTTTTACTCACACGTGGTAACTTCTGACTCTTCTGAGGCTTCTCACAAAATAATCAGCAAAGAGGAATTTATAATTTGGATATTGCTGCAATAAAGAACTCTGTTGCAGATTCGTAAGTCATGACAATGTACGCAATCTTTTTATAACACATTGAAGTTCCAGCTTCAAAGTGACCTATGCTGGTAAATTGTCTTGTTTATCAGAAGCCTACAAATACCATGAAAAAAAATGTTTTCAACACTTCTAGACACCAGATATGAGTGAGCCTTACACACACAGGCACACACACACACGCTTCTATTTTTCCAGAGCTTTTCACTGTTGTTTGAAGATACTTAAACAAACCATTAATTAAGCATAACAAGCACTAAAAATGATCAAGAACTCCTGAGTTGTTCTTTTTTTTTTAATTTTTTACATGGTAAAACTAATTAGACTTAAAGGATTTGTGATTTGCGAGACTGAAGGTGTCCTGCTTTGTAGAGGTCATTTTAGGAATAAAAATATGCTTTGCTGGGACTTGTTATTTAGCATAAGTGTAGAAGGGTCCCCAGCTTTCTTCAGAAACTCTTCTGCAAGGAAATTGATTTTCTGGTGGAAGGTACTGAAGGGTATCTTTAGAATCAGTGGAGAAGCAGCTAATTTAGCCCTACCAGTGAGTCAGATGTCCGTATATTCCCAGCAGTAAACAAGAATTAAGTCATTCCTTGCTCTGCTTCTGGTACCTGGATTTCTTTGCAAATAATAATAATAATAATAATAATAATGATAATAATAATGTGAGTTGCGCCCCAAGTTCTCCATCAGCTGACACTGTGTGCTTTGACCCCTTCACTGACCTTCATTTTCATCGCATCCTGCACATGGTGTGATTGCGGTTACAGTTCCTTTTCTTTGTTGTCTTTCATTCATTTTTTAATATGAGAGGAGAAGGTAGTCTTCGGGTGATTTTTATTTTTAAAATTCTAATAGATTTCAGCTTATTTAAATAAAGCAAACTTGAACCCCAGTGATGATTTTTCATTTCTTATGTTCCATGCTTTAACTCTATTCCTTGATTTTTCTATTCATTAATTCTGATTAGCCTTTTGGGAACTTATCCAAACATGAGGTAAATAAAGCTGCTCGGATTCCTGAAGCTGAGAGCTGAGATTAGCTTGTTAGGCTTCTTCCTCGCTTTCACTGAATAATGAGATCTTTTGAAATTGATCATTTTTTTCCTACCGCTCTCCCAACACACACACACACACACACACACACACACACACACGTGCCCGACGTTCTAGACAGTTATTCTCTCCAGAGATTAGCTGGAGGAGACTTTAATAAAATATAGTTTAGCGACCTGAAACCCTACGTATACAAAGCTTTTTAAATGGAAAATGAAAGATAAAGCAAAAGGGAAACTGCAAAAACAATGAAAATTGAGTGCTTTGAATAGGAGGATCGAGTGCAGGGTTAAAGGGCAAGATCAGTAAGATCCAGGGATGAGAGCGGAAGCAAAAGCTGATGGAATACAGTCATGTCAGCTGGGCTCTTGCTGTGTGAGTTCCAGGGCACGTTTCGGCAAGGAGACCACAGGTGTGAACACACAGCTGCCACAGAGGCACCTCCCTGTTCGCCAGAAGCCTGTCCCACCTCCCACTGGGTGAGCTGTGCTGGGGGGGCCTGCACAGGGGCACTAACTCTCCAGCTTTCTGGGTGTGAGCTCAGCTGAAGCACTCAGACTCGATTTGATGACCCTGTACGTTGGGTCAGGCTGGTAAAAAGTCACCCAGTGTCACTGCTCTCTGTACTTCTTTCCACTTTGGTGTGACTGGGACCAAGAAAACCCTCAAGAAAACTATTTTGGATTAAGTTATATACGCCGATTCACATGTTGAAGCCCTAACCCCCAGACCCTGTATATTTCCAGAGAGAACATTTAAGGAGGTGATTAGACAGGAATTCCCTGGTTCAGTCGGTTCATTTCAGTCGCTCAGCCGTGTCAGACTCTGTGCGACCTCATGGACTGCAGCACGCCAGGCCTCCCTGTCCATCACCAACTCCCAGAGCTTGCTCAGACTCACGCCCGTTGAGTCGGTGATGCCATCCAACCATCTTATCCTGTGTCGTCCCGTTCTCCTCCTGTCCTCAATCTTTCCCAGCATCAGAGTCTCTTCTAATGAGTCAGCTCTTTGCATCAGGTGGACAAATATTGGAGTTTCAGCTTCAGCATCAGTCCTTCCAATGAATATTCAGGACTGATTTCCTTTAGGATGGACTGATTGGATCTCCTTGCAGTCCAAGGGACTCTCAAGAGTCTTCTCCAACACCACAGTTCAAAAGCATCAGTTCTTCGGTGCTCAGCTTTCTTTATGGTCCAACTCTCATATCCATATGTGACTACTGGAAAAAACAGCTTTGAATAAATGGACCTTTGTTGGCAAAGTAATGTGTCTGCTTTTTAATATACTGTCTAGGTTGGTCATAGCTTTTCTTCCAAAGAGCAAGTGTCTTTTAATTTCATGACTGCAGTCACCATCTGCAGTGATTTTGGAGTGCAAGAAAATAAAGTCTGTCACTGTTTCCATTGTTTCCCCATCTATTTGCCATGAAGTGATGGGACCAGACACCATGATCTTTGTTTTATGAAATGTTGATTTTAAGCCAACTTTTTCACTCTCCTCTTTCATTTTCATCAAAAGGATTTTTAGTTTCTCTTTGCCTTCTGCCATAAGGGTGGTGTCTTCTGCATATTTGAGTAGTGGTATTTCTCCCTGCAATTTTGATTCCAGCTTGTGCTTCATCCAGCCCAGCATTTCTCATGATGTGCTCTGCATATAAGTTAAATAAGCAGGTTGGCAATATACAGCCTTGACTTACTCCTTTCCCTCTTTGGAACCAGTCCATTGTCCCATGTCTGGTTCTAACTGTTGCTTCTTGACCTGCATACAGATTTCTCAGGAGGCAGGTAAGGTGGTCTGATATTCCCATCTCTTTAAGAATTTTCCACAGTTTATTGTGATTCATACAGTCAAAGGTTTTAGCATAGTCAATAAAGCAGAAGTAGATGTTTTTCTGGAACTCTCTTGCTTTTTCTATGATCCAAGAGATGTTGGCATTTTGATCTCTGGTTCCTCTGCCTTTTCTAAAACCAGCTTGAACATCAGGAAGTTTATAGTTCATGTACTGTTGAAGCCTGGCTTGGAGAATTTTGAGCATTACTTTACTAGCATGTGAGATGAGTGCAATTGTGCAGTAGTTTGAGGATTCTTTGGCATTGCCTTTCTTTGGGACTGGAATGAAAACTGACCTTTTCCAGTCTTGTGGCCACTGCTGAGTTTTCCAAATTTGCTGGCATATTGAGTGCAGCACTTTCACAGCATCATCTTTCAGGATTTGAAAGAGCTCAACTGGAATGCCATCACCTCCACTAGTTTTGTTCGTGTGACCCTTCCTAAGTCTCACTTGACTTCACACTCCGAGATGTCTGGCTCTAGGTGAGTGAGCACACCATTGTGGTTATCTGGGTCATTAAGGTTTTATTTCTATAGTTCTTCTGTGTATTCTTGCCACCTCTTCTTAATATCTTCTGCCTCTGTTAGATCCATACCATTTCTGTCCTTTATTGTGCCCATCTTTGCTTGAAATGTCCCATTGGTATCTGTAATTCAGTGGTTAAGAACCTACATGGATCAGTGCAGAGGACATGGGTTCGATCCCTAGTCCGGGAAGATCCCGCACACCACGGAACAACTGAGCCAGTGCACCACAACACTGAGCCTGCACTCCCCAGAGCTGTGCTCCACAGGAAGGATGTCTCCACGATGAGAAGCCTGTGCAGGCCAACTCGAGGGCCCATTTGCCGCAACTGGAGAAACCCACATGTCCAGGCATGGAGACCCAGAGCAGCTATGGATAAAAAATGAAAGAAAACGAAAACAAATGCTGCTTTTGCATCAATTTAACATTTTTTTTTAAAAAAAAGGTAATCAAGCTAAAAGGAGGCCATTAGGATGAGCCCTAATCCAGCCTGGCTGGTGTCCTTCTGCAGAGAGGAGATTAGGGTGGACAGAGAGACAGAGCGGCTGCACAGACAGATAGACAGATGGGCTGCACACACGGAGGAAACACCGTGTGAGGACATGGCAAGAAGATGGAGGGACCCCGGGAGAAACCTAGCCTGCTGACACCTTAGTCTTGGACTTCCAGTCTCCGGAGCTATTAAAAATCAAATTTCTGTTGTTGAAGCCTGAAGTCTATAGTATTTTTTTTTTCTGGCAGCCCAAGCAGAGTCATAGAGTGGCCTCGGAAGCCACGTGCTGAATCTGCTGGTATGTCTGTTTCCAGGATCCCTGGGTGGCCGCGTGAACGGGAGTCTTACTTCCCACCCTGCCGTCCCCCCAGCGCTGATTTGTGCCATCCCTGTATGTGAGTCATTCTTACACTCGGGGGCTACTGGTTAGAGAAGTTGGCATCCCCCCTACTTTGTAGAGGTGGTTTCTTCACGGGCAACCTTAGGATGGAGAGGCAGGGACTGAAATAAACTTGGGCACTGCCAGAGGAGGAGCTGAGGGCCAAGGGGGCCACTTCCCTTCCCAGGGAGGCATCTGGGCATCAGCTTGACTCCAGTGTCAAGCCCAGGATTCTCTCTCTGCCTCTGGCTGAGGGTACAAGTCTGCCCACTGACTGTTTCCAGAGGTCAAAGGACCATGTAATGAATTTAAAAGCAGAAGTTTAGGTCATTACAACAAAGGAAAGCTCATCAAATCAGACTTAAGTAAACTTCCTGTGATGCTGGAATCTCTTCTGTGTCATCAGTAACACACAGAGGAACGGAACGGAAATGTTTCCGTCCTAGTATGAACCAGTTCCCAACAGCCTCACACTGAAGCTGTGTGTGCCATAGAGGAACAGAGCGGCATAAAATGGTGAGACCAGACACTAATCAATAGAAAATCATCTGTTACTGTTTCGTAAATAAGTATTTTGTTTTTATTTTAAAAATCAGTCAACCATACCGGAGGAGAAACTGATCTTTATCTTTAGTCTCTTCACTGAGCACTGTAGAATCACTGACATGCAGAGGCAACCGAAGGGTACGTGGCAGAAAGATGGAGGGAAGTGTTAGTGAGGAGGCTGATGTTTTTCCTGAATTTTATTATGTTTGAAGTGTCTGAAAGTGGCTTTTTTTTTTTTTTAATTTGGAGTTTGTTGTACATTTCTTCATTATAAAAATACTCTTTTTCTAATCTAATTATGCATTTGTAAGCATGTGTTCTTTTTCTTAAAAATCCTCACCAAAATGGTGTCAATTTCCACCTGAGGCCTCAGGAACCCTGCGTCCGCCGGGTGATGAGCGGCGGCGAGAGCTCTGTGCACGCCTTCCGGCCCCCAGGCCCCTTCCAGGAGGGCGGCCACTCAGGACGGGGTTTGTCCTCTGCTGCTGTCACCCCCTCCTTTGTTCTGATGCAACTCTTCACTGCAGCACAGAGTGTGTGTTCTTAGCTTCTCTGGTGAAAGGAGATTCTGCAGGAGGATGTTTGTCTTTTGACCATTACTTTAAATTAAGTAGGTCCAAGATTGGATATTTTTGTCCATGACTGTGATAATTCCTTACATTCACAGTGCTTTATTTTCACAGATATATTGAATAATTTGTTACCCAGAGTTGCTTTGTGAAAACAGAGCAGAGAGAATTGGTGCCATTTTTACAAGCCTTGGGCTACGGAATCTAAGTCAGTTGACTTGGACCCGTGACTGTCTAGCAATACAGCCAGATGTAGGTTGGTGTCTTTTGAGTCCCAAGTCAATGGTTTCTCTTTAAAAAGCTTGTGACATTGAATCTGACTTCTCATTGCTTTTATACGTCCATGACTGATCTGTAGTAAGAGCTCAGGTACCTCGTGGTGATTTAATAACTGAATAAATGAATTAATTCTACCATGACACACAAAAACATATATATATATGCATGTATATCTATATCTATATCTATTTAAATATATATATATCCTCTATTTATCCAACTTGAAGTCTTGAGTTTTAATTCTATATTGAAAGTTACACAGCATTTCTTTTTTTTTTTAAATTTTTAAAAATTTTTATTTTAACTTTAGTTTACTTTACATTACTGTATTGCTTTTGCCAAACATTAACATGAATTTACCACGAGTGTACAAGCGTTCCCAAACATGAATCCCTTCCCACCTCCCACCCCATACCATCTCTCTTGTTTCTTAATCTGAAGTTAGAACTAGTTACTATTTCACAGAGTTTCTGAAGGTTGAATGAAGTAACATTCATGAGCTGCCTAGAACAATGGTAAGTTATAGGAGATGCTCTCTGGAGGTGAATTTCCTTTATTTTTCCATACATTGTTAGCAAAGACCTCTCTCTAAGTCTAGCCAGGATAGAAGTATTATGGTCCGTGACAAGCAGAATATGGGTAAATTTGGACAAACTGCCCATCCTTCTACTCAGGGTTATCAAGTCCAACTTCTAGAAGCTTATGATGATTCCTTTATGAAGACATATTCTTATGTTTATGCATACTTTCATATGTGTCTGTTTTTATAGACATGACTACTGTCTAAATTGCCCCTATAATTTTAGGCTTTTAAATGAAGCAAGCCTTAATATTAAAGAAGGTAATCCTGTTGTGGTGACTTATTAATCAAGACATTTTGATTGCAAGTGACAGAAACCCAAGTTAGATTAGAAAAAGAAAAATTTAAGAAAAATGGGAAATTTAGAAGCTTTTAATTGGAAACGGTAAAGCGAGGAGCAGATGGGAAGGAGGGCAGATTGCCACCAGGCCCCCCTTTCATGCCCCTTGGTCTCTCATCTCTGCTTCTCTCTGCGTGTAGGTTTCATTTGTCTTTGTATGGCTTTGAAAATGGCTGCAAGCCAGTCTAGCTTATATGTTAATAATTCCCAAACCAGAATTTCCAGAACACATCTCTCTTGGCTTCCTCTTGAAACGAATCCCAGGGATGAATATCACTGCCTCTTCTGAGTTCCTGTTCGGACACTTCATGCCAGCGAGGATGAGCTCCGTGGGCCAAGGTGCTCTTAGAGGCTGGGGATAGTTCATGCAGCGACTTCTGTCCCTAAGGGGGTGGCACTGTTCCCAAAATAAGAGTGAGAAGACGTGCTAACTAGACAAAACAGTGGTGTCTGGAGTTTATTCAGCAACATTTCCCTCAAGTCCCTGGAATTTAAATATTTACTGCTGGAAAACCTGATTTGGATGGCATCCTCCATAAACGAGCCATTTGGCTTGCTAATAGATGATTATGGAGCATAAACTGACTCTACACTTCTGAGCACTTTTTTCTTCTTTATTTTAATCAGGGATTCTGGAATGGAAGGCCCAGAGATTGAAATCTGAAACAATTAGTGGTGATTCCATCTATAGCTGCCCTAATTATTTAGCTCCGTTGGCTGGAGCTGTGTGTTAATGAGGCCGATGTGGTGGGCAAATCCCTGTGAGGACCAGAAGGTTTCACTCATTGTGGAGGAAGAATTCTGTTCCATTTAAGCTCCTTCTGGAAACACCTTCTTTGGGATGTGGAACAAAGCTGGTGAAATCATTTAGCACAATTCTATTTGGCACAGCTGGGAAAACACCACCATAGCCACTGCTCGCGAAAAGCATTTCCACTTAGGAAGGATGGCACGGTCATCTTCCTATCAGGTCCTTGAATATGTCCTACGGCTGTCAGGAGTATCGCTGACAAGAGGTTTAGGGATATGCCCCCTCCCCCACCCCTGTTTCAGTGAAGTCTTACTGTCCCAAGCCATTCTTAGGAGAATGAATGAAACACTGGCAAGTTAAACACTGACAGAGAAATAACTATGAGTGTTAATCCGATAACTGTGGCCATGAGTCTATCTCACAACTGGATCTGAAACTCCTTTCACTGGTAGGTGGGATTTTGACACTTCTGTGTGTGCGTGCGTGTGTACTAGGTCACTTCTGTCATGTCTGACTCTTTGTGACCATATGGACTGTATCCTGCCAGGTTCTTCTGCCCATGTGATTCTCCAGGCAAGAATACTGGAGCGGGGTGCCATGCCCTCCTACAGGGGATCTTCCTGACTCAGGCACTGAACCTCTATCTCTTATATTTCCTGCATTGGCCGGCAGGTTCTTCACCACAATCACCACTTGGGAAGCCCTTTGATACTTCTACATGAAACCAAAAATGAAGATTTTTCTAGAGAGTAAAATAGGGAAAAGTAACTGTGGGTATGATCAGAGTGAAAATAAGAAGGGAAAAAAAAAACTGACATTTTTTGAGTTCTTTGGGTCAGTTACAGTGGTAACCGATTTCCACATATTAATTTATTTTCATAACAAACTTTTTGGGTAAATTATTTTATTTTCTGTATTCAACAGAGAAAGAAACAGAAGCAGAATATGTAAAAATAACGTTTTTTGTTATATTTCTGCGAAGGTTTGAACCTAGGCATTCTGAGTCCAGAGGGCACAGTTTTAACCACTATCTGCTGATTCTACGTTTTCCATTATCTGTCATTCCACTAGTGATTGCTCGTGATGTGATAACCAGCAACACCCAGAATTCATGTTCACAATGACATTCCTAAAAGGAGCACCCAATTGTCAGAAAAAAATTATAGTTCTGCATATGAGTTACTGGATTGCAAGTAGCACAATACCATTCAAACTTGTTTGTCTAAATTAAAGGAGAAATTTACTGGAAGAATAAAGAGACGTCTCATAAAACTCAAATGCACGACGGATAATCAAGGCTCTTAAAGGTCCAAGACCAGACAGCCCTCTCTGTATAACTAAGCAGCCTCTCACTGGTCTCTCTCTAGAGATATGCATTCTCGCATCTCTGTAATCAGCTCTCCCTGGCCCTACATGAACATGACCTCCAGCTCACAGTCTCAAATGATGTTTCCATTCGAGCACCAACAGAACTCAATCCAGTGTCTCTAAGACTGAAACAGTGATACCTAGACAGAATGGGATTTGACCAGAGGGGTGTTGTCTTTTAAGGTTACGGGAGGGTTTTCCCGTAAGGACGGGAAAGACATGATTGGTAGAGGGCGTCCCTTGGCCTCATCGATACAGTTATCGTCCATGGATCAGTGTGATAAGGAGCACCAGGATCATAGAGTACCAGAAAAATGGAAATACTTTTTATATAAGAAGGCTTGGGTTCACACTTGCTGTTCTTTACTTACTAACTGTGCTGGTTTACGCTGATTTTATCAACATCAATATGCTTCAACTTTGTCACCTATTAAACAGCAATAATAAAAAGCCACCTCTAGTTGTTGGAGAATTCCACAAGCTCATTAATGCAAAAGCTTCCTCATCTAAACAATATATAAATATTAATCATTCTTTATTGTAGATTAATCAATTTTATATGTTTTAAGGAGTGTATTTGTGTGTGTATATTGGCATACACTTGTGTACATGCCTGTAAGCATGTGTGTGTACATGCCTATAAGCGTGTGTGTACATGCCTGTAAGCGTGTGTGTACATGCCTGTGTGTGTACATGCCTGTAAGCATGTATGTGTGTGCGCACATGCCTATAAGTGTGTGTGTGTGTGCCTGTATGTGTGTGTGCACATGCCTTTGTGTGTGCACATGCCTGTAAGCGCATGTGTGTACATGCCTGTAAGTGTGTGTGTACATGCCTGTAAGCGTGTGTGTGTACATGCCTGTAAGTGTGTGTGTGCATGCCTGTAAGCATGTGTATGTGTGTGTGTGTGTTTTGTGTATTTAAGATGCTATTCATTATTGCATCTTTTTAAGACTAATTTTGGGGAGAAAAAAACACAGCTAGAAAGCTACTTTTGATTAAGGCAAATGAATTACATTCTCTGCAAATGCATCAGTGTTGCAGACTGCATTCCTCAACTTTGCCTAATAATATCTGATTTTGCTTTAAGTCTACAAGAGAGGATGGGAACTACCCCTCCACCCCGACACAAGAAGTAGATATAAGAACTTCGTCTATTTGCAGCACAATTGATCAGAAGAAAATAGTTTTGACCCTTAAGTAACATTTCTTTTTGAAAGCTAGCAGCCTTCTGCCTTGGACATGGAGGTTAAATCCTAATTATCTCCACAGAGAGAGATGGTAGGGATGTTCTGAGAATGGGATGGAAAGGGCTGAGAGGGGAGTTTATCTAGCAGAAGCCACGGTCGCTGTCTTGCAGCTGCTTCCTCTAATCAAGAGTCTTTTGTTTTCCAGCTCAGGTCCCCCTGGAGGGAGCCTGCATGCTGGGGCACAAGCAGTCTGCTGTGCGAACTGGGAGCTCGGGCCCTGCTCTGGTTTGCTGGACTTGCTTTGCAGCCTGGGAGCCAATTTCCTTCCCCAGCCCTGGCTTTCTTTCCCTATTCCAGAGGCATTCCAGGGTCACCTCTGGATCTCAGATATATTAGGAACATTCCATTTTGCAGATCAGATGTAATTCACATACACTCAGTGTAGCAACAGGAAAAACATCTACTCAAAAGGGTTTCGTGAGAGACTGTTTCATGGGGTTTCCCTGGGAGACAATTAATGAGAGGACTTTGCTCAGAGGTGAGGACAATGCCAGATGAACCCGCGTGGAGATGACGCCGGCCTGGGGAACACGGGACAATCATAGTCCCGGGGCCAGGAGAGCCGGGCCGAGCAGGACCAGCAGGGCTCCTGCTGGGCGACAGAGGGGCAGTCCCCATCCCGGGGGAGGAGCCTTCAGAGGGAGGAGGAGAAGACCTCTGCTCTCACCTCCGGTTGGTGCCTCCAAGGGCCAAACATAACCAGACGTCAGGTGGATGGATGAGGGAGTCAGAGCGTGAGCCTCTCAGGGAAGAGAGGAGGCAAGAAAAACACAGTCCGGGGCTTGATGGAGCTGGCAGAAAGACAGTGACCCGTGTAGTCTACACATTCTGCGGTGCGTGTCATGTGGTTTCCTCTGTGCAGTAGACATGAGTCCTTTTGCATTCGATTCACCCCATGTTAGTGTGGAGTATGCTGCTGTTGCGGCATGTTCAGTTCAGTTCAGTCGCGCAGTCGTGTCTGATTCTGTGTGACCCCATGGACTGCAGCACACCAGGCCTCCCTGTCTATCACCAACTGCTGGAGCTTGCTCAAACTCATGCCCATCAAGTTGGTGTCCATCCAACCATCTCATCCTCTGTCGCCCCCTTCTCCTCCTGCCCTCAATCTTTCCCAGCATCAGGGTCTTTTCCAGTGAGTCAGTTCTTCACATCAGGTGGCCAAAGTATTGGAGTTTCAGCTTCAGTATCCGTCCTTCCAATGAACACCCAGGACTGATCTCCTTTGGGATGGACTGGTTGGATCTCCTTGCAGTCCAAGGGACCCTCAAGAGTCTTCTCCAACACCACAGGTCAAAAGAATCAGTTCTTTAGCACTCAGCTTTCTTTCTAGCTCAGCTCTCACATCCATACATGACCACTGGAAAAACCATAATCTTGACTAGATAGACCTTTGTTGACAAACTAATGTCTCTGCTTTTTAATATGCTGTCTATGTTGGTCATAACTTTTCTTCCAAGGAGTAAGTGTCTTTTAATTTCATGGCTGCAATCACCATCTGCAGTGATTTTGGAGCCCAGAAAGATAAAGTCAGCCACTGTTTCCATTGTTTTCCCATCTATCTGCCACAAAGTTATGGGACTGGGTGCCATGATCTTAGTTTTCTGAATGTTGAGCTTTAAGCCAACTTTTGCACTCTCCTCTTTCAGTTATGTTAACAAAATCAGTAAAGATCACAGTAAGACTCTCAATTTCTTTGTAACTTGGAGATTCTTGATCATCCTTAGCGTACCGGATACTAGTAATGATTGAGATAAAAACAAAAAATAGTCTTCACATGAAGCCTACAGTGTCTGCTGTGATCATCTTACAGATGGAGAAACTGAGGCATAGGGAGTTGTGAACCCATGGAAGTGAGTCTGACGTCTGCAAAGGAAACGGTCTCTTTACTGTGATCAGCTAAAGCTTCATCGTCTAGGTTTCTCTAGCTGCTGTAAACAGCCAGAAGGAAGAGGGATCTATATCGGGTCTGTATATAGAAAGGTTGTCCTTCCCTCCTGTTTATTTACACATTACCTGTAATTAGTGCATTCATACTTCCTTCCCATTTGTGGCCAGGCATTTAGAAAATTCAGTGATGACCTCACTCTTCTCGCTCAATGTAAGCCCACAGAGACCCCTGTTCTGTTTGCCCCACTCTGCTCGGAGGCGGCAGTGCCCACCTGAAGATATTAGCAAGCATCAGCGTTGGGTCCAGTACACACCTTGCCTCTTTGTATCTGAACCCCCAAGGGGGCTCAGTAATCCTTGTGTTTCTTCCTTCTTAACTCCCTGTCTATTCCTGGAAATTAAATGTCCCCAGTTCCCACAGGGCCCCGCTCAGCAGTCCTCTCCCTTCTAAAGGACTGGCAGCCTCCATATTCCTATGAACGGGGCTCGCCTTTTGTTTCTGCTGTGAAGCGTTAGAATTAAACCTAATTTCTGTGTGTCTCTTCATTGAGAATCTTTCCGTGGCTTTACCCATTTCCTTGAGCTTCCTGCTTGAGTCCTAGCTACTCTGTCCACCTGAGTATTTGACTTTACCCGTCACTGACACGGGGGACGATTGCTACCAATCCTGGGCCCTGCTGCTGCCATGCCCAGCAGGCCAGCGTATCGACAGACGAGTTTCTGGGGGCGGGAAACAGCCACAGACCAAGATGATGGACTACTGGCTCAAAGAACCACCTACCTGAGATAGAATTTAGGTTTCTTTTTTACTCAGTGGAGAGTAGGTATTGTTGGTTGTTGCAAAATTCTCTGATAGAATTCTGTGTTCTTACAGTTTTCCACATAGGTCTAGTCACGATGTTGCTACAAACTTGCAACAACACTAATGTTATTCTCTGTCCTGCAAATTTTTATCTCTATATAAATGGAAAACTGTTATCCCCTTAAAGATCGGAGCCTTGAGGATGGGCTGTCTGTACATTGCAGGCTACAGGCAATATTTTTCCAGCAAAAGCAGTGAACTAGAGAGGTTAAAGTACAAGAAGCAGACCAATATAAATCTTCCATATTATACCATGAACCACGAATCGCCACCCTCTAGTGTCTTTTCTGTCTTCATGGTATATAGCTCCTCTGCATTCACAAATATTTCATTATCTTCCCTGTCCTAAAAAATACTAAATATCTTAAAAATTAACTAAATTTTCTATAACTTTTAATTCATTTTCTTCAAGCTGTTCCCATCTCTCCCCTCTTCCTTCTGCACATTTCTTTAGGGTTTCCTACACCAAGTGACCCCATTTCCTTACCACTCACTCACTTTTCAAACACTTACAACCTAGTTCATTTCCACCTTATTCCACTAATTACTTTCTCCAAGTTCCTCTGTTAATCAGCAGCGTCACGTTAATTCTCAAGCCTCACTTTATTTCACCTCCTCAGTTCACACCGTGAGCCACCCATTTCCTCTTTGTCCTTGGATTCCAGAATGCAAAACACTCCTATTTTCTCTTTCTTGTTGCTCCTTTCTTTGCTGAACACCCAACTTCTGTTTTCCAAACTAGATATCCTTTTCAATGTAGCACCAATGGGCTAATTTTGCAAGTAATTGAAATCCCTAAACTGTGATCATGTCATTTCACACTTAAAGCAAAAACAAGTCAACAAGAAGAACAACAACAAACCCCCAAGCAAAGAGAAAATTTTCAGCAATATATTAATCCAAGAAACAGAAGACAACTCTTCATTTTGGTGGTCAACTTCCTTTACTTTTCAACTCCAGGTCACTTCCTTAGCATCTGTCAATCTGTCCTTCAATGCACAGAGACTCTCAGTCTTAAAAACATCACTGTTGCCGTTTACTGTCGAAGTCATGTCCAGCTCTTGAGACCCCATGGACTGCCACCCGACAGGCTTCTCTGTCCATGGGATTTCCCAGGCAAGAACACTGGAGTGGGTTGTCATTTCCTTCTCCAGGGGACCTTCCTGACCCAGAGGCTGAACCCTCTTCTCCTGCTTGGCAGGTGGGTTCTTTCCCACTGAGCCACCTGGAAGGCCCCTTGTAAAACATAGGCTTATATTTTTAAAACCTTTCTGTATATATGATTTATTTCCTCTTCTGATGCCATCTGTATCATTTAGGCTAGGCTTAGCTCTAGGAACAAACACCCCCTGATCTCAGTGGTTTCACACAAAGAAAGCTTGTCTTTCATTCTTGAGGATCCCTGTGACACGACAGAGCTGCTGTTCTCCGTGAAGTTATTCAGTGAGGCTTTCCACCGGCTCCTTCTCTGTGATGGAATAATTATACAGGCTTTCCCTGCTCCGTCCTGGAGAGGAGATGCACTTCCACGTGTATTCCACTGGCTGAAGGGACTCCAGTGGCCGTGTCTCGTGGCCGTGTGCCGGGAGTGTGGTCCACTCTGCAAGAATCCTCCTGACATGTTTGCCCGTTGACGCATCGTTTACCCTTCAAGGCCTCTGTCAAATAGCACTATCTCATTTAATCTCTCCTCAACTAGGTAAACACCTGCAGACTTTAAAAACTTCATTTTAATTATAAATACTTATCAATACGACAGCTCTTTGTAGTTATAAAATTCAAAGATTAGAGAATAAATAGAGAAGAGTAAAGACCAATCCTTACTTATACCCCATCCCACTTTCTAGAGAGAACTGATCACGACTTGCACTTTTACATTATATTTTTATCTTAATGTATATAATGTATTTGTGTGGATTTTTTAAAAACAGAGTTATATTAGACGCGTTCTGGACCTTGCTGGATTCGGTTTCTGTCTTGAGTTTTATGTTATGCGTTTTCTTCTACATTAGCTCAGGACTAGCTAGCGTCTGTGTACTATTATATAACAGGTATGATGGAATAGATATAATTTATGTTATGTCCTCCTGTAAGCGAACACTTACTTTAGCAGTTTTAGACTCTTACAAAAGCTGCCATAGTCGTCATTAACGTATGAGAAATTGCTAGAAGCAAAGTTGCTGGTTCTCTGGGGACAGGTACTCTCAAAGTAGAGCGATGGTACCAAGCCCTCTCCGTTCACTAGGAAACAAAACCGGCTCTGATTTGCATCCCTGCCAATTATGTACAAACATGTTTTCCTCTTCCTCTCTTACCAACTCTAGACATCGTCGGCCTTTTCATCACTGGACTAAATTGTGTGCTTCCTGAAGAGAGGTTTATTGTCCATCTTTTGGTCTCCCCTGTTGCTTGGTACCTGGAGGAGGGCATGGCAACCCACCCCAGTATCCTTGCCTGGAGAAGAATCCCGTGGAGAGAGAAGCCTGGTGGGCTACAGTCCATGGGGTCACAAAGAGTCTGACACGACTGCGTGACTGAGCATGCATGTTGCTTGGTACATTGAAAATATTCAGTGTTTTATTTCTCTTTATTTTTTATAATTGAATGTGAAAGCATGTAAGCTGGGCCCTGAATAATAGTCAGTTTGAGGTGGTTAAAGATAAGGGCAGGGGTTTCCTGGTATCGACAGAGGGGTCTTAAACAGGAGCTGCAGGGGCAAGCTGGGTTTCTCTCAGCAGTGAGCAGACCTTTTTGTTCGTGGATGGAAGGGGAGTGGAGGGTGAGCAGTGGAGAAGGAAGTTACAGTCCTTTTTCTATGGCCCTGGACTGTGTGCCAGGGAGCTCTGGCTTCATACTTTGGGCAAAGCAGGAAGCAGGGAAGCAGGGGACCTACGTTCTGCCCCCGGTTTGGCTCCTGAAGGGCCCTGGGCTGCGGTGGTGTCCCAGGCCTGCACTGCCTTGCATCTGAAATGAAGAGCTCCGTGTGCCCATCCATTCTCTCCCCTGATAGCTGTCCCCCTGCCAGGGTGCGCTGGGCAGTGTGTGAGCTCCACGCACAGCAAAGAATGAGGTAGCCTGGCTTCTGATTCCCTCTGAACATAGAGTGTCAAGCAAAACAGGGACCAAAAGAAAAGATCATGAAAATTTCGAGGAAGTTCTCAAAACGGGAATGCATAGGACCTCTGGGCCCATGGGCTGGAGCACCTCATTACCCAGAAGGCACTGATAGCTTAAGCTCTCTGGAGGAGAGGACAGGCACAGGCATCTCAAGGCCTGGATGCATGGTGCATCACTAGTGACTTCAGTACATGGTTTGGCAGGAAAGAGGCATCTTTGGATGCTTCTGAGCGAAAGTGATGTGATTTAATATTCTGTAAATAATTAGCATTAAATATTGCCTTCTTTAACTGGTTCTGCTTTTAGAGCCACTTTATAAAAGCAAAGCACTTGCTCTAATCCAGACTTGTCAGTGCTGGTGTATGCTGCTTTTTTAGAGATGTTCATTTGCAAAGGAGGCCAGATGCTTTGCTTAACTCGCCAGCCCTCATCCCCAGGGGTTTTCTCCATTCTGGAAGAGCAGTCTCCAAACTTATGCGTTACTCTTGAGGTTTCCTTGTAACAGTTTGTGCTAATCAATTGGAAGTATTCAGGCTAATGAATTTGCACAAACGGCCTCATTAGCTGAAGTTTTTATCTTTCTTTCGGTTTTGAGTATTTTACTTTATTCATGCAAATGAGTCAGCAGGAAGAATTTAGATCTGTCTGGGTCCATGGCTCTTTTTTCTAAAATGAAAAATCTTGCCGGCTCACACTGAGGAACAGATCTCTGAAATGTCATTTACAAGCGACTTATTGGTTACCCAGCCAGCGTAACATATGGATTCAGCTCCATCTTGTAAAGTTGTTGGTGGGTTTTCAAATAATTATTATTATTTCAGTTTTTACCAGTGTTAGTCACATACATGGTAAAACTAATGATGATAAAATGCTCCTAAAAAATGACAACAGTGAACGTGAGTATTCCTTCGGCTTCTACTACAGCTTCCTGTGCGCAGGAAGATCCTGTACTCGGGAAGATCTCAGGGTTTTCCTTTTTTCCCTGAACTGTTACTCAGATGTGGGCTCTTGAGGCTCAGTCTTTCATTTTCTTAACTTCTGATGCCTTGTTTTTCATCCTGATGTTTTCTCAACTTTACCTTTAACCTTTTCTACTGTATTTTGCATGTATATGTCCTCATTTATAATTTTTTTGCATTGGAATATTCTTTTCCTTGCATGAATGCATCCTGTCATTTACAACGGAAATTAAACCTTCTTCTGGTCCTCTCTCTGCTCCTGTTTCCTCTGCATTTCCTCTGTGTGCCTGTGTGTTTAGTTTTTGTTTTTGCTTAGGTCTCCATGTTCCATGTTGGGAGGTTTTCTCAAATGTCTTGGGATCCTCAGCTTTGAATTTATTTTCAAGAGCAAATCATGAAAATGCTACTTTGACCCGTGTGAAGCGTGGTGGCAGGCAGCAGTGTAGGTTGAGAATTATTTTTTGCCGGAAAACTCAAACGTAGCTCTTACTCTGGAGCTTTCAGGTTTGATCGTCTTTCTGGGGGCTGTACAGTGGCCATTTCTGAAATGCCGTCCAGTAAAGCTGTGTGTTCTGTGACGGCAGGCATGGTAAAGACAGCTACTGCCATTAAGGAGCTGGGTTTTTACTTTATTTAATTCCCGCAGCCACATCTGACTGGTAGCTACCATATCTGACAACGTGGCTCCCATTGTTGGGAGGATGAAACTCAATAAATTTCAGTGGTTTTCCTGGCCTCTCCTAAACTCCAGTTTAGTCATTCGCTCCTCTCCAGATGACTGAGGGGTTTGGCATCTTTTGGTCCTGAACATTTCCAGAAAATGCACATCTTAATCCCTGTGGTGGTGGACGGAGTCAGCATGAACCAGGAAGCATGGGCAGGCTGGGCAGTTGGCTGCCCCGATAAAGTGCCCTCTGCTTTTGAGTGAGCCCCAGGTCACCCTCACGGGGCCTGGCTTCCCCAACACTGGTGCTCACTGTGACTCTGAGCTGTAAATTAGACTCATATTTTTCATTCTCACTATTGAAGTCTAGACGTCATCTTTTATGCTTTGTTCTGTATTTGTGATTTAGGGCCATAAATACTACCTGCTGATTCTGGTTCTTGTGTTCCTTGAATTTTTTGAGGTGATAAATCAAAGGAGATAGGCATAAACATGTATTTATCCTCCTGCTAGAATTGTTTCATACTTCGTGTGAATTTGTTTCGATTTCACAAAAGAATCCTTTGTTATTTGACTTTTGTCAAATATTCAGTTTAGAAATTGTGCCAACTACTTTAAAATTAAAATTTCTTAAAATTTTAATCTCTCTACTCTTAAAAAATGTGATCATTTAGCCATATGTTGCACAGGAATTCATGCTATCAGTCCAGACCTATCTAAGACAATTATCCATATTGGGTTAGAAAATCTTATTTAATTGTCATATTTCATATTTTTCTTTTAGAAAAGCAATAAAATAATGGATACATCTAGTGTATCTTATTGGAGAAGGCGATGGCACCCCACTTCAGTACTCTCGACTGGAAAATTCCATGGATGGAGGAGCCTGGTGGTCTGCAGTCCATGGGATTGCCAAGAGTCAGACACAACTGAGCGACTTCACTTTCACTTTTCACTTTCCTGCATTGGAGAAGGAAATGGCAACCCACTCCAGTGTTCTTGCCTGGAGAATCCCAGGGACGGGGGAGGAGCCTGGTGGGCTGCTGTCTATGGGTCACACAGAGTTGGACACGACTGAAGGGACTTAGCAGCAGCAGCAGCAGTGTATCTTATGAGTAACTATAATTTAATTTATTATGAAATTTTATTTTAAAATTTTGCATTAAAAATAAAAATAAGGCCTAATGAATTTAATAGTTTATGCTTTAAAAAATCAGTATATTATGTGAATGATTTTATATCAGTTGACTTTACATAACTGATATTAATCAATACAACTGATTATATCATCTTAAAAAAAATCAAAATCAGGCTGGGCATTTTTGAAACTGAAAAAAAGTATGAGTACATATCAAAATAGAAATGCTTGGCTGTTAGAAATCCAAAAATTTGAAGGCTATTATCTTCTTTCAAGTTATGTGCTTTGGGGCAGCCTTAGATATTCGCCATGCATGCACTGCGACTTCCGTGGATGCCCTCTCTGAGCATCCTTTGCCCTTCTGTAAGACAGCGACAGTGACGCAAGCTTCTGCTCGCACGGTGGGTCAGCCTTAGTCAGCAGATGCCGGTGCAGGCGGATGCTCACAAGTAGGAGCCATTCCAGTTAACCTGGAGAAGTTTCCTCCTACCTGGACCTTAGAGGGAGTGCTTAGGCAACTGAGGAAACCTTTGGTTTTAAAAATGTAAAATGCAAACTTTATGTTTAATGTTTCTGTTGGTTGATACTACCCATAACTCGCCTGTTCTGTACGTTCACACATTCAGCACATGACTGTATCTTCAGTGTTAGGTATTTGCCAGCCCTATACTTATCGCTCGGGGCTTCCCGGTGACTCAGTGGTAAAGAACCCACCTGCAATGCAGGAGCGGCAGGAGCCACAGGAGACGCGGGTTCGATCCCTGGGTCAGGAAGACCCCCTGGAAGAGGGCATGGCAGGCCACGCCAGTGTTCTCGCCTGGAGAGTCCCATGGACAGGGGAGCCTGGCGAGCTACCATCCATGGGGTTGCACAGAGTTGGAAACGACTGAAGCAACCTTGCACGCACATACTTAATCCCTTACAGAACCTTCCCAGAGTCCTTTCTCAGTTTTCTCTTTATTCTCAGTAATTTTGTTGGCGCATAGCTGCTTCAGTGTTGTTGGTTTCTACTGTACAGCAAGTGCATCAGCCATCACGCACACGTCCCCCCGCTTCTGTGGGCTTCCTGCCCGTTCAGGTCACCACGGGGCACTGAGGAGAGCTTCCCAAGTCAGTTCTCACTGCTTATCTTGTTTGTACAGTGTCATACGCGGTCTGTGCACAGTATCATATGCAGTGTATGTGTGCTAATCCCAACCTCCGTCATTCTCTCATATGCAGTTCACATTTCAGCCAGGTCTATAAAATAGCTTTCCTCGCATTTGCTGTAAGAAGGATGGATGTCTGTCTGTAAGGGGAACCAGCATTTATTCAGCAGTGACCTCCTGTAGAAAAGTGAGTGTGTGACCACAGAGTCAAGTTAAAAAATAGCTGGTGTTCATTTAGAAATCACTGCCTTGCCCAGGGGAGTTCTCTGCAGCCACTTTTATAAAGACAACATTGGAAATCTTTTTGAACATGGTGGGTAAACTCAAAGATGCCTTGTTCCAGTCAGGTCAGTCATGTAGAGGAAACCTACTTAGGATTTTTCTGAATATTAGACAACCTAGTGAATTTGTCTGGAATTATTGAAGAAGTTGTATAAATAATACATAGTTGTGAACTTGAACAGACATGTGTTTGCCTGAGAAGTCAGAAGGAATGCCGCTGAGACTGGCTGTGTTGCAGCAGAAATCTGGATTCATAGTTCAAGTCCCAAATATTGATTTATGTTACCTAAGCCACAGTACCTAGTCTGTGCTTTAAACTAGGGCACACAAATCCATGTAGTCATAAATTCACTAAGGGCATAAATAGATGCTTGAAGAATTTGTTTTTTTTTCTTCCAGAATCCAAGTCACTAGAAATTGAGACTCGAGTGTTTTGTCTATTGGGCAGAAATCCCACTTTTTCCAGTTTTGAGCAATGACATTGCTCCACTGTCGTTAAATCCAATTATAGAATTTGGTCCAGTTATATTGTTTATTCACATCTAACTGATCCAATTGGGAATATGTTACACAGTACCTGCCAGCTCTTTCTCCTAAATTTCCTTCTTAATGACCAAGCTTAAAATGCTTCTACATTTTCTAAAATGATTATTGTGGATTTTTCTTCCATTAGCTAAAAGCTGCATGTCTGTGGTTCTCTACTATTGTCTCTCCTTACCTTTCTGAAACATTTTAAAAATAGAATTTAAAAATAATTTAGAAGTGAGCTGTGTGTTTGTACAATTGTTTCTGTGTAAAATATTAAGCTAAATATACCCTCATAGGTATTAAGTTTGAAAAGGATGAAAAAAGGTTAGCACTTATTTCCGAGCATGATTTCTCTAAGACTCTCATGATTATCTTCTATTATAAATAATTCAGCCCCTTATGAATTATTATAAATGTATTTTCTAAAAGGTGTTCTATAAAGTAGTAGTTTTTTTTTTAAGTGGCTATGAATCAGTAGACATGTTGCTAATCCCATTTACTTCTTCCATTCTTTAATCTCAGTCATTCTTCCAGATCATCTTCTTGTTTTCTGTCACACATTCAGTGATGCCTGCACCATTCTATAAGCATATCTTAGTTTTTGTGTCTTCTCCATTCTTCCCTATTCAACCATTTTGCCACAGAAATGTTAGATTCAACTTTCTGAAGACTGTGTCTGGTGCCATATCCCACCCATTCAAAAGTGCATTAAGGGCATTTGGCGAGCTTATCTTAAAAAAAAACAACTCTGGATAAATCACGAAATGCTCCATTGGTTGATAAAGGCTTGCTACTTCTACTCCTTTTCCATTTCATCCATGTTTATACGCCACTGACTTGTCTGATGTGTCTCTCACCGATCCATTGTTATGGTCCTGTTCTTGGGCTTAGTCTCTCAGTCACGTCTGACTCTCTGCGGCCCCATGAACTGACCTATAATATTGAAAAAAAGGATTACTGGCATAATCCAACACCCAGGAAAACAGAGAAAACTAGTGTAACTGGTATAAAAGTAAGACTTGGCATGCCCAGAGTATATCAGCGAAGGGGTGCATTCTCAGACTGAATTAGTAGTTTTCAGATCGGGAACTGGGGAGAAAAGTCAAAATGTGTGTCACCAGGCTACACTCTGTTTTTCCATTGTTAACCATGACTGTGCCTTCTTCTTGTGAAGAGAAAAGAGGAGAGGGGCGGGGACTCAAACCCTCATCCTGGAGAGCAGTTCTGATTGTATCTTACTCCTGGCTTCCCTTTCCTCATTCTATCACCTGAAAAAAATCAAAGGGTTTTGGACACATGATAGTCCATCTTCCACCTGCATCCTCCAGCGTGTAGACTGTTTGAAGAGGATACGAAGCGCCTCCCCTCCAAAAATAAGGTCCCCTCCTAGGAGACGTCCCAGCTCTGTAAACTGAATAGAGTGGTCTGTGATTTTAAATCTTATCTGTGCTTTGTAATTTTATTTATCCTTTTAATTTTTAAAAAATTAATTTTTAATTTTGTTAGAAAATGACTGAAGTGTCCGTCAGTAAATTATTCCTCAACTCAATTTCCTACTCTTCCCTTGCACCTGCTGAAACGGAACTCAGAACCACTTTCAACGGCTTGCTTCCTTGTGCCATCTCTCTTTGTTGTTGCTTTTAATGAAAAGGTGATGGAGAGTTTTTATGAACTTCTGCAGCTAACGTTGATTATGTTTTAGTCAGAGAGACCAAAAGGCTGGTTTTTATGACTGGAAAAATAAAAACTCCCTCACATTGTGAAAGTGCATTAATGCTGTTCCTCTAGACTGACGTAGAAGAATCTCAAGGCACAGTTAAGGTAGTGAAAGTTGCTCAGTCGTGTCCGACTCTTTGCGACCCCACGGACTAGACAGTCCATGGAATTCTCCAGGCAAGAACAGTGGGGTGGGTCGCCTTTCCCTTCTCCAGGGGATCTTCCTGACCCCCGGATCTCCCACATTGCAGGTGGATTCTTTACCAGCTGAGCCACCAGGGCGTCCTATGCTTGGGCTGCATGCATGTTTTCAGCGGAAAACCACTTCAGAATGAAGGATCGGAGGCTGTTGCTTCCATATTCGTGGGACATCACTTCGCGCTCATCTTCTTCACTTTTTCCTTCTTGCTCTAGTAGACTTAGGTCTGAAGACAGGTTGGTTTGCTTCACCAGGAGGCCTATTCATGGTTTCTGCCTCTCCCTAGTCACCTCAGTTGGAAAGGCACCATCAGCTGAGGCTGAGGACCCCTCCGCAGAGAGGAGTGGGGCGTGTCTCGAGGAGAGTGGAGTCCGGGACGGAAGGGGAAACCGTAGAAACCGGAAGGTCCTGGAGGCGGTCTGGACGCCGACGTTGCTCACGTAGGGTCCCCCGTTTCGCTGCTGTGCACACGTGCGGGCTCTGGCGCCAGCTGCGCCCATGTGGAGACTCCCGCCCGGATCGTAGGCGCGGCGGGTGAAGCAGAGGGAGACGTCGCGTTGCGGAGCTTGCTCAGAGAGCGCAGACGCTGGCCGCCGGGGGCCTCTGCTGGGCCCGGGGCAACCGCGGACCGAGCCTGCAGGCGCGCTGCGGCCTTGACCCTGGGAGAATCGGCAGGTGGGCTCGACGGGGCCCTGCCACGGTGCTGCCAAGGGCCCCGGCTCTGTGAGCTCCCTGGTTGCGCCCCGGTCCCACTCTCCTAGTTCTGTTCAGACACATGCACTCTTTGCAGGACTAGATTAGACTTGTCAGGACTACCTAACTATTTCTTGCTGGTTATAAAAGAGTATGGATGTGAGAGTTGGGCTGTGAAGAAGGCTGAGCGCTGAAGAATTGATGGTTTTGAACTGTGGTGTTGGAGAAGACTCTTGAGAGTCCCTTGGACTGCAAGGAGATCCAACCAGTCCATTCTGAAGGAGATCAGCCCTGGGTGTCCTTTGGAGGGAATGATGCTGAAGCTGAAACTCCAGTACTGTGGCCACCTCATGCGAAGAGTTGACTCATTGGAAAAGACTCTGATGCTGCGAGGGATTGGGGGCAGGAGGAGAAGGGGACGACCCAGGATGAGATGGCTGGATGGCATCACGGACTCAATGGATTGATGTGAGTCTGAGTGAACTCCAGGGGATGGTGCTGGACAGGGACGCCTGGCGTGCTGCGATTCATGGGGTCGCAGAGAGTCGGACACGACTGAGTGACTGAATTGAACTGGACTGATAAAAGAGTAAGACATTGAATTAACTGTTGGTTTTGCCTGTAGTAACAAATGAGTAGTTTAACTGTGTGCTGTATTGATTGACTATATGATCCATAAATGTGTGTGTGCCCATGCATTTTTAAAAATGTGTCTGTAATCATCATTATGGCTCAATAGCTGATTTTAAAGGGCAGTCATATCCTAGGTTGTGGGTTTATTTTGCCTCTTCTTTATGGGTCATGGCTGGAGGAGCTGAATGACATTATAAATGAACATAGGATTAAACAACGAAAAGTTTAAGATAGTTTAGTGGGCCCAAGACAAAGTGGAGGAAATCTCCTGATTTAGGATCGGCGTATGTTTTCTCCAGTTCTTACAAACGTCACATTGAATCGTAAGCTTAAGATTTCCAGTGAGTGTGTCAAGCTGCTGATGGGGCCTCCTGTGGAAACTGTCTGTTAGCCACCCAGATCCTCTCGAACTCAAGTGTATCTGCACTTTGCCTCCTACACTCTGAACTTCTGACTCTTCTTCACAAAAGAACTCTTGGGCTACTAAAGCCCAAACAGAGGACCAGAAACCTCTGGAAGGTGAAGATGCCCTTGGGAGGCCCTTAGCAGTGATGGGCAGATGCGGGAATGTGCACGACCAGCTGCCTCACCTCGGGTCAGGCTGCACTGCAGCGAGCCTGTACCCTCCAGCCAGCTGTGTGGGATCAGGCTGAAACCACGCTCTCCGCTGTCTTCTTCTCTTTGTCTGCCCTGTTTCCCCTGCAGGTTTACTGGTTTCTTTTAGGAGCCTGTCTTTGAAACTCACTTGTGCCATATAATCTTTCTCTCAGAGTCTGCTTCTGGGAAAGCAAACCATAGACAGGTCTTTTCAAAAACAGAGTTACACAGTCTTTATCTGTTAGCTAGCTCTGTTCCTGTTTGTTATTCTGTACTTCGACGAGGAGGCAACACTCACGGGAAAATCCACAGTGCAAGATACTTGAATGATCTCCACAGTTCTGGTGGGAGCATTACAGAGAAGCCCATATGGTTTCCATTGATAAAGGAACAACTTTTGAGCATTGCTGAAAGGAACCCTCGCGTCCCGCGAAAGTCCTGTCTGCTTGCCTTGCTTCTTATCTTCCTTCACCAATGTCCTTCTGGGCCTGCAAGTCTAGCAGAAAGTTCTCTGTGTTCTGTCTTCTTGGGATGGTACTGCTTTGACCATTTCACCTCCACCCCCTGCATGTTAAGTGCGCAGTGGGGAGCCAGGGCTTAATGGCGAGTGGCCGTGGGGTGTAGGTCTTCATGCAGGATAAGCTCACCAGAAAGGCTCTTGGCTCTGGCCAGTGCCCTGGGACTTTTCTTCTGTTTTCTCCTTTTGAAACCACCCTTTCCCCCTTTGTGTCCCTACCGTTGTCTCCAACTCACTTATCTCCTGGTCTCCCTCTTTCTGTTGCCAACAGTGTCAGATCACATTTTCTCTCCTGTTTTCCACTGATTTTAAACAAAGCCTATAATATATTCCTCGGGACTAAGATACAAAAAGTTCTGTTCAAACTTTTGAAATACATTGTACATGTTCATGCTAAATTGCTTTAGTCATGCCCGACTCTTTTCGACCCTATGGGCTGTAGCCCGCCAGGCTCCTCTGTCCATGGGATTCTCCAGGCAAGAATACTGGAGTGGGTTGCCTTTTCCTCCTCCAAGGGGATCTTCGCAACCCAAGGGCTGAACCCATGTCTCTTACGTCTCCTGCATGGCAGGAAGGTTCTTTACCTCTAGCACCACCTGGGAGGCCCTGTACCTGTGTGTGTGTGCACGTATGTTTGGCATGGTCAGGAAGGAAAATTCACTACGGATACTACAAGCAAGGGATGGCAAAATGGTATTCTGCTCTACTTAGGCACCCCTGCCCCATTTTTCTTTTTAGTTAAACTCTTTTAAAAAGACTGAATTTTGTTCACCAAGGATAGAGTAAGAGTCATTTACATTTCAAAAGTTGTTTTGGATGTTTCAACCCAGAGCTGGGTCTAGGCCAAGGGTGAAGAGAGCAGGACAAAAGATTTATCTGGGAAGTGAGGAGAGGGACGGGAAGCTAGAATCATTGCCAAGATCACTGCTGTGGAAGCCAGAGGAGGGGGGAAGGATGGAGAAAAGGCAGGCTCTCGTCACCTCATCCCGACACTAGTCCCTGGGTCCTTGTTTTAAATGGAGGTAACCCGAGTCCTCATTTCAAAATGAGGAGTGCCCCTGGGTCAAGAGATCTGAAGCAGGCCTGGTTGGGAGTGACCAGAACAAAGAGGAGAGCTGAAACGCGCGAGAAACAGCACCCACGGCCGGAAGATGAGGCCCCGGTGACCGGGGCTGCCTCCCCGGGGCTTCAGATGTGTGCGGGACGCTCTGGGCCAGGTGCAGACCTGCAGTGCAGGGTCCCTTCACAGCCGCCAGCAGCTTGCTGGGCCGTCTGTTCCAGCTCTCGTCCCCCAGCCACGTGGGGCCTGGAGCACACGCAGAAAAGGGCCTGCCTAAGAGATCCACCTTTTTGTTTGATCTAGATCAGTGGACAGCTTTGTGCTCTGGAAGGCTTTTCCCTTGTGGAAGTTTTGTCCTTTGATTGACAGATTCTAACTGCTTTCTGCTTAGAAGAAAATGGAATAGGTTTTATTCTTGAAAGGTACCTGTTGCTGGGATTTGAAATCTTAAAATAGAAGTTGCCATTCCTTTCACATCTAAAAGATCTGACTTCAGAGCAGGAATCTGAGCAAACTAAAGCTTTACTGCAGAGATTTTTTAAAATCGTTTTCTTCCCAAAGCAGAAAATTACACGTGTTGCAATAATTGTTTTATTGTTTTGTTTTTGCCAAAGACAAAAGTGAAAAAGGCTTTATGAGAAAATATAAATTCTATTATAGGGGGCACAGTGAAAAGAGGGAAACACAAGACACATTGATACATGGCCGCTTACAGCAGTCATCAACTTGCTTCTCTTGATGTTTACTTTTAATTTTAAAATTAGCATCCTTTCAGCGAGGACACTAGATTGTGATAGATAAATGGTGCTTTAGGTGGTTTAGTCGCTAAGTCATGTCTGCCTCTTTGCCGTCCTATGGACTGCAGCCCTCCGGGCTCCTCTGTCCATGGAATTCTCCAGGCCAGAATACTGGAGTGGGTAGCCATTCCCTTCTCCAGGGGATCTTCCACACCCAGGGATCAAACCCAGGTCTCCTGCATTGCGGACGGATTCTTTACCAACTGAGTTAAAAGGGAAGCCTCGATAGATAAATAAGTTATCAAATTGGAGCACAGATGGGATAATGGAGAATGGTGTCATTTAAGAGCAGGGCGGAGGAGCAGGGCTTTGTCATGGGATTTCTGGAGAAGCCACAAGAGTGTGAAGACCAAGTAGGAAATCTACATGATGGTTTCGTGTGTCTCAGATAAGTTAAGAAAACTACAAATGAGCATCAGTTCAGTTCAGTTCAGTCGCTCAGTCATGCCCAATTCTTTGCGACCCCATGAACTGCAGCACGCCAGGCCTCCCTGTCCATCACCAACTCCTGGAGTTCACTCAGATTCACGTCCATCGAGTCAGTGATGCCATCCAGCCATCTCATCCTCGGTCATCCCCTTCTCCTGCCCCCAATCCCTCCCAACATCAGGGTCTTTTCCAATGAGTCAGCTCTTCACATGAGGTGGCCAAAGTACTGGAGTTTCAGCTTTAGCATCATTCCTTCCAAAGAACACCCAGGGCTGATCTCCTTTAGAATGAACTGGTTGGATCTCCTTGCAGTCCATGGGACTCTCAACGAGTATTCTCCAACACCACAGTTCAAAAGCATCAATTCTTCGCCGCTCAGCTTTCTTCACAGTCCAACTCTCACATCCATACATGACCAGAGAAAAAACCATAGCCTTGACTAGACGGACCTTTGTTGGCAAAATAATGTCTCTGCTTTTCAATATGCTACCTAGGTTGATCATAACTTTCCTTCCAGGGAGTAAGCATCTTTTAGTTTCCTGGCTGCAATCACCATCTGCAGTGATTTTGGAGCCCCCAAAAATAAAGTCTGACACTTTCCACTGTTTCCCCATGTATTTCCCATGAAGTGATAGGACCAGATGCCATGATCTTAGTTTTCAAATAAGCATAAGTGGTTATTATGAGAATTTATTGTGATCTAGAAAATACACTGAGTCCTTTGCAAATATAATCTCTCATGATCTCCTGCAATATGCTGACATGTCACCTGTCACCTTAATTACAAACACTCAGGTTTAAAGAGGTGAACTCACTTGTGTCACATCTCACTAATCAGAAGGGCTGAGAATTCAAATGTTTGATTGGTCTATGATGGGAATTTTATAAAAAAAAATGTAATGGCAGTGTAGTGGGACAAGGCGGCAGGAGAGCCATTGACATGAAAGGTTTCAGGCTAGATATTGGAGAAGGTGTTACACATAGTAAGAACTAGGGTTGTGAAGGAATATGTGGGAAAAAAGGAAGAAAACCCAAAGCAGCTTGTGGAGAGAGTGAATGGTACATTTAGGACTTGGCAGTGAAGTTCCTGGCAGACTAAGGTTTAGGGAAAAACTCTAAGACAAGTTGTCTCTGTGCTGTGCTCAGTCACTCAGTTGTGTCCACTCTTTGCAACCCCATGGACTGCAGCCCACCAGACTCCTCTGTCTGTGCGATTCTCCAGACAAGAACACTGGAGAGGGTTGCCATTTCCTGCTCCAGGGGATCTTCCTGGCCGAGGGATCAAACCCTGGTGTCTGGCATCTCTTGCATCATGCCACCTGGGGAGCCCCAAGACTAGGTTGATACTTACTAAATTAATCCCCTGTGTGTTTTCTCTGTAGGAGGACAGTGTAGTCAACACTTACGTGAAGTAGAAACCTAATTGATGTTCATATTAAACTTCATATGATTGACTTTTAAAGTGAAACATTGATTATCATAGTATATATTCATATATTCAATTGATTGCAAGTATGTCTGGGTAAATAATGATTTTAGAAATCTTTTAAATTTCTTTTATTTTATTCTGTTTCCTTAACCATGCAGTGATTCCTCCTTTTTCCCAAGAGGCATTTAGGAGCAAATAGACCCTTCCTTTCCTTTTGGAGAAAGAGAACCTTGTCTCCCCAGTGACTCCGCCTCCTCATTGTAGACATTTACCATGTGGAATTTCAGCTTATTACAACATGATTCAAAGAGAATGTGAAGACGCTCAAGAAACATTTTTCATCCTTATTTTCCTGAGGGGCCCTGACTAGCATGGGATGTGAAGATGGTGGATACATACTTAAAATGTTCATTTCCTTCTAAGAAGTATGGTCTAGTTGAGATTCGTCTGTGTATATTGCGTGTCGTTTCTCCTTGATTAGAGGAAGATTTGATAGCCGTTACAGAGTTTCAAGGGGGCCTCCAGCACACCATCACAGCTGCATCCCTTCTACTCCCTGCCCTTTTCCATCCCTACATGAAGTAAAAGGAGGAGTAGAAGGAATCTCTGCCTTCACTTAGTGAATTTTCATTCACTTAAATTCCTAGTAGTATGGGCCATTTTTCAGTGGTTCTCTAGCATAAAAATTCAGTAGAAAAAACCCAGTGTAACTCATTTTTTATGGTGCATTTTGAAGGTTCTTTGTAAACATTCTTTCCTAAACTCTCTTCTTTTTAGATGAAATATTTGATGTCAGGGAATATTGGGTTGGCCAAAAAATTTGTTCAACGTTTTTGACCAACCCAATATACTATTTTAGTATGGAAATTGTAAAGCATAATCAAATGTAAATATCACATCCTTCCAATCCAGCTTAAGAAACTGAACATTTTAAGCTTTAAAATAATTTGTTTTTTTGTCCCCTGCCTCCCAGTCAGAGGTTATCTGTATCCAAAGTGTTTTATCCACCATTTCCGTGTTTTACTTCATTGTTCTTGGCCCTGAGGATATAACTTTACATAAAGAATGATTTAATTCTGCCTGTTTTGGCAGCATAGAAATATCAGCATACCTAGGTAACTCCTCTGTTAGTTATGTTTCCAGTTAGAACCGTGTGTCTGAGCTTCGTGTCTGTTGGCACACTTAGCTGTATTTCTATCCTTACCATGCTGAAAGATGTGCAACTATGAACGGGTCAGAGGGCCGAAGTAGGTCTGCTGTCTTGCAGATGGACGTCTGTGTCTATGTTTCTGCTGCCATGAAGTCCGCTTCTCTTAACATCCTTGTGCATAGACAACAAGCTTCTCTCTAGAGTGCATCCCTAGGAACGGGAGGCTGGATCAGACAGTTCTTGGTTCTCATCTTCAGCAGAAGTTCTCCAGAAATGGTACCACTTTTTACTCCCACCTGTGGGTAAAGGATTCTTTTTGTTCTACATTTTTTTAATGTATGGTTGATGGTATTGTACAATTTAAAAAAAAAAACTTATGTCAATTTCTTGTCTGAAAAATAAACTCTAAGGTAATTTTGTATTTTCAAAAATGTCCCTGAATACTAACAGAGTTGGTCAATTTTCTCTATAGTTATTGGCTGCTTATTTTTCTTTTTCTGGGAAATACCCATTTAAAATTTTTTTCAATAATATATTGGTGGTTCCATGTAGGGTTTCATTTTTATTTTTAATTTTATTTGTTATTATTTTTAATTTATTAATTGGAGGATAATTGCTTTACAATGTTGTGTTGGTTTCTGCTGTACTACAGTGTGAGTCAGTTATGAAGTGAAGTGAAGTGAAAGTCGTTCAGTCGTGTCTGACTCTTTGCGACCCCATGGACTGTCCATGGGATTCTCCAGGCCAGAGTACTGGAGGGGATCGCCTTTCCCTTCTCCAGGGTATCTTCCCAACCCAGGGATTGAACCCAGGTCTCCCACTTTGCAGGTGGCTTCTTAACCAGCTGAGCCACAAGGGACGCCCAAGAACAGTGGAGTGTGTAGCCTATCCCTTCTCCAAGGGATCTTTCTGCCCCGGGAATTGAACCGGGTGGACTAAAGAATCTATCTGCCAACGCAGGGGAGGCAAGAGATGTGGGTTTGATCCCTGGGTTGGGAAGACCCCCTGGAGGAGGAAATGGCAATCAGCTCCAGTATTCTTGCCTGGAGAATCCCATGGACAGAGGGGCCTGGCGGGCTATGGTCCACAGGGTTGCAGAGTCAGACGTGATTGATGCACATTTATATATAAGCTAGACCACAAGGACCTACTGTACAGCACAGTAACCACACTCAGTGCTGTCTAATAACCTGTGTGGGAAAAGAATTTGAAAATGAATAAACACATGATGTATAAGTGAATCACTTTGCTGCACATGTGAAACTGATACATTGTAAATCAGCTGTACTCCAATATCAAATAAAATTTTTTAAAAATTGTACGTGCTAACAAGAGGTTTTATATAAGATATGTAGCAGATATATAGGGTCACATACAAATAAGTCACAGCAGTTTAAAAGTACATGCGATGTAGTATTGAGGTTCAGTTTTAGTAATTTTGGGTGTAATTGAAGACGTGAGAATGGATGATATGGAATAGGTCCTTGATAAAGTTACTTGATATTTCTCCGGGAGCACTGATGTTTCTGGGGAAGGCAGAGGGAAAAGGTCAAAACGGAGCCAGAAGAGACGAGAGTCGGGGGAGGAGGAGGAACAGCATCTGAAGGGAGAAGCACCTAGAGGGGAGGCCTCTCCACGGCGTTCGCAGATGCTCCCCGGAGTGTGTTCTGTGGGCTCCTTGGGATGCCCAGTGTGAACGCCCGGAAGCTGATGGTGCCCGTCAGCCCCTGGCAGGGACTGTGCCTGCTGACGCAAACACAGGAGAGAGTCCCTGGTCTCCATCAGTGCACCTCCAGCAAGGAAGAAAGATGAGTGTGGAGATAACCACAGCACAAGACAATTTGTGATAATTCCTGTGGAGCACAAGGGAGAGACTAGCGCGTTCTGTTGGTGAAGGGTCATATACGCCTCCACAGTGGGAGAGAAGCGGTCAGTCAGGGACACGGTGTTTTTTCTCTTAAAGCCTCTTCTCTGTAATTTTAATTAGGTTCTTCTTTGCAGATTATCATCTCTTAGCTAAATGGAAAATTTCTGATGAATTAAAATGACCAGCTTCTTTCAAAATTTTACTTTTATTAAAAAAAACCCATAGTATTTTGTGATTTAATTTTTAGGAGGTATAGTGTCAATGTTTAGTTAAAGATAAGAATGTCCTCATTTAACTGAAGAATATATGAATAACTTTTTGTCTGTAAGAATAGTAAGTGCAGGATGTTATAGAGACAATTGTTAAAAAATTTATTAAAGGACATTACAGAAAAACTAAATAAATAAGAGCTATGTCACAGTTATGGACAGAAAGATATGAAATAATAAAAATCTCTCTATTCTTTCTAAATCAAACTACATGGTCCGTATACTGTGAATCAAATAGCTATGAGATTTTTTTTCACCGACACAAAAGGGTGGTTCTAAAACTGGGGTGAGTCTAAAATTGCCATAGGAGAGGAAATTACCAGGAATAAACAAAGCACCCTTAAAGACGGAGAACGTGGAGAGACCATGCCGTGTGAGACAGCAGCCGTACAGCAAACGACGGAAATCAGCACAAGACCGCGATCCTCGCCCGGGGAGAAAGACAGACCCACGGAACAGTCCCACGTTCAAGTGCAGCGTGCCCGTTTACCCACCCGGTCAGCGCGTCCTACGGGGTGCCGATCGACGCCTGGCGTTTTGTGGGCGATGGGGTTCCCACAGCAAACGAAACAGACGGAGCCCTTTCTCGGCTTTGTGTTGCGCTGCAACGGGGCGCGGGGGTCACACCGTCAAGCAGAGGAGGGGTGATGGAGCGAAGTGAAGCGGAGCCGGGCTGGGCAGACTTGCGGAAGCGCGGGTCTCGGGCGTGGCTGGCTGTGGTCTGTCCCGCTGAAGGAGGTGAGCAGAGGCGGGCTCGCCCCTGGAGGCACGCTCGGGCAGCAGGCGCAGGCTCACCCGGGAGCAGTGCTCGGGCAGCAGGCGCAGGCTCGCCCCTGGAGGGACGCTCGGGCAGCAGGCGCAGGCTCCCCGGGAGCCGCGCTCGGGCAGCAGGTGCAGGCTCCCCGGGAGCCGCGCTCGGGCAGCAGGTGCAGGCTCCCCGGGAGCCGCGCTCGGGCAGCAGGTGCAGGCTCCCCGGGAGCCGCGCTCGGGCGGGCGCCGCCGAGCCGAGACGCAGCGGCGGGCAGGGCCGGGCTGCGCCCGCGGGCGCCTGGGCCAGGAGGATGGGGCTGGGTTTCCACCTCACACCGGCGCAGAGTCTGCCCTCCTGTAGATCAGAGACTCCATGGGAATGGCGAAACTTTAAAAAACGTTCTAATGGCCTTAAGGTCGGAAGTGTTTTTTTACTTAAGTTCAAACAACTTGGAAACTTTTGCCATCAAAAGTCCCTATAAAGCCACGAAAAGTCCACAAGCCCGACAAAAGATTCTGTCGGTGGCTCAGTCGGGTCTGACCCTGGGGCCCCACAGACTGTGCCCCCAGGCCCCCCTGTCGGTGGGGTTCTCCGGGCGAGAACACTGGAGTGGGCTGCCGTGTCCTGCTCCGGGGATTACGGGGCCAGGGTCGCCTACACTGCCTAGCAGGCGGATTCTCTGCGGTCTGAGCCATAGCGGAAGCCCGCAGGAATAATATCCTCAGCAGGGAAAGGGCTCTAACCATTCAGGAAACAGACAGCCGGAGGGAAGTCGCTGCGTAACACGGGAGCTCGGCCTGCCGTGCTGTGACGGCCTAGGGGGTGGGCGGTTGGGAGGAGAGACTAGATCCTTGTAACTGACCCCGAGAGCTCAGCTGGTGATGAGTTAGGTATATCACGGTGACCAGCACCGAGAGCTCAGTTGGTGGAGTCTGCCTGCAGTGGGGGAGACTGGGCCACCCTGGGAAGCTCCCTGCTTTACGTGTGGTGTGTGTCAGTCCCCTCTCCCAGCCTCTCCCCACCCCGCCTTCCGCCTGGGGTGACCGCAAGCCTGTCTTCCGAGCCTGCCAGTCTGCATCTGGTTTGCAGATGAGCTCACTGGTGTCACTCCTTCAGGTTCCACTGACGGTTTCATGTCTCCCCGGCAGTGCACATCCCCCTGCCCGCGGGCGCATCCACACACGCCTTTCTGAAATGCGCCGTGTTTCCCTGTATACATGGAATGGTTGCTGTCCTCACTATCGTTTCCCCAAACGAAAAGCATCCGTCTTTGTCGGGCTTTATTTCAAACAGCTGATGCTGACTTCAAAGCCTCTCTTCTCAAACTCTCCCCAGCCCTGCCCGCAATCTCCCAATTGCTCCTGGCTGAATTACAACTGATACTGTTCTGATGGATTCTGAGACAGGCCCTGGTCTGTCTTCCTAACTCTAGACTGATTTTTGACGTTTGGGTTCTTGTCTACATTATTTTTCTAAATATGCAGATATTGTTACATATACTTTTTAAAATGATTACTTATTGGAGTATAGTTGGTTTACAATATGGTGTTAGTTTCTGCTTACAACAAAGTGAATCAGTTATATATATATACATATACATATATTCACTCTCTTTTTAGACTGTTTTCCCATATAGGTCACTACAGAGTATTGAACAGAGTTCCCTGTGCTACGCAGTAGGTTCTTATTAGTTATCTGTTTTATATATAGTTCAGTTCAGTTGCTTAGTCATGTCTGACTCTTTGCAACCCCATGGACTGCAGCATGCCAGGCCTCCCTGTCCATCACCAACTCCCGCAGTTCACTCAAACTCATGTCCATCGAATCAGTGACGCCATCCAGCCATCTCATCCTCTGTCGTCCCCTTCTCCTCCTGCCCCCAATCCCTCCCAGCATCAGGGTCTTTTCCAATGAGTCAACTCTTCGCATGAGATGGCCAAAGTATTGGAGTTTCAGCTTCAGCATCAGTCCTTCCNACAGAGCTTGTTGGCAGAATAATGTCTCTGCTTTTTAATATGCTGTTTAGTTTCGTCATAGCTTTTCTTCCAAGGAGTAAGCGTCTTTTAATTTCATGGCTGCAATCACCTTCTGCAGTGATTTTTAGCCCAAGAAAATAAAGTCTGTCACTGTTTCCATTGTTTCCCCATCTATTTGCTATGAAGTGATGCGGCTGGATGCCATGATCATAGTTTTCTGAATGCTGACTTTTAAGCCAACTTTTTCACTCTCCTCTTTGACTTTCATCAAGAGGCTCTTTATTTCTTCTTTGCTTTCTGCCATGAGGGTGGTATCATCTGCAAATCTGAGGTTTTGGATATTTCTCCCAGAAAATCTGATTCCAGCTAGTGCTTCATTAAGCCCAGCATTTCGCATGATGTACTCTGCATATAAGTTAAATAAGCAGGGTGACAGTACACAGCTTTGACATAAGCCTTTCCTGATTTGGAAGTAGTCTGTTGTTCCTTGTCCAGTTCTAACTGTTACTTCTTGACCTGCATACAGATTTCTCAGGAGGAAGGTAAGGTGGTCTGGTATTCCCATCTCTTTAAGAATTTTCCACAGTTTATTGTGATCCACAGAGTCAAAGGCTGTGGCATAGTCAATGAAGCAGAAGTAGATATTTTTCTGAAACTCTCTTGCTCTTTCAATGATCCAGTGGATGATGGCAATTTGAACTCTGGTTCCTCTGCCTTTTCTAAATCCAGCTTGAATATCTGGAAGTTCACGGTTCACGTACTGTAGAAGCCTGGCTTGGAGAATTTTGAGCATTACTTTGCTAGAGAGTGAGATGAGTGCAATTGCACAGTCGTTTGGTGTGTGTATAAATATCAGTCTCTCAATTTGTCCACCCCAGCTTCACCCTTGGTACCATCACTTTGTTTTATACATCTGTGACGGTTTCTGTTTTGTAAATAGGCTCAGTGTCACCATTTTTTAAAGTCCATGTATAAATGTTCTCTTTGAACTGAACTGATGACATTTTTCTTTCTCTGATTTCACTTTGTATGATAATCTCTAGGTCCATCCATGTTGCTGCAAATGACATTATTTCATTTCATTTTACGCCTGAGTAAACCTAGACAGAGCTTCCCAGTGGCTCAGATGGTAAAGAATCTGCCTGCAATGCAGGAGACCCAGGTTCAATCCCTGGGTTGGGAAATACCATGGAGAAGGGAATGGCAACCAACTCCAGTGTTCTTGCCTAGAGAATTCCATGGACAGAGGAGCCTGATGGGCTATGGTCCATGGGGGTGCAAAGAGTCAGACACAACTAAGCAATTAATACTTTCACTTTTCGAACCTAGTCATTGTATTAACAAGCAGAGATATCACTTTACCAACAAAAGTCCCTATAGTCAAAGCTATGTTTTTTCCAATAGTTATGTAAGGATGTGAGAGTTGGACCATACAGGTTAAACACTGAAGAACTGATGCTTTCGAACTGTGGTGATAGAGAAGACTCTTGAGAGTCCCTTGGACTGCAAAGAAATCAAACCAGTCAATCCTAAAGGAAAATGACCCTGAATATTCATTGGAAGGACTGATGCTGAAGCTGAAGCTACTATATTTTGGACACCTGAGGTGAAGAGGCAGCTCGTTAGAAAAGACCCTGATGCTGGGAAAGATTGAGAAGTGGACAACAGACAGTGAGATGGTTGGATGGCATCACCGACTTAATGGACTTGAGTTTGAGCACACTCCGGGAGATGGTGAAGGACAGGGAACCCTGGTGTGCTGTAGTCTGTGAGGGTGCAAAGAGTAGGACACAAGTTAGCAACTAACCATTCTGCTGTTGATGGACACTTAGGTTGCTCCCATGTCCTGGCTACTATAAATAGTAGTTACATAAACCTGGCAGCTCATAAGGTAAAGAATCTGCCCGCAATGCAGGAGACCCAGGTTCAGTCCCTGGGTCAGGAAAACCCCTGCAGAAGGCAATGGCAAGCCACTCTAGCATTCTTGCCTGGAGAAGTCCATGGACAGAGGAGCCTGGCAGCTACCATCCATGGGGTCACAAAGAGCTGGACACACGCCTGAGAAACTAGCATTTCATCTTCCAGAATCAGATGTTTTCTTATAGCTTAACATGCTGCAAGGACGAAAGCACAAGCTCACCAGCCCGGCACACGTGGCATGCCCGTGCCCATTTCCCTCACTCTTTTCACGTCTTCCACTCACTCTGTTCTCCTCTCACACCTAAATTTTAAATGTTTACTGACAGCATCACATTCTTTTATACCTTAGCATGGGTTGTTGCTCTTATGCTTGTCATTTCCATGTAAATAATTCCGACTTGTTGAGCACACGTGGGGTCATTCATGTGAAGCCTTCTGGCACATCCCACACCAGGAAAGACCTCCTCTCCTCTGACACTTTGCTCAGGTGTTTACTTCCACACTTGCTGATTTCAGCTAAAATGTCCATATGTTTTCTAACTGTACTCTAAGTTCCTTTCTGAAGGCTGGGGCTCTTTGTTTTGCATCGTACCCTCCTCTGGAGGCAGAGTACATATCCTTCTGACAAACATCTAGTGCCGATCCAGAAACCATTTCTGGCTGCTCCCCAGGACGTCCTTCCCTGTCCTTGACACCTTGCAAGCCTAAATGGTCAAGGTCTTGCCAAACTGATGAGCCTTCCCAATTTACCTTAAATTCATTGCTTTCTGTTTGTTGTCATATTAACTAATGTCTCAACAATCAATCCAGAACATTTTAAAATGATTCTGCGTTCAACCATTATCTCATCATCCCTGGAGAATGCGCATAGGCGTTATTAATTTTTCCATAAATATCTAGAGGATGAGGGTATCTGGGAGCTACAGAATCGTGGATCCTGAACATGTCTGCCTCTGGATCAAGTGCTACCCAGGTGTGATCTCATGTAACCCTCTTCGCACTCCTTCCTAAGGCCAAAAGGTGAGCAGGTGGCCGTTCTAGAACGTGAGTGCGGGTCTGCACACTGCCAGGTCTGTGCTCCAGGATGCTCGTTTGCTTCAGAGCTGCTCTCGGCTCTGTCTCCCAGGGCTCGCCCCACCCCTCATCGCCTGCTGAGCCCTGCGCTGCTTCTGTTGCAGCCCCTGTGGGTTTATATGAGAGACAGCGAATGGCTAAGGGAGTGCTGGCCGGGCCCTGTCAAGCCATACGTGGTCTTTTCCTGTTCACTGTTTTGAAATTTCTTGAAATTCAGTTTAGGAGCCTGACACTTGATCTGTGCTGGGCTTTTCTGAAGAGTTAACATTTCCATTCCAAACCAGTCAGGCAGCCGGATTTTTTCTTCTTTTTTCCCCTGAGGTAATTAGCAGATGTCTTTAGCATTAGTACATTATCTTCATTGTGACTGCTCTCCTTATGTTTACTCTTTTTTAGCCAAGAACTCTTTACTGAATGGAAATTGCTTTCAAGAAATATCTGAAGAACTAGTTTAAAAAGTTCACTTAAAATACAGATAAATTCAGCAACAGAGGAAGAGTGAAATGTCATTTTTTGTTGTTGTCATGAATTATTTTCATGACTAAAGGAATTACACAGTCTAAGAAGTGAAGGATAGCATCTTCCTTTAAGATTTCCTGAAGATTTCAGAGCAAGTGACGTGATCCTAAATCAATATTCTTGATGTTAAAATATTATTTAGAAGAGTGGTTATTTTAAATGGAATAGATTTTCTGATTAAATATGACCAAGAACAATCCTTTACCTGCAAACTATAATTTATTGATAACAAATATGGGTATTTTGGACTACTTTTTTTTTTTTTTTTTTAGGAGCCAAGTTTCCTTTTATTCAGATTTTTAAAATTTAAAACACTTTTAGGTAAAACTTCTAGTTTTTATTTCAAAATGAGGCAAACATGGTACAAATACAACTTCTTGTCTCTGAAGATATCCTTGAAATGAAGCTAAAAGAAATTTTAAAAAGGGAGAGAGAGAGAGCCACAAAAGAACAGAGGTGTTTTGGGTCAGCACGGATAAAAAAAGCATCTCTGGATGCCAGATGGTGGAAAGGCAGTGCATAGAAAAAGAAAGAAGAGAAAAGCATAAAGTCAGAACCTTGGGGAAAGTCTGGAATTAGGGTTTGCCGATACCATGTTGAATGAATAAAGCAAAAAATATCCGACAGGTGGTACTGAAAACATGAGGACTGATTTAAAGGAGGAAAATTTTAAATTAAGATAAATATACATTTTTATAGAGAAAGAAAGACAACAAAGAACAATAGCAAAGTATATTTTATGTATGTAGCAGTTGATAATATTTTTAAGCAATTGATTGGTAATAAGAAAGTAGAAGCTACTTTGCTTGAAGCTAAAGCATTCTGCTTTGAATGGACCAGTTTTATAACATTATCACTTGGAAAAGTATAATCTAATCCTATCATGTTACCTGATCAGTAGACAAAAATATTGATGATGTCAAAACAATGATAATTCTGTTTTTGAGCTTTCAAATTTTAGATTCATCCTTGAATAAAGCCTGGAAAAATGGGTAATAGTTAGAGTACAAAATATTTCAGTTAGAAGACTTTGAATGTTTAATAGTGTATGTGTAGTTGAGAGAATTTGGAAATTTGAAATCAAGGAAGAAAAGATGTACAAAAAAGAGAAACTTCAAGCAGGGAATTTGAAATCCTGACTCAAGTTAATGGAACCATGCATAAATATGGAAACATATTATGCATAGTTGTAAAATAATAATAGAATGTTTAACTTAATAAAATTTGATAATGTTTGTAGAGGAGTATGAAAAGAAAGAAACTAGTCAACCAAGTGTCATCTTTACTAGTGTCTATAAATGCGTTAGTATGTTATTTAGAGCTGTGATATCAATTGGCATAAAATAATAATAATAAACATTTCATTTCAAGCATTTATTCATATCTCTGGACTGAAGCTCTTTGTACTCCTGGGTTTGTTACCATGTGTGCATTATTTGATAACAATAAATTAAAATAGAAAAGAAATTATAGCACAGTATTCTGAGAGTCCCTCTGGAAGAAGACTTCAAGTGCATGGGAATTACAAAATGTACTAGTTAGCGTTCCAGCTAACAAAATAACTTTTTAAATCAGAGGTTCTCAACATGGTTGCTCCTGGGAATCCAGCTGAGATTTGCAAGCCCCTTCAAGCTGTGTGAAGAGAGGTGTAAGTTTATATTTTACTTTCCATAGTTTATGTAGAAAGCCACCAGTCATCCAGTGGCATTGTATTTGGGGTTTTTCAAAAGTATATACAAGTGTTTCCATATGGTAAACACAATTAAGTGTTTGAAATACAACCAGATGCAACTATACCTTTAGTGTTAAAGAAGTCCTTAGGTACTGGGGTACTTACTGGGGTACCTTTACCTGGGTTCACATGGATTTGACCCGTCTGGACAGACAAGATAGCTCAGCTTCATCATTCCGTGACCTGAACAATTGAGAACCTCTTTGCTGACCACTTAACTATTTTTATACCTGACTCAAGCTTTTAACTATAGTTCCACTTGACAGTGGTTCCTTTAAGTCCTTAACAAAGGCCAGGAAGTGGAAAATAGGCAGGATCCTGAAAGAGGTAAAGAGAAGTGAAACAATACTTTAACAATATCCTGGGGATTAAAATAGCCTACCGTGTCCATCTAGTCAAGGCTGTGGTTTTTCCAGTGGTCATGTATGGATGTGAGAATTGGGCTGTGAAGAAAGCTGAGCATGGAAGAATTGATGCTTTTGAACTGTGGTGTTGGAGAAGACTTTTGAGAGTCCCTTGGACTGCAAGGAGATCCAACCAGTCCATTCTAAAGGAGATCAGCCCTGGGTGTTCTTTGGAAGGAATGATGCTAAAGCTGAAACTCCAATACATTGGCCACCTCATGCGAAGAGTTGACTCATTGGAAAAGACCCTGATGTTGGGAGGGATTGGGGGCAGGAAGAGAAGGGGACGACAGAGGATGAGATGGCTGGATGGAGTCACTGACTTGATGGGCATGAGTTTGAGTGAACTCCGGGAGTTGGTGATGGACAGGGAGGCCTGGTGTGCTGCAATTCATGGGGTTGCAAAGAGTTGGACATGCCTGAGCGACTGAACTGAACTGAACTGACCATGTCATTTGTTAACAAGCAAGTCAGTTGTTAGAAAGACTTTACAATACCCCTTGTTTATTGTAGGTTGTTCTGGCTTAGTTTTCTTCATCAGTTCTCCTTTAAAAAAAAAAAAATTAACTTGTGTGTATTTCTGCTGCCTTTTGCCAATTCCCTAGAAACCTAACTACAGACCCAGTTTTCATGTTGACTTCAGAAGTTTGTTGAGCTCTGACATGTGTTTGAGAGTCAGTTTGATATGTAGGAGGAGAATCAGTTTTTAATAAACCTGAGTTTAAATCTTGGAGCTGCAAATCATTTATCCTTGCTATTCCTTGGTTTTTACTTCTGTAAAACAAGGATAATAGCACACCCTTTTTAGAATTCTTTGGCTAAAAATTATTTATTTCTGGGAAAGAAGACAGTGGTTTCCAGGAAACAACTGGTGAAATATTTTAATCATAGGAGGTTGCATCTCTAGTTTTCTCTGTTTATCTTTGGTGTGCTGGGTCTCCATTGCTGCACCTGGGCTTTGCTCTAGTTGCTGTCAAGGGCTCCCCTCTGGTTGTGACCAGGGCTCCTCCCTAGATGTGATCAGGGCTCCTCCTTAGTTGTGATCAGGGCTCCTCTCTGGTTGTGATCAGGGCTCCTCCCTTGTTGTGATCAGGAGCTCCTCCCTGGTTGTGATCAGGGCTCCTCCCTTGTGATCAGGAGCTCCTCCCTGGTTGTGATCAGGGCTCCTCTCTGGATGTGATCAGGGCTCCTCCCTTATTGTGATCAGGAGCTCCTCCCTGGTTGTGATCAGGGCTCCTTCCTGGTTGTGATCAGAGCTCCTCCCTGGTTGTGATCAGGGCTCCTCCCTAGATGTGACCAGGGCTCCTTCCTGGTTGTGATCAGGGCTCCTCCCTAGATGTGATCAGGGGCTCCTCCCTGGTTGTGATCAGGGCTCCTCCCTTGATGTGATCAGGGCTCCTCCCTAGATGTGATCAGGAGCTCCTCCCTGGTTGTGATCAGGGCTCCTCCCTGGTTGTGATCAAGGCTCCTCCCTGGTTGTGATCAGGGCTCCTCCCTGATTGTGATCAGAGCTCCTCCCTTGTTGTGACCAGGGCTCCTCCCTTGTGATCAGGAGCTCCTCCCTGGTTGTGATCAGGGCTCCTCCCTTGTGATCGAGAGCTCCTCCCTGGTTGTGATCAGGGCTCCTCTCTGGTTGTGATCAGGGCTCCTTCCTTATTGTGATCAGGAGCTCCTCCCTGGTTGTGATCAGGGCTCCTCCCTAGATGTGATCAGGGCTCCTCCCTTATTGTGATCAGGAGCTCCTCCCTGGTTGTGATCAGGGCTCCTCCCTGGTTGTGATCAGAGGTCCTCCCTTGTTGTGACCAGGGCTCCTCCCTTGTGATCAGGAGCTCCTCCCTGGTTGTGATCAGGGCTCCTCCCTGGTTGTGATCAGGGCTCCTCCCTAGATGTGACCAGGGCTCCTCCCTGGTTATGATCAGGGCTCCTCTCTGGTTGTGATCAGGGCTCCTCCCTCATTGTGATCAGGGCTCCTCCTGGTTGTGATCAGGGCTCCTCCATAGTGGAGATTCCTGGGCTGCTCGTCGCCTTCCCTTGTTGGGGAGCATAGCTCTAGGGTGTGAGCTCCATAGTTGTGGGACATGGGCTTAGTTGCCCTGCGCTGTGTTGGATCTTCCTGGATCAGGGATAGCACAGACGCATCTGCATTGATAGGCTGATATCCCCACCCCACCCCCACCCCCACTGAGCCACCAGGGAAGCCAGGAAGTTGGTTCTATTACCCAGGTTTTGACCAGTATTTCTTAGACATCCCCCATGGAGCCTTTTAAGCCTTGAACTAATTTGCCTTGTGTTGGGATCTCAATCTATACTTGAACAAGCTCCCCAGATGATTCCTGGTGTATTGCCAGGGTTGAGAATGGTTGCCTTAAATATGTGGCATGCATTTTAAGAGCAATTATTGTTTTTTATTTTTTCCACATGCAAGTTTATTTTGAATATCTACATCAAGACCCCCAAACGCAGTCAACTTCAGATGACAATGCAAATTTTCTACACAATTGAACTGTGTGGCTTCAACCAAGAATCATATCCTTGGCCACCTTTTTCTCCTAAAAATGCTTGACAGCAGCTGAAGTGGTTGCTTTTACTTATCTAATTACTTCTTTCAACAATAAACCTTTTCTGAGCATTTTCTGTTTTCAGGTACTTGTTTTTCAAAGATGAGCAAAACTGACTACATTTTTTGCAGTCTTGGGAAGGGAGGACTGTAAGCAGAATATCTGGGAGATGAATATTGTACGACAGGACGTGGGAATGTGTAGCGAGTTGTGAGAATGGGGAGGAGGGCTATTTGGCTCCGACAGCCATGAGACCAGAGGGGCTCTTCTTGGAAAGAGAGCATTTTGGAGAAAGAGGCAAAAATTACACATGTACTATGTAAGCAATAAAGACTGGATGAAAGAAAGAGCCTAAAAAGATAAAGAGGCAATAGACCACACCAGATTAGGCAAGAACTTGCCAGTAAATCTGTATGACTGGAGCAGAATATCAGAGGCCAGAAGGAATGGGAGTGAATCCAGAGACACGACTGGGTTAGTTCGTGGAGGCAGTGCTTGCCAACACAAAATGCCTCTGATGGCATGAATTCCACATCGCTGGCTAATAAAAATAAGCAGATGGGCCACCTATAGGGGGTGGGGGAAATGTGTGTGTAAATTACTGAATGAATATTTCAGTGCAAGGAGTAGAATAATTCAAGGAAGTATCAAGTCTAGCCCAAACACGGAAGAAATTGAGTCCTGCCAAATTCAAAACAGTGAGAGAGTTTATGTAGGAGCTGTACCAACTGGTACATGAACTGGTGCATAAACAATATGTATGCATGTGTACACACACAAACATATGCACAGACATTAAAGAGAAGTAAGGATATTCTCATGTGCTTAATTCCATATATAACGTGTTATCTTGGGATTTTCATGCTAGAAGAGATCATATAAATTACTTATGGAGATGGAATTTGTTTAAAAAGAACCACCCCACACACCATTATGCATTCTTAAAGTCATTAAAGATTGATTTACAAAAGGAAACAAACAAGCAGAGAAGCAAGAAGAAAAGGGACATTGTAAAACATGTACCCTTGAATGTATGTCTTTTCTACTTTAACCAAGCTTTTAAAAGCAGGATAGTTGCTCACATAGCTCATATCAACGTTTCATTGTTTAATTCTTCTATAGCCTTTATAACTTCCATTTTGTGACATTTTCAAATTACCTCATCTAAATCATTTGTAGTATATATAGTATAGTGAAAGTCGCTCAGTCTTGTCCAACCCTTTGCAACCCCATGGAGTAGACACAGTCCATGCAATTCTCCAGGCCAGAATACTGGAGGGGGTAGCCTTTCCCTTCTCCAGGAGATCTTCCCAGCCCAGGGACTGAACCCAGGCCTCCTGCATTGCAGGCGGATTCTTTACCAGCTGAGCCACCAGGGAAGCCCAAGAGTACTAGAGTGGGTAGCCTATCCCTTCTCCAGTGGATCTTCCCTACCCAGGAATCAAACCAAGGTCTCCTGTATTGCAGACAGATTCTTTACCAGCTGAGCTATGGGGGAAGCCCTAAATCCTCTGTAGGCGCCCTAGTGAAGACATGCTTCTTTCAATTCTGTCAGCCTCGTCTCTATGTATATTTCAGTTTCTGAAATGCATTTCTTCTTTCTAGGTTCTTGGGGATCACAAGACTCTTTGAGGCTAAAATTGATCCTAAACGGTAGAAGGCAGACAAAAAATGGTCTCAGTGATCCATCGATTGCTCCAACTTTCCCTTTTAGACACTAGCCAAGAAAATAGATTTTGATTTTTCCTTTAATCAAGAAATTGTAGAATTATTGCCTGAGTAAAATTTCTCAGTGGTCTGTAGACTTTTTAAATTGTTTTCCACCAAGTCACTTTTTAAGCTGGGTTTCTTTATTTTTGGCTGCACTGGTTCTTTGCCGCTTTGAGCAAGCGCTCTCTCTGTGCAGTGGCTGGGGGCGGGTCTCCAGTCGCGGTGCACATGCGTCTAGGGGCCAAGGCTTGTCTGCCCTGAGCGCGGGCTTTGGGGCGCACGGGCCTCAGTAACTGTCGCCCGGGGCTCAGTCGCCGCGGCTCTCAGGCTCCGGAGCACAGGCTCAGTAGCTGTGGTGCCTGGGCTCAGTTGCTCCGTGAAGTGAAATCTGCCCGCAGCAGGGATGCAACCCACGTTCCCTTCGTTGGCGATGGGTTCTTACCCACCGGGCCACCGAGGATGTCCGGTTTGTGGATTCGTACATTGCCTACTCAGTTTGGTTTGTGTTGAATCTTGTACCCCCCAAAAGTTTGTTATAATCCTAACTCCCAGTACATTAGAGTGTGACCTTATTTGGAAATAGTCACTTTACCGAGATGATCAATTTAAAATGAGTTCAGAGGAGTGGTCCCTAATCGCATATGACTGGTACTCTGATAATAAGGAGAAATTTGGACACAGAGACACACTCAGGAAGAATGGGATGTAAAGATGGAGAATCTGAGTGATGCGGCTATAGGCTAAGCGTTGCCGAGGATTGCTGGCAAGATACCGGAAGCTAGGGAGAGGCAGGAGGAATTTTCCTCACAGACTCAGAGGACTTAAGTGTGGTTGCCAACATCTTGACTGTGAGCTCTTAACTGCCAAGACTGTGAGGTAATGAATTTCTGTTGATGTAAGCTCATGGTCCTTTTTTATAGCAAAACTAGGAAATTAATGTATGGTTAAAATATTTGAAAGGAAGGATTAAAAGGTCAATTGATATCATACTTTGATGTTGTAATTGTTTCCATCCATCCATACTACATCTTTCCATCCATCCATCCTCCCATCCACCCATCTGTCCATCCACACAGCTATCTTTCCATCCATACCTACATCTGTCCATCCATCCATCCATCAAGCCATCTAATACCATTATGATTTTGAAAAAGAAAGGAATTTAACAAAAGTAGCGAGGACATAATTTCAGATTAAGGGGGGAAAAGCCCTTTCATTCAACCATCCATGATATGTATACAAAAATGTCCTGTCCTCTCCTGTCTTTTCATTTCAGATTCCAACACCTGACCCACATTTCAGGGAAGCCAGATGTGATTATGAACTTCTGGTGCAGCTGGTCATTTAATGAATTTCTAAAATTTATCCTCCAGCCCAATCTGCAAGACTGTGGTCTTCCGGGCGCTCTCTGTAAATGGAGTCCCAGCTCTGGAGTTGTTAGATTTTATTACTTAGGCCTTATTCAGGGACAGGCCTATTGAACCTTGGATAACGTGACTTCTGGCTCAGGCAGGCCCATAGGCATACATTGCCTTCCAAAGAGGTTTTGCCATTTAAGTCCATCAGAAACAGGATTCCAATAAAAGCATTTGAGTCAGATTCTCTCCCTGTATTGCTGATAACAGGGTGTCCGAAGTGTCCAAATTAAGGACTGGAGTCTTCCCCACAGGGTGATATTAGTGTGATCAGTCAGCAGTCTTCCCTTTTAAAGAAACTTAATATTCTTTTAAGGTATATTCTTCTAATATACCCTGAGTCCAAGGTAAGAGAAACCCAAGTAAGACGGCATCAGAGGGCAGACACACTGAAACCATAATCACAGAAAACTAGTCAATCTAATCACACTAGGACCACAGCCTTGTCTAACTCAATGAAACTAAGCCATGACCGTGGGCCACCCAAGATGGGCGGGTCATGGTGGAGAGGTCTGACAGAATGTGGTCCACTGGAGAAGGGAAACCACTTCAGTATTCTTGCCTTGAGAACCCCATGAACAGTATGAAAAAGCAAAATGATAGGATACTGAAAGAGGAAATCCCCAGGTCAGTAGGTGCCCAATATGCTACTGGAGATCAGTGGAGAAATAACTCCAAAGAAAATGAAGGGATGGAGCCAAAGAAAAAACAATACCCAGTTGTGGATGTGACTGATGATAGAAGCAAGGTCTGATGCTGTAAAGAGCAATACTGCATAGGAACCTGAAATGTCAGGTCCATGAATCAAGGCAAATTGGAAGTGGTCAAACAAGAGATGGCAAGAGTGAACGTCGACATTCTAAGAATCAGCGAACAAAAATGGACTGGAATNTGCAGCCAAAGATGGAGAAGCTCTATACAGTCAACAAAAACAAGACCAGGAGCTGACTGAGGCTCAGATCATGAACTGCTTATTGCCAAATTCAGACTTAAATTGAAGAAAGTAGGGAAAACCGCTAGACCATTCAGGTATTACCTCAATCAAATCCCTTATGATTATACAGTGGAAGTGAGAAATAGATTTAAGGGCCTAGATCTGATGGATAGAGTGCCTGATGAACTATGGACTGAGGTTCATGACATTGTACAGGAGACAAGGATCAAGACCATCCCCATGGAAAAGAAATGCAAAAAAGCAAAATAGTTGTCTGGGGAGGCCATACAAATAGCTGTGAAAAGAAGAGAAGCAAAAGCAAAGGAGAAAAGGAAAGATATAAGCATCTGAATGCAGAGTTCCAAAGAATAGCAAGAAGAGATAAGAAAGCCTTTCTCAGCAATCAATGCAAAGAAATAGAGGAAAATGGAAAAGACTAGAGATCTCTTCAAGAAAATGAGAGATACCAAGGGAACATTTCATGCAAAGATGGGCTTGATAAAGGACAGAAATGGTATGGACCTAACAGAAGCAGAAGGTATTAAGAAGAGGTGGCAGGAATAAAGATCTTCATGACACAGATAATCATGATGATGTGATCACTCACCTAGAGCCAGACATCCTGGAATATGAAGTCAAGTGGGCCTTAGAAGGCGTCACTACGAACAAAGCTAGTGGAGGTGATGGAATTCCAGTTGAGCTCTTCCAAAGCCTGAAAGATGATGGTGTGAAAGTGCTGCACTCAATATGCCAGCAAGTTTGGAAAACTCAGCAGTGGCCATAGGACTGGAAAAGGTCAGTTTTCATTTTAATCCCAAAGAAAGGCAATGCCAAAGAATGCTCAAACTACCACACAATTGCACTCATCTCACATGCTAGTAAAGTAATGCTCAAAATTCTCCAAGCCAGGCTTCAGCAATACATGAACTGTGAACTTCCTGATGTTCAAGCTGGATTTAGAAAAGCAGAGGAACCAGAGATCAAATTGCTAACATCAGCTGGATCATGGAAAAAGCAAGAGAGTTCCAGAAAAACATCTATTTCTGCTTTATTGACTATGCCAAAGCCTTTGACTGTGTGGATCACAATCAACTGTGGAAAATTCTGAAAGAGATGGGAATACTAGACCACCTGACCTGCCTCTTGAGAAACCTATATGCAGGTCAGGAAGCAACAGTTAGAACTGGACATGGAAAAACAGACTGGTTCCAAATAGGAAAAGGAGTGCATAAAGGCTATATATTGTCACCCTGCATATTTACCTTATATGCAGAGTACATCATGAGAAATGCTGGGATGGAAGAAGCACAAACTGGAATCAAGATTGCCAGGAGAAATATCAATAAGCTCGGATATGCAGATGACACCACCCTTATGGCAGAAAGTGAAGAGGAACTAAAAATCCTCTTGATGAAAGTGAAAGAGGAGAGAGAAAAAGTTCTCTTAAAGCTCAACATTCAGAAAACGAAGATCATGGCATCCGGTCCCATCACTTCATGGGAAATAGTTGGGGAAACAGTGGAAACAGTGTCAGATTTTCTATTTTGGGGCTCCAAAATCACTGCAGATGGTGACTGCAGCCATGAAATTAAAAGATGCTTACTCCTTGGAAGGAAAGTTATGACCAACCTAGATAGCATATTCAAAAGCAGAGACATCACTTTGCCGACTAAGGTCCGTCTAGTCAAGGCTATGGTTTTTCCTGTGGTCATGTATGGATGTGAGAGTTGGACTTGAAGAATGCTGAGTGCCGAAGAATTGATGCTTTTGAACTGTGGTGTTGGAGAAGGCTCTTGAGAGTCCCTTGGACTGCAAGGAGATCCAACCAGTCCATTCTAAAAGAGATCAGTGCTGGGATTTCTTTGGAAGGAATGATGCTGAAGCTGAAACTCCTGTACTTTGGCCACCTGATGCAAAGAGCTGACTCACTGGAAAAGACCCTGATGCTGGGAGGGATTGGGGGCAGGAGGAGAAGGGGACGACAGAGGATGAGATGGCTGGATGGCATCACTGACTCGATGAACATGAGTCTGATTGAACTCCGGGAGTTGGTGATGGACAGGGAGGCCTGGCGTGCTGTGATTCATGGGGTCACAAAGAGTCAGACATGGCTGAGCAATTGAACTGATCTGAATATTCTTTTGGCCTGAAAAAAAAAATCCCATTGCAGAAAAAGGATGACCATTCATAGAAGGAAATCATTTTCTTTTCTTCCTTTGATTTTTTTTCTTCTCTTCTGGTATACCTTTTCTTTTGATACAGGAGATATATCAATAAATTTAAATATATATTAATCTTCACTGGGTTCCAGGAAAACAAATGAGAACCACAGGGAATGAGAACATGGGTGGCATGTAGCCCCTACCCTACTCCCTGAAAATACCACATACAGATGGTTTTTAAAGGTGAACAAGATTCAACTTCCATGATGAGATATGTGTCGGTAATATGTCCACAAACTCAAGTAAAAATCAAGGAACTATACTCAATATCTTATAATAATGTATAAAGCAAAAGAATCTGTAAAATTATATATGTTACATACAATAATCAACTGATCTGCAAAACAGAAATAGACCCACAGACAAGGTGAACAAACTTGCTGTTTCCCAAGGGGAAGGAGGCTGGAGGGATAGACCGACAAATTTGGGATGAACAGAGGTACACCCTGGTAGACCTAGGCTGGATGAACAGCAGAGGCCTGATCTACAGCGACAGGGAATTAGACCGATATTTCATGAGAACCTATAATGAAAAGGTCTTAATAAGAATGCATGCATGTGTGTGTGTGCATATGTGTGTGTGCAAAACTGACTCGCTTTGCTGTATACCTGAAACTAATAGTGTCATGAATCAAATGTCAATAATTTTTCAATTAAAAAAAGAAAAAAAAAAATCTCAGTACAATTACCTGTGTGAATTCCACAAAAGTGCCACGATACATTGGCTGAATGCAAGTTGCCAGAGCATATAAATGATTCCAAAAAAAAATAATCTCTTACGACCCGTTCAAGCTCATCATGCTTTACTTTGAACTCTTAGTCTGCTCGGAGACATTAGGGAAAATAGCCATGGCAGAAAGTTACTGAAAGGTCTCCTCCGTCTGGACATGTCCCGAGTACTTGGAGAGCACCCAAAAGGTTTGGCTCATTTAAGCTCAAGCACTGGTTTTCTGAGCAAAGTCAGGTTCTCCTGAACTGAGTAGAACAGTGTGTCTGTTCGCCTTCGCCTGGGAAGACCCCTGGTGGGAAACGGTCTGATGTTGACCTGTAAAGTAGAAACAGAAGCAGCGAACCGTTGCTTCAGCGCTTAAATGAACCTGGGTCTAGAAGTGCGTTCCTGAGTGAATGTAGGCCAGGCCTGTATGGCGGCGGCGGCTGCAGACTCTGCCCTGCGCGCCTCCCCCTGTTGTATCCTGGGGTCATCAGTCCACATGCTCTCACTTCTCGTAAACTCTCCTCGCCCCTCATGCGTAAGGTTCCCTTGTGAACCCAGGTTTTCTCACTGCTGCGGTTAACACCATTCCAAGACTGATGTTAAGTTTTGATGTCAAGCTTCAATAATATTCAGTTTATGTAGCAACTCAACAGTCATATGGTGGGCCCTGGGCCAAGTGGGAGCCACTCCATTAATTCCCAGGTGCAAAGAGCACAGAGGCGTGGCCGCCTTGACTTTCCCCCTTTTGGGTGAGACCCAAGACAAGAGAGGCCTTCAGATGGGGCGGTGGAGTGGCATGAAGGATGAGCTGGGGACCTGGCCTCTCTGAAGGAGGTCAGCTGAGAAGAGATGGGTTCTCTCTGGAGTCCCGAGAAGTAGGTAGGCATCAGTCAGAGGAAGATGAAGCAGAAGGTGTGGGGAAAGGGTTTTCAAGGCAGAGGAAGAGGAGTGTGCAGAAGACTTGAGGGTAAAAGAAAGCTGGGTGCATTGAAAACTCGGTTGTGCCCTTGTGTCTTGAATAGGTTGTATTTCCTACTTAAACAAATCAATTTAGCAGATTGAGCTTGACCTGATTAGTGAGCTCGGTGGAGAACGATTACCTCTAGTTGAATGAATCCGTCTGTGAAGGGAGCTCACACATGTCCTTTGCTGTTGGGCAAAAGCAGAGAAAGCAGGAGGCTTCACGGGCAGCCTCCCTCCAGCCCTGCTCAGAGCTGTGTCTTGGCCTTGGGCGACTGGCATTCCTGTCGAATTCCCTGCCTCCCTCAACCTCAGAGAAAGGGGGAACACTGAAGTCCTTGGTGTTCTTGATGGGAATGGTGATACCATGGGAGCCGGCACATGTTTGAAAAAGGGCAACTAATGATACATTTAAGATTTATGTTAAAAAAAGGATGCATGCACTTTTGGGGTATGGAAATTATGTGTCTGTTTTTAAAAGAGGGCAAAAGTTGCGAATTTTCTCAGGTGGAAAAATTTGTTGAAGAAACGCAATTATTATAATTTTAAATAATGTGTAAGTCATATGATGGAGAAGGAAATAGCAACCCACGCCAGTGTTCTTGCCTGGAGAATCTCATGGACAGAGGCGCCTGGTGGGCTGCAGTCCACGGGGTCACAGAGAGTCAAACACTACTAAGCAACGAGCACACACACACACACAAGTCATAGAAACACAGATTTCACTAGTTCATAGTCGACGGAACAAACTATGTGTCACTTAATATTCAGCTCAGTTCAATCGCTCAGTCGTGTCCAACTCTCTATGACCCCATGGACTGCAGCATGCCAGGCCTGCCTGTCCATTACCAACTCCCGGAGCTTACTCAAACTCATGTCTATCGAGTTGGTGATGCCACTTTACATTCCAGGGTCACACGTTCCAGGACACCATTATCACAAAGCTTTATTGTGGTGCCGGACAGAGGGGCCAGGGTGGGAAGTGGTGCTGCTTATTACTCCTGTGATGTAGGCAACGGGCAATGAGAGCTCCTCGGAGGCTGCTAGGCTAGAAGCAATGGTTACAAGCACAGATACCCCGTGCGTGCCAGTAAGTGTGACCTTAGCCTGATTGTCACAGGTCACTGTCACCTAGAAATACCAGCTGGAAGAGACGACCTTTATATTTCTAGACTTCTAAACACTCTGGCATTTAAATTCTTATTCTTTGCTATGAAAACCAAGCTAACAGGAACAGACAAACTAACAGGAACAGAGGGAGGAGGTCCCTAGAGCAGGAGAGGTAAAGGCAAGGTCCAGCCCCATCCATCCTCCCTAAAGACACGGCAGCGACCTAGGGAAGGGCATTGGGAAGGGGGCCTCAGCGACTCACCTGAGGCTGGCCCTGGCCTCTCATCTACAAACCAGTTTAGCAAAATGCCCCGAGGGAGGTGAGGGAAAAGCAAGGCCTGGGAAAGAAACGCAAAGATGCTTAAACCTGAAATGAAGGAAAACGTATTCATTTGGCTTTAAATAAGGCCTTAGGCTGAGTTTGAAATTGAATTTCACTCTAGAGCTGGGGTGAGCATTATCAATAGCTAGTGTATCATTCTTCACTTGTGTGTGTCGGTTTGGGGAGTGTTGGATAACGTATTTGGAAAATGTTAGCTTTCCAAATATCCCAGTTTAGGTATTATATAACTATGTCTTAAAACACCATGTAGCTTTTACCATTTCTTTTTAGTTTTAACTCAGGGCTGCATGGGTTCAGTGAAATGTCCGCCTGCGACTTCTGGGTATTACATTTTTAGTTTAATGACTTTATTTTTGCACAAAAGCTTACATTTTGTTCATATTCATATAACCATTTTATTTTACAGGATCACAGTTTTTAAACTGTATCTATTGAACAAAGATGCTAAATTTAAAAACAAACGACAAAAGCTTTGGTTATATTATTTTAGAAATTAGTTACTTAAAGCAGATACTTTATATTGTGGGACACCTCAGAGGATTTAATGTTAAATGTGCACTGTGAATGCCCAGGCTGTGGCACCTAGGTTCCCTACAAGTTATTTAACCCAAGAACTCCTTTTTTCTTTCCTGCACACATTGGCGTTTCTTGAGACTGCTTTTGCAGACAGATTCCAAGCGATGACACTCGTACACACAATAAAGTATGATTATTTTGGCAGCTCGGACCTGTCGGTTCGCAGGGAGGAAACCGACACACTGGCCTTTCTTTGGGACGGAGTGTTTGATTCCAGTGCCTCCACATTTGCCCCCACAGCACGTGTGCAGCCCTCCGTCCACCTAACTCTGCGACCCCGCGGACTGTAGCCCGCCAGATCCCGCTGTCCATGGGGCTCTCAATGCTGAATGATGCTGTGTTTGGGCAAAATGGGCAAAGCGGCCGTGCGTGTCCCCTGAGTGACAGCAGTGCTGCTCTTAGTTATCCGCCACGCGCTGCACTCAGTCGCTCAGTCGCGTCCGACTCGGTGACCCCGCGGCCGGTAGCCCACCAGGCTCCTCTGTCCATGGGGTTCTCCAGGCAAGAAGACTGGAGCGGGTTGCTGTTTCCTTCTCCAATATAGACCATGTGGTATCACTTAAATACCTGTTTGACAGCAGAAATTACTTAGATGTAGCCCTTGTTAATTCCTTGTTGTAAACGGCTTTCCATATATTTGTAGCTGTATCTATTAAAGAGGTGACTGTGACTTATGTCCATTACTGAAGGCATTAAACTTTTGCCATTTTGTTGTACTAGGGTCCTGAAATCATAATAGAGAATTATGCGTGGTGGCGTAACTATAGTTGTTATTTCATCATTAAAGGATAATTCAGTTAAAAAAAAATGTATACTGGAAAATAAGATTGCCTTCGAAGAAGAACACAATACTTTAAAGTTTTGATTTTTTAGCTATAGTGATCAGAACAATATTCAGTTAAAAAAAAAAAAAAAGAATTAAATCCAGAGAATATGCCACATTTGCCTAAAGTGTCTGCTTCTAAAATACCTCCCACACCGATTTGAATTGAATGCAGTCAGTGACAGTGACCAACATTACTGAAAGACAAAAATAAATAGCTACTCTCGCAATATGATAAACGCAAAACTATGTATTTTCAGAGAGCGTCTTTAATATGAATGTGTCGTTCATTTTCACTTCACAGTGTCATTATAAAGGGGCTTCAGTATTCCCGGATAGGACGCAGGTGTAGTTCGCCGGATCCCTAGGAGAAAGTATTCCCGCAGGTGTAATTCGCCGGATCCCTGAGAGAAATGGGTCCTGTTTGTGCAGATGGAGCAGATGCAGTGGAGACGGGGAGGCAGCTGCCTCTAGGTCAGCGCCCCCTCAGCGTCTTCGTTCTCCTTAGTCGGCCGGAGAGGAAGCCCCCGTGCCCTCTGCGCTGTCTCGCGGCTCTGTGGCGGCCCCCGTGCGCTGTTGCGGGGACCCGGGAGGCGGGAGGCGGGCTCCGCAGCGTCCTGCACGCAGCCCTGTGGCTGCCGGCTCTCGGGTCTGCTCGTGGTCCATTTCAGTTCTGAGACACAGGGGTGAGGCGGGGCTGAGGAAAGTTTGATTTAGCTGGGGTGGGAGACAGGGCAGTGTAGGTAGCGAAGAATCCTGTGCCATGGCCTATGACCTTTCTCACGAGCACTCGAGGTTCAAACCAAGAAAAGTAAACTGCAACTTTATGTTAACTTTCAATATTTGGATTCAGATGCAGAACTGAATTTAGAAATGAGCTTAGATCATGTATTAAGATTTGAAAAACTTATAGAATTAACTGGAAACAATTCAAACATTCATCAGCTAACACATGGATAATCTCATTAGGATGAAAGTGAAAGCGTCAGTTGCTCAGTTGTGTCCAACCCTTTGTGACCCCATCGACTGTAGCCGCCAGGCTCCTCTGTCCATGGGATTCTCCAGGCAAGAATACTGGAGTGGGCTGCCACTTCCTTCTCCGGGGAATCTACCAGACCCAGGGGCTGACCCTGGGTCTCCTGCAGGGCAGGCAGATTCTTTCAAGTCTGAGCCAGCAGGGAAGCATGCTGGGGTTCACCCATTCAAAGGGCTACTACTCAGCAGTAAAAAGGAGCGTCACCAGTGCGTGCAACGGCGTGGGGGGATCTTAAAAACATCACGCTGAATGAAAGATGCAGACGGAAGATCGTACAGTGTGTGACTCCATTTGTATGAACTTTGAGGAAAGGGAAAAACACAGTTACAGAAGCGGAGCAGTGGTTTCTCCGGTGGGGTGGGAGGCAGGAAGTGACCTCACGAGGGAACTTTATGGGTAATAGAAGTGTCCTATGAGGTAATTATTAAGACTGTATCTATTTGTCAAATCTCACCAAACTGTAAATTTAACATTGGTGAGCTTTATTGTATTTAAATTAAAATCAAAACTGGTTGAAAAGAAAGTATGGTATAATTCTCTAGTTGGCGGGGCGGGGGTCGGGGATACTAGAATCTGTTAATTCCTGGAAGTGACCAGAAAAATTGTGGGGCAGCTGAGCTTCATCCAAAATCTGGGATGAACATCAGGAAAAATGTAAAGTGGTGATGGAAGCTACAAATGAGAACCCGTGAGCTCTTCTTGGTCACAGCTGTTTAATGTAGAAACCATCTAGCCTCGTACTTAGCACCAAGAGGCACTTAATAAGTGCTGAGTGCTGTCACTTTTTTTATTGATGCTATTATTTTATTATTATTTAGAATAGTGCATTATGAGTGTCTAGACAACGTTATAGAAGTTGTGAATAGAGAAAACCTTTATCCTACCTACTGCTGGAAAGAGTCTATGAGTTAACTGGTTCTGATGATTTGAAATATGCAAAAGGAGGTAGAATTTATCAGTGACTGATTTAGGCTAATTAGTGAACTGTAATGTATCACAGAAGCGCTTAGAGCATTATTTCGCAGACATATTCTTGGCTTTTGTGTGTGTCAAGTCTTGTCTGAATTGATTCAGTCCATGGGGAGGACTCTCAGAACTTTGCATTGGATGAGAGTTAAGAGTCCCAAAGTCTGCAAGTATTGAACAGAATCAGTGGCTGGTGCAGGACATTGAAATCGTTTTGAAATGTTTTTCTGGACATGTGAGAGATAGAAAGTGCCAACCAAGACTGTAGGAATGTGAGGCTCCTGCACAAAAGAGAAAATGTAATATCCAAGATTTATTGACTTTTAATGTGCCTGGCACTGTACTGCGCTAAGTGATTTCAAGAATTATTATGACTAAACTTCATCACAAGCTTAAGAGATAATGCATAAGTGCACAGAGGCTGCGCATGTATTAAGAAGACAATCAAAGTTTGATTCTGACTAATGCTTGGGAACCATGGATGAGAACCCTGGAACAAACCTTGGTGACATTCCATTTTACCAGCGTTGTTTTGCCAGCACCATGCTTTGGATGTCCCGTATCCTGTCCTGGGAGTGGGATGCAGTGAGAACGACATCTGGCCCAAACTCTCTGACCTCCGAGTAGTGAGCCCATAGGAGAGCAGCGTGTGTTAGGGGATCAGTCAGTGATGGTTGAAGGAACCCACAGTTCCACACGTTTGACTTCTTAGAAAGCAGAATTTGTATGCAAGCAACCCTTGCTTTTTCAAAGTTTGTTTTCTACTTCAATTTGACCAAAGACCTACATTAGTACCTGCTTTAACTAAACAAAGCAAATCCAAAGAGGATTTGGCAAAAAAAAAAAAAAGGACAAATGGTGGAAACGGCGTCCAGCCTTTGTTTTTGCAACAGCCTTTACAGAGGCGGCAGGAGCCTGGTCAGCAAGGTCGGTGCCAGCTCTTTCCCCAGGAGGCGTGCTCTGCATCGTGGCAGCCGGCAGCCAGGGCTTTGCGCTGTGTCTCTGAGCCTCTGCACTTTATCTCCATTTGCTTTTTGCAGACTTTCGCAAGATGGGTCCTAAGGCAGGCTGCTCCTTTCAGATAGCAGGGGAACCCATGCTAGACTCTTCAGGCAGAAAAGATCCCAAACATAGCAGAAGGGTGATTAAACATGAAGAGGCTCAAGTCACTTTCATGGCCGCCTGTCTATCTTGAAGTCCATTTGAGACAATGGTACAGACTCACCGCTGTGTAAGATTTCACAGTCACGGTAACTTGAGTTTTGATAAATCTTTCATTATACAGGAGGGTTCTCACACTGGGACAGCTGTGGACCCTACATGAGAGAAGCGGTCAGCATGCGGACTCTAACGGGCACAGTTATCCCTTCTTTATCACACTGTGCTTCCGGCTTGTTGTTGTCCATTTTCTAAGAAAGTAGAAATGCCGTTTCTTAGAATAAAAACGTTCTTTCTAGTGCAGGCAGTAGACTGAAGCTGTCCAGATTGCTTCTTTAATGAAACAGGCAACATTCCAATGGAACTGACAAGCTTTATTTCTATTTGTTGTATTTTTTTTGTCATTACAGATGGACCCGATTCAGAAAGCTGTAATAAATCATACTTTCGGGGTTCCTCTTCCTCATCGAAGAAAGCAGATCATTTCGTGCAACATTTGCCAGTTGAGATTTAATTCTGATGTAAGTTTACCATTTAGTATTCACTGAAAAAATGCAGTTTGCTGTTCTAATCTTGCAGAAGAGATTTCTGAAACATTTTTCTCCAGTGACTGAGCATGTCAAATTCAATGATAACATTTTAACTCCTTATGTGCTTTAATTTCGGAGTTTACTATATTATTACGCAAACGGCACTTGTGGTTTAATGGTAATTTTTAGTCTCCCAGGAATGCTAAATTTAGATAACACACTTGCTTTTGGGGAACAGTCTGAATTTAGGACTAACAAGATTTTCAATAAATACGATCTCTGAAGTAAGGTAGGTCCCAGGTGATATTTCAAGGCCATTGCAGCCCATATGGAAAATACTGCCACTCCTCCTCAACCTGCCCTGGTGTGGAGTTGGTCCCGAGACAACAGAAAAGAAAAGGAATGCTGGTTTGGAAGGAACAAAAATTGAGCATTTGTGGGTGTGCTTGGAAAACTGAGGATCCCAGCCTATCAGTGTGACCCCTCCAGGGTGCCCTGAGCTGGCCCTAAATTGATGTGCTCTATGGAGATGACCAAACAAGTCTGGGTTCTAGAGAATTCCCTCATTTAACTCTAGGCCTTCCCGCGTGTAATCGCCCTAGGCAAGTAGGCCCCTTAGGCGATGATGAAGGTGCCCATGAGATGATCAGGTGAGGAGACAGGTGTGCCACAGACAGAGCGGCTTTTCCTTCTGTGAGAACATTTCATTTTGTATAGAGTTTGCTACGGTCTTATGATCGCATCTTTAAACTGGTACAATCACCAGACAATGTTATAACATTTCCTCTGCTGACTTAAAAAAGTGGAGAGGAGGCTGCCTGCATAGCGCTTGTATGGGCTACTGTCAACAGTAAGAGAATATGGTAAGCGTGCAGCATTTGATTTGAAAGGATGTCTTTTGTTTCTTTTTGTTTCTTTCACTGTTTTTTTTTTAAATAATTAGTACATTGATTTGAATTTTAAGAAAATTGCTATCGCTTGACTTACAAATATTTCAAGTGACTCGTATTATGTAATATCCTCTCCCAGCTGGTATAAAAAAGTTTCCCTGACATACAAACAAGAGTTCTGAACTTAGTCGTGCAATCTTGATCATTTTAAAATACTCAGCAAACAGTTTTATGTTTCCATAATTGTTAAGTGTATCCTTCTTTATTCTGAAATTCACTTTGGAACTGATTGGATGATGTTGAGGAAGTCTTTCAGGAGCCACATTTTCACCCTTTGCAGCTGACCGGGCTCCTTCAAATATCAGCCTTTCTGCCAACAGTTTCACTGTTAATGTTTTTGTCCATGTTAAGGAAACTTACTGTAAACGAAGTCTTATAAAAAGACTTCAAGCTCGTTGAACCCAGTCTCCCGCTAAATGAAAAGAAACCATTGGCTAGATCAAGTCCATGTCTTTGGGTTAGCTGTCTTTAGTAATGGGCAACTCACCACTTCATGACAGTTGATCTTTTCTTTCTTTTCATATCTTTTTAAGTGTTTCTACTCGGAGAAGGCAATGGCAACCCACTCCAGTACTCTTGCCTGGAAAATCCCATGGGCAGAGGAGCCTTGTGGGCTGCAGTCCATGGGGTCGAGAAGAGTCCGACACGACTGAGCGACTTCACTTTCACTTTTCACTTTCATGCATTGGAGAAGGAAATGGCAACCCACTCCAGTGTTCTTGCCTGGAGAATCCCAGGGACGGAGGAGCCTGGTGGGCTGCCATCTATGGGGTCACACAGAGTTGGAAACGACTGAAGTGACTTAGCAGCAGCAGCAGCAGCAAGTGTTTCTACTAATCTTCCAGATGGATATCAAAATCAGATTTAAAAAAACTAGAAATGCTTTTAGATATACTTTAGGAAACACTATATATTATGATTATTAACATAAGGAACATAATAAAAATGAAGGTTTGCATACTTCTTATCTAAAACATAAACTTATTTTATTTCCATCATAAGAGAGGATTAAAAAAACTGTATTTGTGTTCATTTGCTAATGAATTTTCAAGGTGATGTAGGGACCAGCATGCATACTTCAGGGAAATCGGTTCCCACGCCCACAGCTGTGCTTTCGGAGTCCTCTAAAGAAGTTGCCGGCGTCTGGAGGCCTGGCCTGCACCGCTGTCGGTCATAACCGAGAGGTGCTGGCGTGGCTACCCGCTGGAGGGCGTTGTGTTCACCTTTCCTTGCTGCTGTGCACAGTGCCGCGCGTCCAGTGTCTTTAGGTGACTCTGCTCTGTAACCGCATAGTTGTGGAGCTGAGAGTCAGAGTGGGTCTCACAGGGCTGCAAGCAGGGTGTCAGCAGGGTAACGGCCCTTCGGGGGCTCTAGGGAGGTTTCCGTTCCTTGTCTTTCTTTTCTAGAAGCTGCCCTCTTTCCTGGGCGTGATACCCCTCCCAGCCTCAAGACTGCAAGGCCGAATGGGTTCATCTCATATGGGCTCACGTTCACTCTTCTGTCTCCCTCCTCCACATTTAAGGACCTTTGTGATCACAGTGGACCCACCTGGATAATCCAGGAAAGCTTTTCTAGTTTAAATTTAGCGGTTTAGCCACCTACTTTCATCTGCTGACGTCACCCCCTTTGTCATATAATGTAACATAGCCATCGTTTCCAGGGATTAGGACTGCGATATAGTTATCATGCCTTCAATATATACTCATGTAGGTGTTTGATTTAGCTTTGAACTGAATAGCATGACCACCTGAATTTGTCAAATATTTACCCAGGCCAGTTCTTTGATCTGTACAAACTGGACACATACATTCATTGCCCTTACATTTTTCCTTATTGAACCTTGAATATAAATTTACTATGCTGTGCAAATTTTTAAAATTGTAGTTGTTTTTTTTTAAGTAGGAAGTTCCAATATTATTGAGTTTATAAATGACATAGCAACCTATTAGCTGTGATTTACAAGCAAAATATAATTATTGCAAAATTGAATTATAGGAGTGGAAACTCCTTTAGAGACTTAAAAATGTCTCTGTGGCATTATGATGTCGATAAAGGGGAACTAATATGCTGAAAATATAAGATTTGTTTATTCATTGACTGGTCATATCTATAAATACCAATTTTGTGAAATATTTAATACTGAATGCCAAGATAAATTGGATTTATGATCCATTCATTCATATATAAATGTCTCTAAATAAAGAGAAAATACATATATATGTGCATATAGATCATTTTATTCTTCAAAAGCTTTAAATCCCAATAAAACTGTCTGCTCTTGCCACATACATTGAGCATTTATCATCCTGTTTCCATTCTTAAACCCAGAATCTGCAAGAGTGGCGCAGTATTCACTTGCTGCGGCTGAATCCTCTGTCACATGGGAAGGCACTTTTGCCTTATGAACTTTTTACATTTCAAAGCTTCTTCCTCTTCCAGTGAAAATAATAGCTTGTAGTTCTTTTCATCTCTACATCATGAAAATTCAATTTCCTTTCCCTCTAAGCTTTTATTTATTTCTTTAACCCTTCGTGTTATAAAGCCCGTAGTTTGGTGTTACGCCATACATGTTCCCTGTGCGGTACATTTTCCACTTTTTGCTCTATGGATATTTTTCTAAGTAGCACATTATATTGTCCGCATTTTAAATCAGATTACCTTCTCCTGGTGCAGGCATTCACTTTGGGGAAAAAATGAAACTCTTTTTGACATTTATGTGGGACACACATGGAGTTATGCAAAAAGGCTTCCAATTAAAGAATGAAAGGTTCTAATTTGTCCAATTATTTTATCAGCATCTTAAAATAAGCATCAATTACCACTGGCTTGGACCAGTTGGTAAGTGTGCCTTTGAAAGAAAACTTACAACGAGGCCAGCGCGGCTGTAAGATTATTAAGTGAGGTAGAGAATGATTAATTACTCAATGACTGTTTATAGCATGGAAAATAAGATCTGAGGCCCCGAAACTGAGGGATTGCAAACGTGGTATCTAAGCATCACTCTGGTGGACGTCCCCCAAAGAGCACTTCCTGGTGTCTTAGAGACTGACGGAAGCTTGCTAATTTCAAGGTGGAAACGGGGCGTGAAGTGCAGAGGAGGCTTGTCCAAGGCCACTTGGCAGAGGCGGGCCACGCCAGCCGGTGTCGTGTCCAGGCTGTTTCTGCCTCACCTGCGCCAGATGGGGCGGGGAGCCCACCCAGAGAGCCAGCCTCCCCTACGGCGATGGAGTGGCTGGTGCCCTGCGTGCTCCCCGCCCAGCGTCCCAGAGGGAGAGTCCCAGGGCTCCTTGCCCTGTGGAATGACCTGGGGCAAGTCCACGGTGCCAAGCTGTCCTCCCCATGGGCTCCGCTCCCCACAAGGTCTGCAGAGCCTTCCCAGTGCCCCTTCACTCACACAGTCAGTCATAAACACCAGGAAAATGCAAGTGTCAGTCTAAACCCCTGGACTAGAATACAGCAGGAACAAATCCTGTATGGCTGGAGACAGCCAAGCGTCCGTGACTTTAGGGGGCTGCTTAATGAGCCAGAGGGAAGCAACCTCCTTAGAAGACATTCCTTACAGATCGCAAGCCCCTCCAAAGGGACTCCTTGGGATCATCACTGATATAACTGATACATTTTCTGATGATATTGTAAAATAGAAATAATTGTTCTGCCTTTTAGAACCCAGAAATGTAGTGAAACCAAACAATAAATTTGAATATAGTTCCTATCTCTGTGAAAACTTCCATAATCAAACATGGTAACATAATGATGAAGAATGCTAATGGGGATATTGTTTCTAACCAAATGACCAAACTTAGATAATTACACTGTCTTTAACATAAGATCTTAGGACACATCTTTTAAATATTTAAATCAATAATATGGGGGTGGGTGGAGTCCTGATGTTTAAAGGAAATGCTGCTTAGATGGAGAGAAAAACAAAAACCAATACTTGTTTTGGAGTGGAAGAACTATTCTTTTACTTTATTTTCCAAATTTCCTTTATGAGTATACTTCAGTTTTATAAAGGATTTCTGCCTCTACTATCCTGTTATGGTTTTCAAGCTACGTGTTTTATCCCAAAGCAGGTCTCAGTTGCAATATTCTAAATATTCTATGCCTGTCTCTGGCAATATCTTCAGTCTCAGAGATGCCCAGGAAAGCTGAGTGATATTATTGTTGTCTCATTCAAATTTCAGCTTTTTATTGATATCTTAGGAGAAAGGTTAGTACACATCTAGGCATGGGGAAACCCATGTAACCTCAAACCTGGAGACACACAGCATCCAGAGAAGCCGAATGAATTGGTGGAAAAAACAGTCGATCAGGAATTTGACAACCATTGTTGAGGTGTGTTTTCTCTTCATAGGTTGTGTTAATTTTGTTCCACAATTATCTCATTTAAAATGATGAGCCATTTTTTAGAGCCATGTTGTAAGGATGTAAAATGCAACATGTAGCAATGAGATTATAAACTCTATAGTGAATGAAATGGAATGGTCATTTTTATTTTATGGGATAAATAACTAAGTTACAGTTATTTCACTCTTCAAATGTTAAAGTACTTCTCAAGGAATATAGAAGTTTGAAAATATCTTCCTTTAATAAAAAAGGTGCTTGCAGAGACTGACCCTGTTGAAAGCGTCTTTGTGTATCTTAGTGTTAACACTGGAGATGCCCACTCCAGGTCAATCTTTACCTTTCACCTTTAAAACCAGCAGGTACCATATGTCCTTGGCACAGCTGCCTTTATAAAAAAAAACAAAACTCTCAACTTCTTGAAGTCTGTTGCTGCTGCTGTGCCCCAAAGGATCTTCAGAGGAAGCCAGTTATAAATTTAATTTTCAGGCAGCTTTGAAGCATCTCTTTCACAGGTGTGCGCTCTTTGTCTCCGGGACTCGCAGAGCTATTTAGAGCTCTGGCCTGTGCGTCGGGCTCTCCCCTCTGGGCACTTTGCTTCTACAGGCGTGGTTCTAGGATAGGGTTGTCCAGTGTCTGTGCCGGAGGACACCGTCCGGGCCTGTGGGCTGGAGTTGCCGGGCCAGCCCATGGGAGGAGCTCCTACGAGTGGGTCCTCAGAGAATGCTCAGTTCACTTGACTCTGCGTCTTGCATAGAGCCAGGGGCCCTGCCAGGATTTCTCAGGAAACAAATCTTGAACAGAAAGACTGAACAAGAAATACTGGGCCTGGCTGCTCTAGATTTTTGGAGCCAATGAGCCAGTTAAGAGTATGGGAATCCATTGAAGAGGCAGTGTGTTTCTTTGGCAGGCTTTTAAAAATAAAACTTCAATATTGGACCTTTCAGGATTCTGAATCGACTTGAACATTCTAGAGTTTCATTTGCGGATGGAATGAAGAGTAAGGGACTAAGAATAAAAGAGAAATTCCTATAAGAGTCCATATTTCTCTGGGCTTCTTTTCTTGATAAACAAGGACAAACAAATATTAAAATTCACTTTTGTATCAAATTGTCCTAGACATGGAAAATTTGACTCTGAAAGTCTAGAAGGAGAAAGTTGATTTTAGATATGACAAGCAGATGTGTACATAGCCTCCACTAATCACAGAGATTTTCACATTTCTATGGAATACTCTGAGTCCCTCAGAGACTAGTTAAGACTTAAGAGATGCCTAAGAAAGCATTCTGTCTGTTTTATAGATTGGATGGATGGAAAACCAAAGGCCAAGACGGTGAGTTTTTCAGGGTCTCTAAGCTGCTGAAACCTGCTGGGCTTGAACACCAGGCTCCTAGGTCCCAGCGCAGCATTTTACTTCTCTCGTCAAGGGACCTTCACTAAAGACAGTTTATTTCAAGACTCGCGTTGGCGTCAGCCAAAAGTCTTCAGCTAAGACAATCGGTCACTTCAGCTCTACAAATAATGAAGAAGTTAATCAAGGTTAACGTCAGTGGCAAGATTGCCGGTAGTAGAGATCGCTAGAACCTAGGAACATATTTCAAAACTGAGAATTGCCTCAAGGGCAAGCAACACCACTGTAGTAAGTTTGAAGGGTGGGGGCAATAGAGAATCTATGCATGTCTGTTTCGTCAAATGGCACCTATTGAACGCAGAGTTTGAGAAGAGAGTTAGGCATGCATAAACCATTCAAGGACAGGATGTTGTGGGAAGGGTTGAACGTGGTGAGTAAGAGGTATGATTCTGATTAAATATGGTAAAATGCTTTCTTTGTCCCTAAAGATGAGGCAGGCAGCCTATTAATGTTGGGAGAGCTTGACGAGTCTTAAATATCACTCAATAAATGTTGAATAAATAAAATGGCAGAAGTACTCAAGAGCAGAAACATTTTTCTTTATTGCCATCTCAAGAAAATGAACATTGAAACAGGATTTTCCAAGACAGTGTCTGTTGCAGCTTCACTAAGAGCATTTAGAATAATTGCTGCATTTTGATAAAAAATGGAATCTTAGGTTGCCTTTTCCCACTGCCTGCCTACAAAGCAGGATTCGTATCCTAAGCAACTGGTTCCCTGAAACCTGAGTAATGGAAATTCATGTGACTTGAAAAAGAATAAGTGGAATTAGATTTGAGAACCGCCCTGAAGCTGGTTCTTGTGATGAGGAAAGCTTGCCTTGTAACAACCTCTGAATTTTCAGTTATTTGCAAAGAAATCAGTGTAGTCCAAATTCCCCAATTTTAACTTTATGATTATACCCTGAAGATTTCAGAGCATACTAGCCACCTCCTCACTTTTTGACTCATGAAGTCTTTATTAGCCGTGGAGTGAGATGCTTGATGTAGCTCCGTGGCCCAGAAATTGGCGATGCACATGTCTTCTATAAATGTCCTCAGTTGTTTTGTGTCTCTTTCTACCACCATATGCATTTCTCATAATATCACTAGGCGCTAATGAGCCTGTGGAAACCAAAAGTAGCAGCTGCATTAATGGTTGCTAATAATAGAAAGTCTCAAAATTTGAAAAATCAAATTTGTTCAACCATTTCCGTTTATTGTAGTCACAGTTTATTAGGCTCCTTGCGCTTTTTCATTATATCTCACTGTAAGTTATTTCAGCATTTCATATATTATCAGTCTCACCATAGCCCTGGAAACTTAGAACTGCATGGGGCAGAGGTGCCGGGAAAAGAGGTAATTCATAAAACTGTTCCTAAGTTATTTGGGGTTGTTTGGACTTTTCCTTTCCTTATAGTTGCGTTTGTTATTGTCTCTTGCTGAGTCCTGTTCTCTGTATTAACTACAGTGTATGTGTGCTAAGTTGCTTTAGTCGTGTCTGGCCCTTTGGGACTCCATGGACTATAGCCCACTGGGTTCCTCTGTCCATGGGATTTTCCAGGCAAGAATACTAGAGTGGCTTGCCTGTGCCCTCCTCCAGAGGATCTGGCTGACCAGGGATTGAACCCACATCTCTTACCTTTCCTGCTCTGGGAGGTAGGCTCTTTACCACTGGCACCACCTGGGGAGTCCTGATTAGCTACAGTAATTGTGATGAAAATACTTACCTTCCTTGCATGTCCCCATAGCCCAAGATCTCTCTAGAGATGAGATGAAGCTACCTTCCTCCTACTGCGCATTTTAGGATGACTAGTTGAGGAGCGGCTGTTCGGTTGTATCGTGAATTGATGGAGAATGACTTTGTACCGGGCGTGCTATAAACTGCACACATTTTGGGTTGCTTTGCTAGAATGTGGCAGTAGAACCATAGCTTGAAAAGCGGGATGCACGTCTCCACAGCCTGTGGACCTCTGCAGAACCCAGCTGCTGCTCTACAAGCCTGTACACGCACCCTATGTTCCAGCCTGGATGCACTTTTCCCAAGCCTGCCAAAGCTCCTTTTCAATGCAGAACACTGCCTCTGGGGTCTGCTGTCTCGATCCACATCTCAGTTTTGATACAAATTGAGTCTGGTGGTAGTAAAGGTTGCAGTCCTTTGGGGAGCGCATTCCTTGTGTAGAGGAACAGTGGAGGACACGTGGAGACGTGCTCCGCTGTGAAAGTTTAATGTTCTGTGTCCACGTGAGAGTCTCAGTGATAGTGAGACATGGAGAGAGAACTTTTAAGAATCACACACATAGCATTCAGAGCCTGTGGTTTCCATTTTATTGGGTCTGCATGTACTTTTAAATCCTGTACCTAGCACTCTCTGAAGGTTGACATGGGCAGATTTATTCTTATCAGGTTTATTGGGACATCAGGCTCCTCTGTACAACTTTAAGCCTTCTCTTGGATTCTATATAATGAGGTTTCAGGAGGTGGTCTCTGAACAGGCTTTATCCATTTCCCAAGCAGAGGCTTATTTTCTCTGCATCAGCGAACTTGTCATGATAATCAGCTTTTTTGTTCCAACCATCAATCACTCTTGATTACAGCTGGGTAGATGTTCTGTTCTGTTGATCAGCTCATCAGTGCACATAATATTACACCTGGAAGGCCAGCACAGATCATCCCGGGAAGGGAAGAGCACTTTCCTTCAAGGCTTTTGTCCATGGTTTGATCATTTACATTTGGTCTCATTGAGTTGTCACGGCTATCTTTGCCTCAGTCTGGTCCCTCCTACAAAAGATGCTCCCAAAACAGCTCTCAAAGTCTGGTTTGTAATTTCTACTGTATTGTTCCTATCATTGTGCTTTTGCCCTCTTCATTCCAAAGAGTAGCTTATAATCTCTTTTTCCTTATTTTTGTATTAACTTTTTCCCATTCTTAATGCAGTTATGGTAGAAATTAAAATCATATTCAATGAATATTCAATGCTGCTGTAAAAAAACAGTTTAGCATACGTTTTACTAGAATGTTTGCAAGTCTAATTTTGTTGATTTGAAAATGGTTTCCTAAGTTAGATTTTTTTTTTCTTTTATGTTTTGGCTTGGGCTTGGGAATATTTATCTTAAATTTTGAATTTATTTTAAGTAACACTTGCTCTCTTCGTGGTTTAAAAAGACATTGAGAAGTAAATCTTTTTAAGTCAATTGCTCAGCGTCAGCATTCCTCTTAACTATGACTATATGATATTTTTGTTAAAAGACTTTTGATTTACAATGTGTTAATTTCTGCTGTGCAGCGGGTTGATTCGGTTGTCTGTGTATGTACTTTCTTTTCTATGTTTTTCTGGTTATGGTGTGGCACAGCATATGGGGTGTGGCCCCCTGTGCCGCACAGCAGGACCTTGTTTGTCCATCCTGCATAGAACAGTCTGCGTCAGCTCACCTAACCTGCCAGCCCTCCTCTCCTCCACCCTGCTTTGCAGCCTCAAGTCTGTTCTCTGTTGTGATATGTGTTCTGTGCAGAAAGAGGAGCTCTTATTTCTCTAGGTCAACTCTTATTTCTTAAAACAGTAGCATTTTCAGAGTAGTACTGGAGCAATGATAGACGTTCTCATGGTAAAATATTTATTGATTTCATAAAGTATTTAAGATAAATATCTGATTAAAGAAACATTTGATCTATCATTTGTGGACCCCACAAAGACACTTTTTCTTCCTTGAATTTCATTGGCTTTGTATTACTTTATAAAATATAGGACAGTAAGTTAGAGAAGGATGAAAGATATTTTAACTTTTAGAGTACAGCATTATTAAAAAAAACATGTAGAGTATGGAAGTATAGAATAACATGGATTTAATTAGAANTAAAATATTATAAATTTCTATTTTTGAGTGAAATAGGACTACAAAGAGACTGCTGTTTTCATTTGATGCATTTAGATATTATTAATTCTTACATTAGATATTATTAATTCTTACATTAATCCGTGAAACAAAACAAGGGAAAATGCGAAGAGCTTTTCGTTGGAAAAGACCCTGATGCTGGGAAAGATTAAAGGCAGGAGGAGGAGGGGATGACAGAGGATGAGATGGCTGGATGGCATCACCAACTCAATGGACATGAATTTGAGTGAGCTCCGGGAGTTGGTGATGGACAGGGAGACTGGTGTGCTGCAGTCCACAGGGTCTTGAAGAGTCAGACATGACTGAGTGACTGAACTGGACTGAACTGAACAGACTCAGATTGTCTGAAAACTGTATCATTGGTTTTTGGAGACATATATGAAATATCAGATCTTGATTATAGATGAATGGCTCAGGGAAGAGTTCCCTTTCTCCCTCACTTTCTCCTGTGTTTCCCCTGCGGAGGTGTTTAGTTACCTTGTACTTCTGTTAGCAAAAAAAACGTGATGCAGATTTTGGGAAGTTACACATCTGTGACATCATTACTAACATTTGACCTTGTCCTTTCCTCTTACCTGAAACACGCTATCAATCTTTAAATTGAATAAACACTATGAATTGAAACTCAGTGGAAACAAAACTTGACCATAGGTATTTCATTGAGAATCCAGTTTCTTCTGCTTTTAAGTAAACTCCCAGGCCACTGGAGATCCTCAAAAGAGTGAAAGGTAACAAAGTGCTATCTCATGAAGAGAGGTCTTCTCTACACAAAGCTTTTTCAATTCCAGTTCACGGAAGAGTGGCTTCAGTATCTGGAGGTGAGAGAGAGGAATAAGTTGTCTATATAGATTTCAAAGTGTTAGTCACTCAGGTGTGTCTGACTCTTTGTGGCCCCATGGACGATAGCCCTCCATCCATTGATGTCTCAGGGCAAGACCACTGGAGTGGGTGGCCATCCCTTTCTCCAGGGGACCGTCCTGACCCAGGGATTGAACCCAGGTCTTCTGCACTGCAGGCAGATTCTTTGCCATTCATGCCACCAGGGATGCCCAATAGAGATTTCGAGGTGATGTCAGTATTTCATTTCTAGCTGAAATCTCTTCCTCGCCTTCTTGCTCCCATATCAACTAATCACTATGTGTGCTCTCTTGATGAGTGAATAGATACCTCAAATCTAAAACAGTCAGAACTGAAGGCCATGGTCCACTCTCTTAAACCTGCTCTCTGTGCAGCAGTTCTCCGATAATGGCAAGTCCATCCTTCTGGTTCATCTGATGATAATATTCAGATCTTCCTTTCCTCCCATCTCACACTCTTTGTCTAGTGCTACACACACCATGTTAGTTCTACCTCCAAAATATATCCAGCCATAGAAAAATGAAATAATGCCATTTGCATAACATAGATAGACCTAGAGATTGTCATACCAAGTAAAGTAATTCAGAGAAAGACAAGTATCATATGATATTGCTTATATATGGAATCTAAAAAGATGATACAGGTGAACTTATTTACAAAACTGAAATAGACCCACAGAGATAGAAAATAAGCTTATGATTACCAAGGAGGAAAGAGAGGAAGGGATAAATTAAGAGATTTGGATTAACGTATATACACTGTTATATATAAAAGCCCCTTCATGGACCACAGCCTTCTGGTGAAGGAGCTTGTGTAACTCAGTGAAGCTAGGAGCCATGCCATTCAGGGTCACCCAAAACCGATGTAGTGAAGAGTTCTGATAAAATGCGGTCCATTGGAGGAGTAAATGGCAATCCACTCCAGTATTCCTGCCTGGAGAACCCCATGGACAGTATGAAAAGGCAGAAAGATATGACCTGGAAGATCAGCCCTGCAGATCAGAAGGTGTCCAGTACCCTTCTGGGGAACAGTAGAGGGCAATTACTAATTGCTCCAGAAAGAAAGAAGTGGCTGGGCCAAAGCAGGAATGACACTCAGTTGTGGATGTAGCTGGGGGTGAAAGTGAAGGCCGATGGTGCTGTGAAGAACAGCAGAGCACAGGAACCTGGAATATGAGGTCCGTGAGTCAAGGTGAGTTGGGTGTGGTCAAGCAGGAGATGGCAAGAGTGCACACTGCCAGCTTAGGAATCGATGGATGGGAATGGGCGAATTTAACTCAGATGACCATTGTGTCTGCTAATGTTGGCAGGAATCCCTTAGAACAAATGCAGTAGCCCTCATAGCCAATAAAGAAGTCCAAAATGCAGTACTTGGGCGCAGCCTCAGAAACGATAGAATGACCTCAGTTCATTTCCAAAGGGGCTGAGCTCTGAAAAATTGATGCTTTTAAACTGTGGTGCTGGAGAAGACTCTTGAGAGTCGCTTGGACTGCAGGAAGATCAAACCAGTCAATCCTAAAAGAAATCAACCCTGAATATTCATCAGAAGGACTGTCGATGAAGCTGAAGCTCCAATACTTTGGCCACCTGTTGGGAAGAGCCAACTCACTGGAAAAGATGCTGATGCTGAGAAGGATTGAAGGGAGGAGAAGGGGATGACAGAGGGTGAGCTGGTTGGATGGCGTCACCGACTTGATGATCATTAAGTCGAGCAAACTCTGAGACAGTGGAGGACAGCGAGACCTGGTGTGCTGCAGTCCATGAGGTCTCCAGGAGTTGGACTCAACTTAGCAGCTGAACAACAACAAATACATAACATAGATGATTATCAAGGACCCTACTGTATAGCATGGGGAACTCTGCTCGATATCTTGTAATAACCTGCGTGTGTGCGTGTGTGTACACACACATGTGCATAACAGAATCATTTTGCTAAAACCTGAAGTTTCACACACTACCACACAACATTGTAGGTCAACGCTACTTCAACCAAAACAAGCAAAAGGCCCCCAGGATCAGGACTCCTTCACCACCTCCCTCTGACCCTCGACACGGCCGTCTCTCCTCTCTTCTTGAACACTATACACATCTTCTAGGTCATTCTCCCTGATTCTGCTTTTACTCATTTTTACAAGACAAACTGAGATTAGGTGGCCTTTCTGTTACACAAGAAAAAGCCCTCCAGGGGTGATGCATTTCGTTTGGATTGAAAGGCAGAGTCTTTGGACCGGGCACAAGGCCTCGAACGTGGCCTCTAGCGGCCTTCCTGACTTCGCCTCCTCCTGCTGCCGCCTCTGGGCACGTGGCCCCTTCGCAGCCCAGGCCTAGGGCGAGGTGAGCAAGGCACACACTGAATTCAGGGCGGGACAGATCAGTCACCAGGGCAAATGATAAACACAGCAGGAAGAAGTCAAACCTGGCCCACTGAGGCTCACTGGCTGGCCACCAGTTTTTGTAAATAAACCTTTTATGGGAATGGTGTGAGTGAGGCTGGGCTGGACGGTGTAGAGTCAGATTCTGCCCCATATCAAGTGTTGCTGTTTCGTCCGCCTCAGCTTTCTGTGTCTTGCATGGACTTTGTGTTTCTCTGACTGTGCGCACAGGCACGTGGGGTCTCAGTTCCCCATCCAGGGATGGAACCGGCACCCTGGCCATGCAACACAGAGGCTGAATCCCTGCACTGCCAGGGAAGTCCCATTTGGCATGGACTTTAATGTTTACAAAATACTTCATTAAAATAGTATTCACCTTGATTATGAATCCTTCAGGATCCCCTTAAACTTTCCTCCCGAGTCAAGTATTCCAGGCGCTCCAGACTAATCCCAGCCCTGTGCTGCTGGCCTTCGTGTTCAGTCACTCAATCGTGTCCAACCCTTTCCAACCCCGTGGACCGCAGCACGCCAGGCCTCCCTGTCCTGCACCAACTCCCTGAGTTTACTCAAACTCATGTCCATTGAGTTGGTGATGCCATCCAACCATCTCATCCTCTGTCATCCCCTTCTCCTCCCACCTTCAATCTTTCCCAGCATCAGAGTCTTTTCCAATGAATCAGTTCTTCACATCAGGTGGCCAGACTATTGGAGTTTCAGCTTCAGCATCAGTCCTTCCAGTGAATACTCAGGACTGATTTCCTTCAGGATGGACTGGCTGGATCTCCTTGCAGTCCAAGGGACTGTCAAGAGTCTTCACTAACACCACAATTCAAAAGTATCAATTCTTTGGCACTCAGCTTTCTTTATAGTCCAACTCTCACATCCATAAATGACCACTGGAAAAACCATAGCTTTGACTAGATGGACCTTTGTTGGCAAAGTAATGGCTCTGCTTTTTAATATGCTGTCTAAGTTTGTCATAGCTTTTCTTCCTAGGAGTAAGCGTCTTTTAATTTTGTGGCTTCAGTCACCATCTGAGGTGAGTTTGGAGCCCAAGAAAAATAAAGTCTGCTACAGTTTCCATTGTTTATCTATCTATTTGCCATGAAGTGATGGGACCGGATGCCATGATCTTCATTTTCTGAATGTTGAGTTTTAAGCCAACTTCTCCACTCTCCTCTTTCACTTTCATCAAGAGGCTCTTTAGCTCTTCACTTTCTGCCATAAGGGTGGTGTCATCTGCATATCTGAGGTTACTGATATTTCTCCTGGCAATCTGGATTCCAGCTTGTGGTTCATCCCGCCTGGCATTTCTCTTGATGTCCTCTGCATAGAAGTTAAATAAGCAGGGTGATGATATGCAGCCCTGATGGGCTCCTTTCCCGATTTGGAGCCAGTCCTTGTTCCATGTCCAGCTCTGTCACTTCTTGACCTGCAAACAGGTTTCTCAGGGGGCAGGTCAGGTGGTCTTGTATTCCTATCTCTTGAAGAATTGTCCACAGTCCTGACTCTGTCTTAAATACCCCAGGCCTTCCCACGTCTACTTCTTTGCATAGACTCTTTCTTCTGCCTGGACACTCTCTCCTCATTTCTGCAAGGTCTGTTTCTTCAAGCTTTGCCCCAAAGTCACCAGCTAGTGATGTTTACTCTGACGTCTGTGCTTTGGGTCTGAACACCTGTCATTTCCCTCTCCTTACCTGGTGGTTTTCATTCAGGGACTAATTCCCTTACCCTATGCTACATCATTTACTTATCTGTTATGCTGATTGTCTACTGGCAATCAGACTGTAAGCTCTAAAGGGTTGCCTGCTTGGTTCACTGTTTTGTCCAAGTACTCAGAGCAGTCCTTGATATATTGTGCTTAATACATATTTATTGGGCGCCTAAGTTAACAGTAAATGCCATGATACATGCAGTTAGATAGATCTGAACTTGGTTTCACCCAAGCTTGGAAGCATCTCCGCCCTCTCCCAGCTTGTCTTTCTTGAGATTTGTCTTCCTTGGGATTTTCCTTGCCACACCGTAAAAGCCCACACCCCGTGGCAGAAGGGCTGGAGGCGTTCTCAGCAGAGGTGAAGGGAGCCCCGCTGCCCAGCGCACCCTCCACGAGTGGAGAGCCGTCCTCCTATGAGCTGCCATCCTTTTCTGACACCGCAGCATTCGGTCCCTCCGTGGACAGTAGGTGGTTTCACAGTGGATCCAGGCTTTGTTTGGTATTCTTAGCACCAGATGTGTTGCTGGGGTCCTCCATCCTGTACTGCCAAAACAATTAGGATGAGTGCCCAGGTATGTGATTCAGGGTGATCAGGGGCCTTGTCAGTGCCCTTGGAGAACAAAGAGGGTATTTGGCAACTGCGATCAGTCCCACTCACCCCCCTGTTGTTGGTGGGAATCCAGGCGAGTTTTCTGATCCCAGCTGAAATCCCACCTTCTCTATCAGACGGGTGGGTCAGTAGCACAGATGGCTGTGTATCTAGGTTAGCACGGGTAAGCGTGGTGGGATGGGCCAGGGAAAAGCAGGGCACACACAGGCTGAGTCCTGCCCCGTGTCCCTTTCTGCTCTGTGCACGTCAACTCCTGCGGAGCAGGAAGCCCAGGAGATGGGGACGAGCGGGAAGCATGTCACAGGCCCTGAGAGCTTCCGGTCTGCTGCCCAGGTGCTGCGGAGGCCCAGATCCCGTCTGCCAGCGCAGGAGATGCAAGAGACTCGGGCTCAGCAAGTTCCCCGGAGAAACCACTCCAGGGCTCTTGCCTGGAAAATCCTATGGACAGAGGAGCCGCGTGGGCGGCAGCCCATGGGATCACAGACATGACTGAGCAACTGAGCACAAGTTAAAACAAGCAAAGTGAAGTTACTTAGAGGACGAATATTTCTCTATTACGTACAAAGCCAAAATGAAAGACTCAAAAAAACCCAGAGTGGATTCATCTTCCCCTAACTCTTCCCTCCTTAGAGCAGTCTCTCCCTATTTGTTTTGTTTTCTTCTAATTGATTAT
>SJYQ01004954.1:1527937-1547673 GCA_006410935.1 Redunca redunca
TTTTACATAAATATGTAATGCATTGCTTATATTTACATCTATAAATATAAATATATGACATGTATAACCTTTATTGTAATATATTCATATATTTATGAATTTTTATTTTTAAGAATTTAATTTATAGCCTCATAGAAAAACACACTTTTTCTGCTTAAAATATTGTCTTCAATAGTTTGTATCTCTCAAAGTGACATTGTCAACAACATAAATAAATCTCACCCCATCATTCTTATTCTGATCGCTCTTTGAATAGATTCGAATCTGCAGTCATTATTCTCATGCCTAATGAAACGGGAGCAGGTAGAGACACGTATTCTTCTCTTGCATTCTCTCTGACAGCTGCCATCAGATGAGATCTGCATAGATATTCCCCAGGCTCAGGTTCTTTTGGTCACTCAATGGGAACTAAGGAACCTCCTATAACCAGGACTGAGTGTTTTCTGGGATTTTGCTGGATTGGAGGCCTGAGGATCAAAGCTGTGGAACGATTCTGTGAACTCTTCTCACATCAGATATTCTAGAAGGTCACTGTTGGCTGGCAAGTACGTGGATAAAGGGAGGAGACCCTGCATCAGCTTGGATAATTCCTAAATGGGGAGCAGGAGCCTGTGAGCAGGATCAGTGATAGGTGCTAATTTTTCCATTTTCTCGACATCACGAGGAATTCTAGACAAATTGTCACACTCGGTTGTCTTGTCCTTTAGATGGTTTAGCCCTGATGCAGTGAAGTCCTGCGTACGAAGAAGACGTTCTCTGAAGCTTAGCATCCACATCTGTCTTCTGCTCTCTGATCTACTTATACGGAAGAGACAATTGAGGCAGATTTTAAACACCTGGACCCTTTATCCCTGGGATTTCAAGCCCCTCCTAGAAGGCTTTGTTGCTCCAAAGCAAACAAATAAAAGCAAATGGAAGCTAAATATTTCTGCCTCTGTAATACTAGAGGGCATTAGAGATGTCTTTCATGAACTATTGCTTCAAAAGTCATCCATCACTGCAACAGTTTTTCTATAGATTAAGGACCAGATTTGCATTCTAAATTAGTTCTTCCAACAGCTGCTGTAAGATAACTTGGCTGTAAGTTAGGAGTTTGCATTTGATCCTCTGCCAGGGAAGATCATAAAATTCAGCTTGGCAAGAGAATATAGGGAAAGAGGTCTCCTCAGCCCAGCTGTGCTTCCTGGAGTGAGTCGCATGCAGAAACTCCGCCCCAGCTCTCCCCTCCAGTCAGAGCCTGAGGGATTGCTGCTGAGGAGGGACGAGTTTCATTCCAGCTTCTCTGTGATGGAGAGCTGAACCACCTTTAGCTGCAGAATGCAGGGGGGATTATGTTGAGCCTGCCGTAGAAAACAGCTTTAGGTGCTGATGGAGCAAACTGTTTAAAATAGCTGGATGACCCCTGGAGAAATCACCAAGACCCAAGGGTCAGATTTGTAGCTGGCCCACTGTGGAAGCCCAGGTTACTGCCTGCTCAAACTTCAGGAATGCACAGTCTAGGGGACGTGGACCCACCTAGTCCTGCCTCAGCGCTTGTTAGTAGCATAATTTTGTGCAAGGCTCTTTTTTAATGTCTGTGAATGTCAGATTTTCAGTGGTACAGTAAAGGATCTAGCGTCACAATGTAAGAGGCCTCTGAGGATTGAAACAGGACTTCCCTGGTGGCTCAGACGGCAAAGCGTCTGTCTACAATGCGGGAGACCCGTGTTCCCTCCCTGGGTCGGGAAGATCCCCTGGAGAAGGAAATGGCGATCCACTCCAGTACTATTGCCTGGAAAATCCCATGGACGGAGGAGGGTGGTGCGCTACAGTCCATGGGGTCACAAGGAGCTGGACACGACTGAGCGACTTCACTTTCACTTTCACTTCTGAGGATTAAAGAGAGTATTATAAACAAGGTATCCAATTCCCAGTAATTTAGAGTGAATTGTTTTTTCCTTCTTATATCTGATATTGACATAAAGGTAGTCATGTGATTCATACTCAGTATCTTTCCAAAATCACACATTGTGTCTGAGGCAAGGCTTGCCAAGTGTCCAGTACCTGTATCATTCTTCCTCAGTTAGATAAGTGATGCCAGTTAGGCCCTGCCAGTGAACAGTCTATCCTTTTGGTTGGTTCTGTCTTCCTCTAAAGCTTTGAGCATGCGTAGTCACTCTGCTACTTTTTAAAATACAGGTAAATGGTTTCAGTTAATTCTGGGGGCAGTTTGTAGCTTGACTCAGAGACTGACAGGTTGATTCTGGGTTTTCTCTTACTTTCTGATCCTCAAACACAAGATCATGTGTGATAAGTGGAGGTCTGACCTAACGTTTTTCAAAATGTTACCCGGTGAATTGCTCCTCAGGTATCAGACAGCTGGCATTTGAGTCGTAGAAGTGGGTCGAAGATGCAGTCATAAGTAGACGTGTGTACATTGACAGGTTCACGAAAAGCGTGCTGCGAGAGGACCGGGGGAGCAGACTAGAGTTTAAGTGCTCAGGGACCACAGTACCTCTGTAAGAGCTGGTCTTTACCTCCATATATAAGACAGCAAGGGGGAAAAGGCCAGGCATTTTCCAACTGACAAGCAACCTCCTGGTATTTGTGATTTTCTAAGTGGGGATAAGTTTCTTGTGTCAGCAGTTCATACGACAGGCCAGTGATGAAGTGAGGTCCTCCGCTCGTGTGAAACGGTGAAGCGCTTGTTTCTGAATCCATTGGGAAGATTTAGAGTTGCACTGTCCCAGGCGAGGGCCGCTTGTCCCTACTCACTGCAGGTTTGGTAGTTCATCAGGAATTTCAGGGACCTGGCATGGCGTGGGGCCTGTTCGTCACTGCAGCTAACTTATGGCAGAGATTACATCCATCTTCATGGGATACAGACTCAGGCTCCAGGTCACAAGGTCTTTACCCCTCGAATTTCTGTACCTGTGGGAACCAATCGCAGAAAGTTTTGGAAGTCAGAGATTGTGGATGTTTTGCAGAGCCAGATAATAAACTCTACTGGCTGTTTGTCTCCCTGAACATGCTGCCATAAGTGTGTCTTCGAATGCACAGTATCTAGAATGCTTTTTGGCCTTCTTAGGCTTTCAGTAAGCATAGAATGAACTCAGTATGTGCTAGAGTGAATTGGTGAAGGATAAACAAGGACATGTGAAGAAGAAAATGATCTGGGAAGACGTTGAATGTGTTTCTACTTGAAATATTTACTCAGAATATTTCATCATGGACCACTGACAGAAACTTTTGTGCAGTGCTGCCTACATTTATTTCAGATACGGGGTACAGATGATTCATTTCAAAGGAGTTTTTCATTAGACTTGGATAACTCCTTCTGGAGCTGAAACCAGAAGGAAGCCAAAATGTTCCATTCTGAAGAATATCTTAAAGTCTAATGATCAGTAATCTATACTTAGTCAAGTGTGATGCCGAATAGACTGAAATGTTTGCAGCGTGTTCTGTTCATCACTCTGTGTTCCCCTTCCCACGCATGTCTTTTGATGCCCGCCTTCTCACTGGTGACACATTATGATGGGCACATGAAATTGCTGGTTTTATAGGTCAAAAGGGCCAAGGGCTAGCAGTTCAGTATGATTCATGCATACGTGCACGCAAGCTCACTTTGGTTTTTCTTGCCGCAGTCCAGTGTGGGAGAAATGCGGCATCTGAAAGCAGACTGCTCCTTTTACTCATTTTAGAAAATGAAAATCTAGAAACCCCCTAAAACCTCGTAACCTGCACCAAGGTTGTTCTGTGTGTCATAGTAACTACAGTGTTCTGGGCAATATTAGATGTAACGATTATATATTAAGAACTTAATGTTTTTAAATTTAGTCTCCTTTAATCCTAACAATGCTAAGCTTACCAAGTACAAGGATTGAGTCCTTTTTTTTTTTTTTTTCAGTATTAGCCCTAGATCTAGCCCAGAATTGAGTCCATGGTATGGATCCTTACAACATTTGATGAATGAATGAACAAATAACCAAGGGTTGTTACTTCAGCATTGCTAACGAGAAGCTCAAGCTCTAAGTAAATTCTGTGTCTTCAGGGGTGAGGCTAGGCTTGGAGCCAGGTCTTCTGACCATAAAGTCCATGCATTTCATTAAACATAGTGATTCTTGCAGCCATCACAAAAGGGAACACACATCTTTTGGCAGTTTGCACTCCAGTTTTGTATCCTGTGTTCTTGAAAGATCTGGGAAAATGTGACCCACCTCTGAATTATAGAGAAAATGAGAGAGTGGAAATTGAAACTAAGAACGATGTTAGTCAGGTCAATGTTTAATTAAAAGAAAAAAAACAACAGTGACATAACCATTCCCCACCATCTGTCATAAGAAAAAGTAAATCAGAGTTTGTCTTTTTATGTAACTTTAACCAGAGTTAGAATATTCGATTAAGACAGAGGAATGCTCCCGAATCACTACATATCTTGCTCCCTGTTTCTTTAAAATATACTATGATGCTGACAGCTAAGGTGCTATATGAGAAAATATCTCTGGCAGCTTTCCTTATCTCCACGCCTTCCCCCTGAAGGTCCCAGAGAAAGTTCTCAAGCTCCATCTGTAGAGACGTGAAGCAGCGTCTGTGAGGAGGACAGCCATGCACCCAAGGATCGTTTCCCCACCCTTCGACTCCTGGCTTGCAGCCCCGCAGCTCCTCTAGGCTCTGCTACCTGCAAGGAGGAGTGACTGCTTTGCAAGCGTTTGTAAGAGCATAGCCATGCCCGTGATGCTAGCCTGGGGAGATCTAGCCTTTTGCCAGTAAGGAAACCACACGCCAGTTGGCTGTGCATGCTCACAGATTCATTTACCTCTCCAGTCTGGCATCTACCCATCCCCAAAGCCATGCATCGGTCCTTCTGGATGGGACTCGGGACTTCCTTCCTCCGCATTCCCTCCTCCATCCATCCGTTCACATCTCCTTCATCCCCTCTGCCCCTGTGTTCTCGGCCTTTCCCCGCTGCGGCAAGCTCTTCTCCCCGTGCCTCTGCCGGATGGACTGTGGGTCCTCTGGGCCTACCCTCCCACCCTGCTTCCCCTTAGCTGGAGCTGCGCAGGAGAGGACAGCTTCAGATCCCGCACCCTCTGGGCGGGGAGGGGCGCTTAGACGTCTCAAGTTCCTTAGAGTGAAATGCCCATGAAACAGATTTTGTTTGCTCATGCCAAAGCTCTGTTTTAATATAACCTTTGTAAGTTATTATGAAAACATTCTTAACATTGATGTTTCTTCGTTACTAAGACTACTGATGCAATGTATCCTTCTGCCATTCGCATAGCTGATTGTGGGCCATCCGTAGAGGTTCCCCAGGAGATGAGGCTGAGGACTAGATGGAGGAAAAGCAAACTCTTCTGCAAAAGGGTTGCGATGTGATAAAGAGTTAATTAAATGAGAGACGAGATGGAGATTCCAGAAATCACACTCAAATTTAGGCTTTGTTTAAGGCTCTGAAAGTTTACTTATTTAAATTTGATTCCCACAAAGTAAAAAATAACCTTTCCTGTAATAATTCTGTAAGTAAAAAACCTGAGGTTTGAAGAATAGTCACTTGCTTGAGGTCATACAGTCCGTGAGTGGGAAGCCAGACTTTAAGTGAAAATTAGTTTCCTTCCATTTTACTTAGAATAAGATTAATGCCTAATGCTTAAGTAACCTGGGATCATGATCTTCTGGGCTGTATTAATTATAAGCTGATTTATATATATATATATTTGCATCTACACACCAATTTTGAACCAATGTTTTGTATCTTCTTCACTTGAAGTTAGTGAAAAATGAATGATTTACAAAAGGCATTTAAAATAGATAGTTGAAATTCAGGTAAGATTGAAAAAAGAAGCACAGGATTGTATTTCTGCGTCTCCTGGAAACTTTTTATTTCCAAAGGCATGAGTAAATTACTTTAATTTTTAAGCTTTCTTAGTGTGTGATGGGAAAGCAGCCAGGGAAAATGAAGGAGCGTAAAAGGCTATATATAGATTTGAAGGGTTGCTGGAAAAGCAGTACTTAGTTTTGAAGTTCAAGATGTTAAAATCTTGGGGAATTTCATCAGTCATTTGTGGGTCCCTTTAGGAAGGAGAGGGTCTTTTGATGTATTCTGTCAAAGTCAAATAGGATCTCAGAAACTTAAATTCTATTACATGGTGGTAAGAAGACATTACCTGGCTTTGATGAGAAAACCCTTGAGTCTTGGTTTCAGGTAGAGAATTTGGGGAAAGTGGGTGTGCCCACCATACCAGGAAGGCAGTGATCTAGTAAGAACCCACAAGGGATTGTATGGAAGGCGTTTGGGTCTGTTCAGGGCTGAGACTCAGCATCTCCCCTAGACATTTATTTACTCCATGCTATCCAGAGAAATGCTTTTAAAAAAGAAAGACATGTTACATTCTTATGTCTCTTAAAATCACAAAACTAGAGAATTGCAGAGTACTTTGTTGCTTCATTTTGGCAAACACTAGCTAAAAAATAAGTTTTGCAGGCTTCATTAATTGTACCTGTCTACTCACTTGCGCTTTCATCTTCACATTGGCCAGGAAGCCTCTCTTTGTCCGTTTATCAGGTTTAAAGCATAATAAGAAGAATGTAGATGCTTTCATTACATTAATGTAACTCTGGCTGTGGCATAAATCAATCAAAATATGTCCACTGGCTCTGATTAATTAAACGTTGCTTATGCAGTATCCAACGGTATCCTTTGTCCACGGGCAAATCTCTTCCACGTGGTGAGCTAAGAATCCCGAACTTTCCATCTTGTGGTTTTAACATCATTAATGTGGAACTTCCAAACTGGCTATATGCTTGTCTGCATCAAAGGGGCAGCAGTGGAAGGAGCCTGGAAGACTGTTTTCAGAGTCTAGTGAGCCCAGCTGGACATATTGCAGACCAATCCCACGCCTCGTGTGTCACTCAGACACACAGCCACTGAAGTTTAGGTGGCTTTTTAATTATACTTTAGTGGCTGTGTGTCTGAGTAGTTCAGCTGTGGGCCAAAGAAGAAATCTTCCAGACATTGTGACCCAGAAACTGGCTAGAATATCACAAAAATGATTCTGTCTAGTTTCTGTGTTAAAGATAGAAGATCATAGGGAAAACTGGAAAATCTCTGTCAGAAAGATGCCTCTTTTTTCCATCTTTTCTCTTCCTCCTGGATCTGTTTTTGTTTTGTTTTTGATAAATATTTGCATTAAAGGCAGAAGTATTTGAAAAATTCTGTCTGGTATCTGGAGAGATTGTGAACCTGGGAGATAGAAATGCCTGGTCACATTCACATCTCTCCTTTGGAATTTACTCCCTACAGACCTCAGGTGAGTCACCTAAAAATTATGAACCTCAGTGTCCTTATCTGTGAAATGGATACAATACAATGCAATTTTGAAGGAAACTGCAAACCTTATATGAGTCCCTTCAACCATACGTAGAATATGTTAGTTGACAAATATTTGATAGCTATTTGTATGAGGGTCAAGAATTAATAGAACGGGTGGGATGAGATGGGAGAATGGCATTGAAACATGTAAAAATAAATAAATAAATAAAAAATAAATTAAAAAAAAAGAATTAATAGAACAGGACACAGAACAACTGACTGGTTCAAAATTGGGGAAGGAATACGACAAGGCTGCATACTGTCACCCTGCTTATTTAACTCATGTGTAGAGTACATCATGCAAAATGCCACTCTGGATGAATCACAAGCTGGAATCAAGATTTCTGGGAGAAATATTAACAGCTTCACATATGCAGAGGATACCACTCTAATGGCAGAAAATAAAGAGGAACTAAAAAGCCTCTTGATGAAGGTGGAGGAGGAGAATGAAGAAGCTGGCTTAAAACTCAACACTTAAACAACAAACATCATCACTTAGTCCCATCACTTCATGACTAAAAGAAGGGGGAAAAGTGGAAGCAGTGACAGATTTTTATTTTCTTGGCCGCAGATGATGACTGCAGTCGTGAAACTAGAAGACGCTTGCTCCTTGGAAGGAAAGCTATGAAAGACCTAGACAGCATATTAAAAAACAGAGCCATCACTTTGCCAGCAAATGTTAATATAGTGAAAGCTACGTTTTTCCAGTAGTCATGTATGGATGTGAGAGTTGGACCATAAAGAAGGCTGAATGCTGAAGAATTGATGCTTTCAAATTGTGGTGCTAAGGAAGACTCTTTGAGAGCTTATTGGACAGCAAGGAGATTAAACCAGTCAATTCTAAAGGAAATCAACCTGAATATTCATTGGAAGGACTGGTGCCGAAGCTCCAATACTTTGGCCACCTGATGTGAAGAGCTGACTCATTAGAAAAGACCCTGATGCTGGGAAAGATTGAAGGCAAAAGGTGTGGCCGAGGATGAGGTGGTTAAGTAGCATCACTGCCTCAATGGACATGCATTTGAGCAAACGCTGGGAGATAGTGGAAGACAGATGAGCTTGTCACGCCAGTCCGTGAGGTCGAAGAGAACAAGAGCAACATCTCATCGTTATCAGGGCATGACATGTGCTCTGCTGCTCACCGGCAAACCGGTGCTGAGTGTTTGTGTCAGCTGGATTAAGGCTAAGCTGTTGTGACCAATGCACATTAAACCAGACAGAATCAGAGACCCCCGAGGGCCACTCCCCCTTTGTGTGATCTCTGCAGTGAGCGTTTCTGGGGGCCACCAGCTCAGCCCCACGTGGTTTTGGTAATGTAGCCAGTCACAGCCATTGCAGACACTGAGGATACTGAGTATCAGAAGGCAGCCAATCTAAACTTTTAATCTGTGGAGGAAGACCTAAAATTAATATTTCTGCAGAGAAGTAAGATCAGACACGTTTTTAGTCTCTAGCAGTTTACCTTCCCAGTAACGAGGAAATTTTTTTTCACTCAGTGACCTGATAATAACCTTTTGTGCCATCACTCTATTTTAGGGACAGGGAACATTTCACACTGGCAGTGGAATGATTTATGTCAGGTGCGTGAATAAAGTTGGGAGATGATTCAGGAGGCTCACTTGCACTTTTCTAGCTTTTGCCTACTGTACCAACCGCATCACCTCTCCTTCAGAGTGACAGGCCTCAGGAGGGTGTGAGCCCAGAAATCTTGATCAAAGATAGAAATGTTGAAGACACATTAATATGTGAATAAGGTGTGTTACTTAAGAGTAAAGAACGTCATGTCATCCTTTGAATGGTGATATCCTTGCTGGTGGTGGTTCAGTTGCCAAGTCAGGTCCAGTCCTTGTTCCCTGTGGACTGCGGCCGCCAGATTCGTCTCCCCATGGGATTTTCCAGGAAAACAACTGCAGTGGGTTTTGCCATTTCCTTTTCCATAATATGTAATTATCATTCAGCCAATAGACATTAGGCACCTCTGATATACTTAATGATAGAAAATAATTCCTGAAAGTCCCTAAGTATCTTGTATCAGTAATACAAGATAATTTGTTTACAGATAATTCTACATTATTCCTCCTTTTTATTTAAGCTTTTCAGATTTTCTACTCCATGGAATATTTTTAAAGTGAAAGTATTTTCAGACAACTGCTATTAAAATAGCAAGTCATCATTGTGCTTTTACAAATGATGGAATTAAAATGCAGGTCTGCTTCCAGATATACAGAAGCAGAAACATATTAATATACAGAAACAGATAGTAGTCAAATTAAGGAAGACAGTAGTGCCCAGTTCAGAATGTTAGTGTCAGGAGGATGCAGTTTGCATCTGGAGGCCCCCTGAATTGGCGACTCTATGACCAAGCATTCCAATCCATCATTTATTCCAGACCATCCCAAAATCCTTTGTTCCTAAGCATCAAATCATCCTGTCCTATATCAAGATCACCAACATTATGCATGTTGCAAAACCCCAGTGAACTCTTCTGTACCCGCCTTTTCCCTGACATGGCAGCAGCAGCAGCCAAAAGGTGATAACTGTTCCCTTCCAGAAGCTCTTCTCTCTCTTGACTTGCACAGTACCAGATTCTTTACATTGTTGTCCTATTTCTGTCCATTCCTGCATCTTCTTCATCTCCTTTTCTTGGCCCACCTCTGCAGTGCCTATCTGTGTGCTGGAATGCCCCACAGCATAAACATGTTGAATACATAAACATTTAACTGAGCAGATAAATAAGCGCATCACTAAGTCTCATCTTTAACCCAAAGGCGTGGCACTCATGACGCAAGTTTCAGGAAGTGGGGTCCCAGTCAGCGGAGTAGCTCGTCCCTTAGAAGTTTGTTTGCAGGACTCACCCTGAAAGGTGAAAACACTTCTTCAAATAAATGACCTCAACAAACAGGGTTTCACAATTTCTTGTTGAAAACTGAATTTTGGAAAACGTTAGCAAATTCCATGTTTGATTTTTTCCTTGGCTTCCGTGCAGCTTGAATCACTGAATCATTCTTGAAGTTCTTTTGTGGTTTGAACACATTAAATTAGCTCATTACAGCTGAATATGTAGTGGAAAATAGCATCTGTTTACACTGTAATAATATAAAAATTACTTACTAGTAACAGAATAAAGAGCAATTTGCAAAAGCTAATCATATTTGTGCACTTATCTGCAAAAGTAAATTGCTAATATATGCCCCAAGGGGCGGGGGGTTGAGGGGGGGCGGGAATCGCTTGCTGGTTTAAGCAGTAGAAGCAGTGATATTAACAAGCACCACTTAGACAACTCCTATATTTAGGATTGGATCCAAAATGTCCCAGCTTGTCTTGAAAACATAGATGTTTGTTAATTTGTTCACTTACTTGACCTTGGAAATTCAAGCAACCTAGAGATTCAGATCATATCACAGAAAATCCAGTGGTCTAGGAATTTCTCAAGCTTTGCCACGTGAAAATTTCAGTTACCCTTATTTAGAGAAAGCTCCCTTCTCTACTTTTTTTAGTGCTAATCACAAGTATTATGGGAAAAACACCTGCCAAATGTAGTTCTTGTTTTGACCTTCTGCCCCAAACCATAGAAATCAGAAGTCTGTTTAAAAATTTCAAACTAACATTAGTAAATGTTGAAAAAAATGGTTTTAGTAATCTCACTGTGTTGCAGTATTTTGTTTGTTTCATTACATGTGGAAACCAGAGTGTAAAAAATGTATAATTATTGAGAATTTTAAATAACACATTTATAAAATTTTAATACATTTTAATATATAAAATGATTAGAGAACATATCTTGGCTCTTTTGATCATAATAGAGACAGAATATTTGAAATTAAGATTAGTTTTTTTGTTCCTTGTACTTATCAGGGGGAGAGAAAGAAATCTATATGAAATGTCTTTAACTTCTGTTTTTCTAGAAGCCAGAATGAAGCCTATTTCAGCTAAGATAGTTTCACTTCAGACATGTTAATAGTATTCATTAAGCACAGCCTTCTTCTGAGTTTAGTCAGCCTTTGATTAGGACTCCCATCCTGCCTTCTTGCTTTTGACCTGCCCTTTAATAAGGTTCCTGTAAATGGCTAATTTCATCCACTGTAATTTTCACTCACAGAGAAGGACCAGGCTCGCCAGGTTGGGAGGCTACTTCATGGTAACTGGCAGCAGTCAGATTATTAATCCTCATTTTACTGCTCTGCTGATACAACCTTTATCCGTATGAATCTGGTTTTTAGAGACCAGACCCTGAGGGCATGATATCTTGTGTAACAGAGAGAAGTGCATCCTCCTGGAGCGAGAGAAACCACTTCAGGAGGCTCTGAGGAGCTCTGCCTCCGCGCGGGAAGAGTTCAGGGAGAGGCGATGGGTGAGGAGGGACTTGTTAGGACAGGCCGCTGCGAGCCTTACAACAAGTGAGCGCCACGTGGAGCACTTCGCGGGCTACAGTTTTATAATGAAAGGAGAAGTGGGGGTGTGGAGAAGACCCTCTTCTCTCTCATTCTTGAGGAGACATCAAGCTGGCGTCGTCAGCTCCTCCTCCACGCGGTGGGGAAGTCCTCCTGAGCCCAGCTGGCCAGCCTGGCGTTGTCCTGGAGCAACAGAAAGAGTCAGGAGGCAGACGGCCCACGTGCGCTAAAGGGTGGCACATCATCGCAGGTTTCAGAGCAGAGCCACCTTTTATTACATTTTTGCTTATAGCGCAGGCAGAGGAGCGGGTCCCAGGAACCAGTAAGTTACCGAGGTCACCAGGCAGGAGGTGGGCCTCAGGCCACCACTGTTTCACTGTTTGGGGGCGTCTCATTCTTCTGTGGCATGGTTTGTTTTTTGGATTTCTTTGCTGAGCAAGTCTGCTTGGTTTGTGGCTAAGCAAACCTACATTCTTGAGTGATCATTAACTTTCAGGGTCTCGTATACTTTTTTCTTTACTTATCATTCCTTTTCTTCCGATTCTCAGAGTTGGACATGACTTAGCGACTGAACAACAGCATGATTCTTTAGTGGAATTTACTCACCTACTTGGAGAAGGCAATGGCACCCCATGCCAGTGCTCTTGCCTGGAAAATCCCATGGGCGGAGGAGCCTGGAAGGGTGCAGTCCATGGGGTCATGAAGAGTCAGACACGACTGAGTGACTTCACTTTCACTTTTCACTTTCATGCATTGGAGAAGGAAATGGCAGCCCACTCCAGTGTTCTTGCATGGAGAATCCCAGGGGCGGGGGAGCCTGGTGGAATGCCGTCTTATGGGGTCACACAGAGTTGGACATGACTAAAGTGACTTAGCAGCGGCAGCAGCAGCAGCAGCAATCACCTACTTTGTTCCTTTACTCTCTTCCTTTCACTTTCCTTCTAGTTAACTCACTTTAATGTGAGGATAAAAAGAGAATGATTCGCTCTATGGCTGAAACTTGAAGATTTCAAGCACTTTAAGAAAAACACTTTTTAAACAGCTGAGTGATGAAGTATACTCTAGCTCAATGGAGAATCTGAAAATCTGCTATTTGGAGTCTTAGTTCATTCATTCAAATGCTGCAGCTGATTAAGAATTGTGTCTCAGTGGTTAAACAGGAAAAAATCTTTTATTTGCCTTTCAAATAGCATTTCCCAACGGCTTCAGTTACCATCTGTTGCTGATAACTCCCCAATTTAGCTGCAGCCCAGACTTCATCTCTAATCTCTACACCATAGAGCTAACTGCACAGCGCACATTTTATTTAGTTGTTTTAAAGACTTCTTAAACCCCACATTTCCCAACCCAGCTCACGCTCTTCCTTTAGACATCTGGGCCTCTTGGAATATCAGCAGCAGTTCTAGGAGATGGAACCTCTAATCATGCATTTACAAGCAGAAGCCATTGAAGCATCTTTGTGACCTCTCGTCAAAATTCACCATGAACGCTTGACAGTTATAACTTACATATTAATCACACATGTGCACTCTTCCCTACTCTCACTGTCTCCATCCAGCTGTTAGATGTGGGCATCTCCTCATGAACCTTCAGAAGAGAACCCTCTGCTCCTTACCCATTCTTGCTCTCTGCCTCCCATGCAGTCTCTTTGTTCCTGCCAAAATGAGCTCATAAAAATGCAAACGTGTTTCTATGTCTCTGCTTGTTAAGACGTTTGAGCAGCCTTCCTCTGAACAGAGAGTAAAGAACGTAATGCTGAGGCGCACCTGTAGGTCTCTCTGTGGCTAAAGATGCTCCCTGACGCCCTGAAGGCTTCATGCTTGGGGCTGCCATCTAATACTTTATTTAGCACATCAGCATTGATTTATTGGATCTGGTATTGAAAGAACTGAACTAGTGGGCCCTCAGATACAACGATGCTAATAAGAGTATCTAAAGCATTGACCTGCAATGAACCACGAGTGAAATGCTATGAATTAACGATCACAGATATCAATGGCTTTTATTAATGAGTTTCATATCTGTTCAGTCTCACATTCTATGCAAGATGAGCCATGGTGAAGTCACATAATAGGATTGCTTTCCATTGTCCACTTGCCCTGGGATTGAGAGGAGTCACAAGTGCGGTTTCTGGAATGCGAGCCCTTTCTATAGGGTTGAGCTGTTCTAGAGGGTGAGATGGCTGGATGGCATCACTGACTCGATGGAAGCGAGTCTGAGTGAACTCCAGGAGTTGGTGATGGACAGGGAGGCCTGGCGTGCTGCGATTCATGGGGTCACAAAGAGTTGGACACGACTGAGCGACTGAGCTGAGATCCATCCAGGATCTCAGTCTCCTCATCCACAAGATGCTGTTGATAACTGTAATTGCCTTGTAGGTCCTTGTAAACTATCAGCCAGAATGTTTGTATATAACCTGTATAATACACCTCATGGCCCAGAGAGACACTCCGTGCATGCCCTACTCTACCACTCATGGGTAAAGGACCAGTGACTTTATGTACTTACGACACAGTGAACTCTTCTTCCAAGCACTGCCCTGGGAAAAAGCGCCCTGGCGAGAATACACCATAAATTACTGAATGAACACAAGGGGCCCTAGCATTGTGCTGTCAGCGCCTGTTGTGGACATTTTCTTTAAACACTAAACTCTTGGGATTAGCCCTCTTACTTGCTCTCACGGCTCATCTATACCATGGGCAATCAGGAAACAAACATAATTGTGTTTATGTAATGAGAAGAAATTTTGGCATAACAAGAAATCAGGCATTTATATGTGTCCAGATAAATCAGTCTTCTGGAGTCATTGCTCAATCTTCTCTGAAAGTTAATCCAAGGCTAAAGCCATTTTTTTCTCTAACTTTGGTGAATGAAAATTGAAAACAACAGTGAATGCTTTTTTCAGCCTACCAGATATTTTCTAAGTCCAGGAAGACAGTATTATTTGAGATGCTGGGTGCGTGTCCCTAGGTTTTGCCAGGAAAATGTCTTCCTGCAGACCGCTTTGGTCAAAAGGATATCCCAAGGTTAGGTCAGGTTGGCCAAGCTTCTGTTTATTTAAAAGCATGTTCTTTTCCTTTCATCCTAGAACCAAACAATTTCCACAAAAATACAATTTTTTCACAGTTTGCATCCATTTCCAGAGTTCTAACTTTGAGGCACCAAATTGACTTGTACAAATGAACATTAGTTTTCCTTTCTTTTGACAAGAAAATTAGCATTTGTTCTCATTATTGAGTCCCTTTTCTATCCCACGAAGCCATAGGTACTTTGCTATAATTTATTTCATTGGATTGGGTGAGCACTTTGCCAATTTTTCTAATGATTGTTACTTTTTCTTTTGAACTGTGGTGTTGGAGAGGACTCTTGAGAGTCCCTTGGACTGCAAGGAGATCCAACCAGTCCATTCTAAAGGAGATCAGTCCTAGGTGTTCATTGGAAGGACTGATGTTGAAGCTGAAACTCGAATACTTAGGCCACCTGATGTGAAGAGCTGACTCATTTGAAAAGACCCTGATGCTGGGAGAGATTGAGGGCAGGAGGAGAAGGGGACAGCAGAGGATGAGATGGTTGGATGGCATCACCGACTCAATGGACATGGGGTCGGGTGGAGTCTGGGAGTTGGTGATGGACAGGGAGGCCTGGTGTGCTGCAGTTCATGGGGTCGGGGAGAGCCGGACACGACTGAGTGACTGAACTGAACTGAACTGAACTTTTTCTTTTCTTGTGATTTTCTAGATACTGTTTATGGAACATAGAGCTTAACATCTTTGCAACGGGCCTTGCAAATATGCTTTGCATTTTTTCCTAATCTCTTGAGTTTCCTGTGGTATTTTGGGGTGTTAGTGACAAGAATCCACCTGCCAATGCAGGAGACACGAGAGATGTGTGTTCGACCCCTGGGTCGGGAAGATCCCCTGGAGAAGGAAATGGCTGCCCACTCCAGCACTCTTGTCTGGGAAATTCCATGGACGGGGAGCCTGGCAGGCTGCAGTGCACAGGGCCACAAAGAGCCTGACGTGACTGAGCGACTGACACTTCCACTTTCATGGTGTTTTTTATAGAGATTTGTAAATGTAGCTGAATTTATCAGTCTTCCTCATTCTCCATTCTCCCCCCATAACTGCAGTAGCGTTTGTCCACCATTCATTGAGTCTTTCGTGAGTTAGTGCGCAGTGAAAAGGCTGGAATACGGCTGTGCTCTGCCCCTCAGAGTCAAGGTTCTTGAGTTATTTATGGCCTGAATATCGTCTTTTCCCACTGCACCAAGTCCTTCAGAAAAATGCCACGGTACTTAACACTGACAAAACATCTGCTCAACTATATGCCATTCTTTTGTGGACTCGACAAACCTCATTAACAATTATATGTTTCAGAAGGGATCTTTGAAACAAATTCATTAAGGGAACATCAGAACAATTCTCAGATTCACGAACTGAGATGAGAAACGCAATAAAACTATAAAGGGAAGGCTTTCTTGATTTATGGAAAAGTAGGGAATTTAGCAATTTTCCCCTAATGGAAGGTACTCCTCTTCAGCAAATACAGGGGTATAGATTATTAGGTGGACTTGTAAGGAGGAAAATGGATTAATGATATCATAGTTAATCTCTCTATATTGTTTTAAAGCATAAAATATTTCATTTGGAAACATTAATAATAGTGTTGATAGAGAATTAGCATTTTCCAAGTACTGAATATATCTCTATGTGTATTTAAAAGAATTTGGATACTTTTAGAAAAAACCTTATAATGCAAAATCACTACCAGAAATATTCATTGCACTTCCTAGATTAAAAAAAAAAAAAAAAACTTGCTCATCAAAAATTTTTAAATTGAAACAATCTCCATATTATTCCTTGCTGCATCCCATGCAAAGAGAGATCCCATAAATAGCACAATTTGCAGTTGATGGTAAGCTTCTCTCCGAGAAAAAATAATAGTTTGTGTTTGTGCCAGATGCTTTTCCAGCATTAAGTACTATAAAAATTCCCTGAAGTGTGCTCAACAGATAAGGCAGAGTGCCAAAGAATGGCAGAGAATTGAGCTGAACCCTGTTCACATACAGAATCCACTGAGACGCCATATGCATATTTCCACTTTAAAGTCAAAATGTGGGATTAATTCAACATGTGTTTAATAGACACCTATTTAGCGATCTCTGCTAGGTCCAAGGGATACAATGATGAGGTCTTTCTCCATTGAGGCGTTTACTCTCTATCAGAAGAAACAGGCATTTAGCCCTCATGGGAAGAACTGGTGCTGAAGCTGAAGCTCTAATACTTTGGCCACCTGATGCGAAGAGCTGACCCATTGGAAAAGACCCTGATGCTGGGAAAGATTGAAGACAGGAGGAGAAGGGGATGACAGAGGACGAGATGGTTGGATGGCATCACTGACTCAGTGAACATGAGTTTGAGTGAACTCCGGGAAATGGTGAAGGACAGAGGAGCCTGGCGTGCTGCAGTCCATGGGGTCACAGGGAGTCGGATGCGACTCTTGCTGCCAGTGAAGGAGGCACAAGGTGCAGGTCTGGTCCCTGGGTCGGGAAGATCCCCTGGAGTAGGACACGGCAACCCACTCCAGTATTCTTGCCTAGAAAATTCCATGGACGGAGGAGCCTGGAGGACTAGGGTCCACGGGGTGGTAGAGTCGGACATGACTGAGTATGCATGCATTAATAAGGCCCTGCCTCAGTTTCTTCTCTGGCCTCTTATCAATTTCTAGTGACGAGGGAAGGCCAGGAACCCTGGTCAGTTATCAGATCATGAGGACCAGCTTCCAAAGCCCACCATCAGCCAGTTTCCCTTAATCAAGACCCCACCTCCGCATCCCTGCCATTAGAGGTCAGGGAGGCAGCTGTCTGTATTTCCGATAAATAAAAACAGCAATTTCATGACAGAAGCCAGGAAAAATCTCTCAGATTAGACTCTTTTGCTCAAATAAGTGCTATCTTATTATCCAGATGAAGGGTCTTCCCTGGTGGCTCAGAGGTTAAAGTGTCTGCCTGCAATGCGGGAGACCTGGGTTCGATCCCTGGGTCAGGAAGATCCCCTGGAGAAGGAAATGGCAACCCACTCCAGTATTCTTGCCTGGAGAATCCCATGGACGGAGGGGCCTGGTGGGCTACAGTCCATGGGGTCGCAAAGAGTCCGACATGACTGAACGACTTCACTAACTAACTAACTATCATCCAGATTAGATAAGTACTTACTATTTAAAAATCATCAAGTTTCTAGATGAGTTGAGAAGCTATGAAAAGATAAGTTAGTCCATCTAGATTATTTTCTCACAGCCACACAGAGACAAGGTAAAATGGAAGTTTTGCATGCCCAATCACCCAGCCGTGTGCAACTCTCTGTGAGCTCAGGGACTGTAGCCCGCCAGGCTCCTCTGTCCATGGGCTTCTCCAGGCGGGAACACTGCAGTGGGCTGCCATGTCCTCCTCCAGGGGATCTTCCCAACCCGGGAACTGAACCTGAACCTCTTACATCTCCTGCCCTGGCCGTTCCTTACCACCAGTGCCGCCTGGGAAATCCAAGTAAAAGTGAGATTTACCTAATGTATCTGAGAAATTTTTATATGTCTGTCTCCATGTTTATTTGGAATTTTTTTTTTTTCAGTGACGAGTGGTAGTGTATAAAAATGACTTACTCGAGTGGTATTATCTTCTTTTTTATTTTTCTATTTCTGTGGCAGTTACTGTTCATTTCTGTATTGAGGAGGACAGAAGACAGGAGCGCATTTAAAGTAAGGCATCAATCATTTGAGCTCAGAAAGAACACTCTTAATTGAATCATGTTTTTCACTTTGAGACTCAAGCAAGTGGATTTTCATTTTTATTCATACTGTAGTCATCTACCTCTCTGTTAACTGCACAATCACAAATTAAAATAAATACTCTTTATGGGATATGTAATTAAGGAATAAAAATATCTATCTCACATCATTTTCCCCATTGAGTAAGAGAATTTGAAAACTACATGTCTTCACATTAGAAAGGAAAATGTGTAACAATGAGCTAGTCTATCTTCAAATTTCTCCTTCAAATAGTTTGTTAAATATTTGAGTATTTGAGTGGAGTAACTGTGAAGTAAGTAAGCCACTCTTTTGGCTTACTAGACTGGCCTTTATTTGCCTACTGGCTAGGAGTTTCCTTCAGTTAAAAGAGCCTTGCATAGATAAAGAAAAAATTTTTACTCGTGGCTAACACTGAATCAGTTAATGCTTAAATATGATAGTGAATTAGATACTTGTTATAGTGAAGTTTTAAGAGTTATGACACAGGGCTTTGCTTTTGTTTTTTATTTATTATTATTAAGCTGGTGATTCCTCTAGACTCCACAAAATGGATCAGACCAAGACATGCAACACTGGCACAAATATTGGTGTCAGAGTTCATGCTGCAACAAGAACTAGCTTTGAGAGAAAAGGTTAAATATACAGAGAGAACCGCAAGGACTTGGAGAGCATTCGCGTGGAGTGTGAGAGTTACATGACTTCCAGGGCTGATCTGCTGTTTTGCCTTCATCCCTCTTGGATAGAAGTTCCCCAATTATGTATGTGATCTGAGTTATTTCTAACTTGTTTTATGGCCTTTTTTAATTACTGGAGTAGAGTTGATTTAGAATGCTGTGTTGGTTTCAGGTGTACAGCAAAGTGAATCAGGTAAATATATACATATACCCACTCTTTTTTAGACTTTCCCCCTGTAGGTCATTATAGAGTATTGATTCGGGTTCCCTGTGCTATTCAGCAGGTTATGGTCATTTATTTTATAGGTGGTAGTGTGTATTGGAGAAGGCAATGGCACCCCACTCCAGTCCTCTTGCCTGGAAAATCCCACGGACAGAGGAGCCTGGTAGGCTGCAGTCCATGGGGTTGTGAAGACTCGGACACGACTGAGTGACTTCACTTACATTTTTCACTTTCGTGCATTGGAGAAGGGAATGGCAACCCACTCCAGTGTTCTTGCCTGGAGAATCCCAGGGACGGGG
>SJYQ01004954.1:1552377-1622657 GCA_006410935.1 Redunca redunca
GGGCGGGTGGGGGCGGGGAGGGATGGTGTGAGAGGGCCAGGAGAGCAGATGCAGACTCGTGTATGGGGCGGATTAACAGCAGAGTCCTAGTGCGTAGCACAGGAGACTACAGTCAGTATGCTGTGATGAGCCACAGTGTCAAAGAACACCTACAAAGGCAGGGCGGTGAAGCAGTGTGCATGGGTATAAACATTAATACCTGTGCAGTTAGTGCAAGAGCAGGCCAATAAAGTCTTCAAACATAGGATCAATGACAAAGAACACTTGAAATATCCAGAGGGTCGTCTGTCTACGCTGCGTTTCCAGCTCACAGCCCCACGCCCACACCCAACACACACATACCCTGCGGCGTCACCATTTCCCGAATTCTACACGCCATGGTCTCTCCATAGCGTTTTGGACTTTCATGCCACTCAACCTTTTTTTTTTATGCCACTCAGCCTGTGGAAGGCTCAGTTGCTTATTTAATAGCAGATTTTGAAAGAGTAAGACGATTATTGTCAGGGTGCTCTGGGACTATAATTCAGTTAACGAGTGCAGGTGCTTTTGTTTTGTTTTGCTTTGCTTTCTAATGTCGGGTCTTGACGGGGCCCACCGATGGTCGGTAACTTGATCACTCCCCTTTTCCCACCATGGCCTGAACTGTTTCACTTGCGGAAAGCATGGGCTTAGCTGTATCTATGCAGAGAGTATTTGTTTTTTTAAAGTAAGTACAGTCTTAACTGGCAGTGTTCCTTTGGAGTAACTTTCTTAAAGTTCAAAAGAGTGACAATCACTTGGTCCTACGGTGTATTAAAGTCTTATCTGATTGGTCACTGAGAGGTTAGGTTTGCGGGTACCTTAAATACACACTAAATGTACATTTTGAACGCACATGCGGGCGTAGCACTGCTCATCTCGCCTGCATTTTCGTATGCGTTGTGTATGCAGCGTTCACTTCCATATCAGGAGAAGGAGACGCACTTTGATCTAAGGCAAGTGCATCCTGAGCTGTCTGGAGAAGACGACTGCCTACATGGCGTGGATTTACCTGAATACAGCATCATGCCCTCAAAAGACATATCCAAAGGATTTGATTTATTAAAAATAAGTCAGGCAGGGGAAAAAAGGGACATCGCTCCATCCTTCGAAATAGCGTTCTCCATGTAGGCTCAAACCAGTCCAATCCATGTTCCTCAATGAACTGAACGATAAGTCTTAACTCCAGACTTTGACTCCCACTCTGTCTTTGATGTTCTGTGTTGTTGGAAAACTGATGTGTGAGTGTCCTCTCTGTTCACACTGTTTCTAATATACAGTTTTCTTGTCCAGTGTTCTTTCAATAAGGGTACCTAGGCCTTTGAGGATACTTGTCAGAATGATGCAAATGAAGGTGTGGACTATATATTTCTCTATTTATAAAAAGAGGTTCTACTGCACACCCTCCCTGCCAGAGTTGCTGGGACAGAGGACAGTGTGACTCTTATTTTCTGGCAAAAGGGAACACTGAGATTGAATAAGCCACGGGAAGTGATGTCTGCATACTTAGGCCTCCACTGTGATTTCTTCCTTGTGAGGTGGCAATTTTAAAGCGTTTGAACTGGGAAAACTTCCAATCCAAAATCTCCCTGCCTGCTTCCACCTCACCTGAAGCCATGACAGGCCCCCCTCCCCCAATAAGTTAATATTAATAAACATTTTTAAGATGATGTTCTAACTCAACTAATGTCTCTCTGGTACCAAAAAATAATGTTAGGAAAATATAAATGTGGGAAAATGCAGATTTCTATTTCTAAGAATCTCAGAAAGCACAAACAAAACAATTGCATTGGCCCATGAAGTAGTCGAAACACAGTGGATCTTCCTGACGATGGACCAGGGCACAAAAGACCCACGTGTTGCAAGAATGCCCCTACCTTGGACTTCTCAGATTACCCTCTGTGAGAAGCAAGGAAAAGGAAAGAAGGGTAAAACTGCCCGGCTTCCGTGGCTCCATCTGGACTTCACAGGGCATTTGCTTTTGAAATCTTTAGTCTTGGCCTCTGGGGTGCCTACTTGTGTTGTTATTGGTGAATTTTTCCTGGTAGACACCTGTTGGGTCCTGTGTTAGTAAGACCCACTGTAGAAGGAGAAAGCACATTTCCTGAGCCAAGAAGCTCAGAGCTGCTCTTTTCCAGGGCCCTTGTTAATCCTGGGAGCCCAGCGTCTTTGGTGTCAGAAGAAATGCAATACAGTTATAAATTCTCATTTCTTTCCCCCACTCCACAAAGAAAGTGTTGTTGATATGTTAGTGTGCAGCTCCATTTCTCTGAAGAGAGGCAATAGAATATTTCTCCCTTCCATCTGAGGTTTCAGAACTTGCTTCCCATTGCTTCGTAGCATCATTCTCAACAGAACCCCACTGCTTGGCCACGGCCAGGATTGGCTTGAATGGTACCTGTTATTGAAAGGGAGTCTGTATTTGCAGTAATACAGAGAATGCCAGTTTAGAAATGAGCCTGATTGCACGGTTCATTTTGTTCTCCTTTGTAGAGCCAGGCTGCGGCCCACTACAAAGGCACGAAACATGCCAAGAAGCTCAAAGCACTGGAAGCCGTGAAAGCTAAGCAGAAATCTGTCACTGCCAAGGACAGCGCAAAGACTGCCTTCACCTCCATCACCACCAATGCCATCAATTCCAGCTCTGACAAAACAGGTTACGCCACACTCTTTGTTGTCTGTTGTCCTCATCCTTGTTGTGCGGGGGCTCCCTCCCTGGCCTGCTGTCGATGTTCCTGCCGCCATGGTTCACATCTGACCCATCTCTCTGTGTAATGGTAATGCCCGCCCCACCCCCACCCCCGCATTTTTCCAATACCCTTGAGAGACGGATGATTACTAGTAATATTGCAGGGTTTGTACTGGAAACAGCCCAGTGGCTGCTTTTGAGGAACACAAGAGTCAAAAGGGCGTCTGAGGCCACAGCCCTTTTTGAGAAGGGGCCCTTTCAGAGTGTCTCGTCTGCATCTGGCATGCAGCATCTTCGCCCAGAACTGCATGGTAGATTTGATTTTCCTGTGAGTACACAGCAGGACACAAATGGACCACGAAGGCCCCCGTAAGGGCACTACTGCTGACAGGGCTTATCCTCATAAATCCCAAACATTGCATTCTCTTAAGTAGTGGCTGTGTGAATCTGGGCTCGCTATGGCTGGGTAACCTTCCCTCTGCATATACAGGTAAGTGTTATTGATGCCAATTATTCTTTTTAACAGTCCTCACAGTGAAATGATGGCCTCTGAAGGGTCCCTTGACATAGCTCCTCAAACAGTTTATTCATAACAAGGGAAGCCAGGGCAGGGGTGGGGGTGGGTTCTGTAAGCTGGCATTTTAAAATAGAAGACCACTGGTCCTCAGAACTTACATAAAAGGAAAGCAGTGTGATCCATGGATGCGCCTTGAATAAATCACTTTCTAAGAACACAAGGGCTGCTATGTGTCAGTGGCTTCCCAGGCCCCACAGATAGCAGGAAGCATCGGTGTTGTCACTGGTAACATCTCACCTGGAAGAGACCTGCTGGCCTTGGCTGACGAAGACATAAAGGCAGCAGTGAGTGAACACAGCAGATTAAAGCAAGTTCATCTCAGAGGCACACCCGTGAGGTGTACGCACCATCCTCAGAGGGTCTGGAGAGATCCTCAGAGGGTCTGGAGAGATGCTTGCTCCCGTGAGAGTCTGTAGGGGGTGGCGGTCTCCCCCGAGCCCCCAGAACGCATCCCACACACTTCGCGTGAGCATCACTGTGGGCGCAGCCTGCCTCCCCCTGAGGACCCTGTGTCTCCTCTGAAGCTGGGGCCTCTTGTCGCCTTTGTACCCTGGCACCAGTCTGACGGGGTGTGGGTGCTGAGTAAACTGTTGGCTGCATCTTCTCTCACCCTTTTAATTCTCTGATTCATCCAATTTTATGTCCCAACATATAAAAGGAAAAAAAAATTATCATGTTCATTTCTTTGAAGGTCTGAGTAAGAGCTGAATCATACCATCACATTAGTTCAGATATAAGACCTTGTATGGAAAACATTACCCTTTTCTGTTAATTGAAAAGTCACTGCCTTATTTTGGGGACTGTAGGAGAAGTCATGAAGCAAGTGAATGTCATTTTTCTCCCAGATATTGGGGCACAAGCTGGGATTCCCTAAAGCCATGCTCACCAGAAAGATCTATATTTCATTTGCAAAATGATGGTAGGTAGGAATAATAAAGAGGTAAATTTGATGTAAAAGATTTGATATAAAAAGATGAGTTTGATGTCCAGAGTTTGATGTAAATTTTTTTTTTTTTTTACTTTTAAAATTTTTATTTTAACTTTAGTTTACTTTACATTACTGTATTGGTTTTGCCAAACATTGACATGAATTCACCACGAGTGTACAAGCGTTCCCAAACATGAATCCCCTCCCACCTCCCACCCCATTTGCTCTCAAACTTTTCTATTCCTAGACATTTTTATCAATAATGGCTGTTTGGGTTACTTTGACGTCTCTTTAAAATGCAAAAAAAAAAAAAAAAAATCCCTCTATACTGAGAATGAGCACGATTTACTATATATACATACATATATGTATACATACATGTATATATATGTGTGTACATATATATGTGCACATGCTGAGTAGAGCTGCTCATTTGGCTTAAGAAAGGCTCCCTGTGAGTTCATTTCTGTTATTAAATGAGTTGTGAATTCATACCTCCGTCCCTCACCCTGGGGACTCGAATGGAAGGGATCACAGCCATCGGGGCTCTGTCTCCTAAGAGGATGTGTGGAAACTGGCTGGGGTTGGGTAGTGGGAAAGAGCCGACATAAAACGGGCAGATTCCCAGTGGAGACAGTAGGCTCACCTAGGGTTGGAGTGTGCTGAAGTGGTGAAGGGCCCTTTCTAGCTGGAGCTGGAGGAGATGTTAGAAGCCAGAGAGAGAATAAAGTCTGCAAAGTTAGTACAAATACCTTAAAGCCAAAAGGAGCAAGAGATGGATGTCAGGAAGGTCTCTGCCTTTCTGACCCACGGGGGCCTCTACTTGCAAAGAGACAGGTTGTACAGGTTGAAACACTGACAATCACAGCATACTCACCCGATGTCTTAGGCCAAATTCTATCCTTCCCTGGGATTTCTGCAAAACTACCTATGAAAAGTAGCCCAGAAAGCTCTTGGAATATTATAGACTCTCATCCCATTTTATTGCAATATGAATGAATCCAAGGCCCCCATTCTGGCAAACTGGAGTTTTCTTAAAGCTCTTAGCTGTCCTTTTTATTACTGTCCGTGTCCTCATACTGATTAGAAAGGGATACAACTCTAAAAACACAATGGGCCTCTGAGCTAGTTTCTTAGAATAATTAAATAAGTATTTAATTATTGATTTAATCTCCTTCTTGGAAGCAGAAGGAGAGAGAAGAGTCTGAAATCAGGGGCTCTGTACATTTTAATAATAACAAATTGTAACTTGCTTAACATACAAAGTTGTGAGGAGCTGGAGGCAGATCACTGAATGGTGTCTACAGCTCACCACTGCATTTTTAACAGGCAATTTGTTTATATATATATTCGGCAAAATTAGTGAAAGTGATTTAATCTTTCTAGACATTTTATGCATGCATAAATCACACAACTTTGCCAAGTTTATATATATATATATATATATATAATCAAATTGCCTTTTAAAAATGCTTGAGTATACAGTGATTTGATAGATAAGAGAAGGTTGGGCAACAATAGTTAAAAAAAAAAGCAAGAAGTGGTGTGGACTTGAATTTAAAAATTGCTTTGGATTCTCTAAAATACAAGAAATAGAATACTCATGAAAAAAAATTCTCATTCCAAATTTACTTATTAAAAATTTTTTTGACAAAAAGTTCCTTTGAAATTCCTATATCATGTACTATGGCTTTTAATTGCTGTCTTAGGCTAACAAATATCTGACATGATCCGCCGGCTAAACTCCGGTCCCTGGGCTTCCGGTCTTCCGCCCCTTCGGTCTGCAGGCTGGAGCAGTGAGCAGTCGGTGCCGCTCCGTGATCGGCCTCCAGCTGCTCCCAGAAAGCCTTCTTCCCCTGCTGCTAAGCGAGAGCACGCTCCTCGACAGCAATGCTTGATTTTAGTTCTTTCAGTCTAATGAGGAGTGCGAGATTGGTGGATTTAACACAGAAAAACTTACAGGCAAAAATAAGATTTTAAAAAATATTTGGAATACTCAGAGTTACTGGTATGGGAGGGTGATTAGTGTTCATTACAGAACATTTCAAGGAGCAAACATTTCCAAAGGTGACCAGAGTGGCCGATCTAGTAACTGTTTTAGCATTTTAATCATTTATTTATTTTAAAATTGACGTGTAATTGATTTTACAATGTCGTGTTCGTTTCAAGTGTGCAGGAGTGTATATGTATATATGTATGTATATGCGTATACTTTCGGATTTTCTCCTTTATGGAAAATTATAAGGTATTGAGCATAGTTCCCTGTGCTATACGGTAGGACCTTGCTATTTATCTGTTTCATATACAGTAGTGTGTATCTGTTAGTCCCAGACTCCTAATTTATCCTTTCTCTTATGTTCATGCAACTTCTTAATACAGAGAAAGTAATCATGATATTAAGAAATTATGCCTAAAGTAACTTGGGAAATGTAACTCCGTTGGCTCTTCCTGTGAAATGACGGTTCACATTGTTGGATTAACTCTTGTTGGTCGGAAGTCACCCTCTGGTCTTTCTTTACTTGCCCTTTCTGGACACTTTTATTCATTCCCATGATCTATGCATTAGGCTAGGTGATACTGCAGTAACGAACTAGGCTTTCGCAGCCACGAATGGTCTCTCACACACCAGGTAGCAGCCCTGCTGTCCTTCCCATGTTAAGTTAACTCTGGGCCCAGGTTGATGAAGTGGTCACTACGTGGACATCACCAGTTCTTTGGAAGAGGGGAAGAGAAGGGTGTGAAGCACTAGACTTTTTCGGTTTTTTAATGGGGGTGACACAGAATTCTTCTCTCGCTTTCACTGGTGAGTCACACGGTCAAGCCTGGTTGTCAAGGGTGGGGAGGGATCTTCTCCTCCAGGAAGGGAGGCAGCTAAGAGTGAGCAATAAAGCATCACTTCCCACCGTGCTCCCGCTGCCCCGTGCTCGAGTCTCAGCGGCCACATCTCAGCTTTGTCCTCCTAAGACCTGACCTGACCTCTGTGGCTTATGTCACTCACTTGGGTGTGTGGGCAGCGCCTCTCTTTTGCAGGTTCAAAAAAAAAGAAGAAGCCTAACTGACCGTCGCCCCAGCTTTCTCTGCTGCCGTCCCTCCAAGCCCTGCGGCCTGTGGATCCGAAACCTTCCGGCTGCCGTGGCCTCTGCCTCCTGCCTCAGTCTGTGCGTGTCCTCAGTGGCCGGAACGCACTCCCCTCACATTCCGAGGAGGCATCTTTCACCCTCTCAAGCATGATTTCTCCCCATGTCCTGGCCTCATGGATCTCTATTTTTACCCTTACCCTTGCCTTCAAGTCAAAGTGTTAATCACTCAGTCGTGCCCGACTCTCCCCACGGACTGCAACCCAGCAGGCTCCTCTGTCCCTGGGATTCTCTCCAGGCAAGAATGCTGGAGTGGGTGGCCATTCCCCTCTCCACAGAATCTTCCCAACCCAGGGATTGAACCTGGGTCTCCTGCTTTGGCAGGCGGCTTCTTTACCACCTGAGCCACCGGGGAAGCCCCCACAGTTGCCTTCAGTTCAGTTCAGCTCAGTTCAGTCGCTCAGTCATGTCTGACTCTTTGCGACCCCATGAATCGCAGCACGCCAGGCCTCCCTGTCCATCACCATCTCCCGGAGTTCACTCAGACTCACGTCCATCGAGTCAGTGATGCCATCCAGCCATCTCATCCTCTGTCGTCCCCTTCTCCTCCTGCCCCCAATCCCTCGCAGCATCAGAGTCTTTTCCAACGAGTCAACTCTTCACATGAGGTGGCCAAAGTACTGGAGTTTCAGCTTTAGCCTCATTCCTTCCAAAGAAATCCCAGGGCTAATCTCCTTCAGGATGGACTGGTTGGATCTCCTTGCAGTCCAAGGGACTCTCAAGAGTCTTCTCCAACACCACAGTTCAAAAGCATCAATTCTTCGGTGCTCAGCCTTCTTCACGGTCCAACTCTCACATCCATACATGACCACAGGAAAAACCATAGCCTTGACTAGACGGACCTTAGTCAGCAAAGTAATGTCTCTGCCTTTGAATATACTCTCTAGGTTGGTCATAACTTTCCTTCCAAGGAGTAAGCATCTTTTAATTTCATGGCTGCTATCACCATCTGCAGTGATTTGGGAGCCCCCCAAAATAAAGTCTGACACTGGTTCCAGTGTTTCCCCATCTATTTCCCATGAAGTGATGGGACCGAATGCCATGATCTTCGTTTTCTGAGTGTTGAGCTTTAAGCCAACTTTTTCACTCTCCTCTTTCACTTTCCTCAAGAGGCTTTTTAGTTTCTCTTTACTCTCTGCCCTAAGGGTGGTGTCATCTGCATATCTGAGGTTATTATCTTGATTCCAGCTTGCGTTTCTTCCAGCCTGGCGTTTCTCATGATGTGCTCTGCATATAGTCTCCGTGCAAATCCAGCTGCCTCCATCGGGGCCCTGACAACCGCACCCTTCACCCCCCGCCCATTTACAGGAGCCAGTGTGAGTCTGAGCACGCAGCCATCAGAAACCTTGAAGGAGCCTTTTGCTGGACCTCGTGGTCCCCTGTGGTTTGACTGCAACCTAGCTTTTCAAACGTTTTTTTCTGTTATTTCCCTGCAATATTCTTCCGTAGAGACCGATCCCCCTGCACCTTTGTTTCTTTTACTGTGCTCCTAAATTTCTCCCTGAAAAGTGGGTCACTTTTCTCTTCTTCCTCCTGCCTGTGAAGTCCCATAAGAATCCATACCTTCCTGGCTCCCCTATCCTATTCTTGCTCAGATATAATTTCTATGTCTTGCCTATTTCTGTTGCCAGATGACATGCTCATTTAGAAAACATACTTGCATAATCCTTTTACTTATCTTTTTTTCTTTGCAGAGCACTTTTATGTAACAGATGGCTTGAAAACTTGAAACGATCAGTTTTTCTCTTTTGTTCTTGAATTAAAACAAATCTTTGGACATTCTCATTAGTAAGTACCTGATTCCATGAAAGAATGATAATTCTCATTCATCCAAGGAATTGTAAGATATTGCTCAGAGAATTTCAGAGTTGCAGGTTTTCATAATGGTAAAGTCTCACCCCTAAAGTTTGCTTCCTGTTTTCTTTTTTCCCTTTTGAGATTCTTTAGTTACACAAGTAAAGACTTGACATTTCTACTGTCCCTTCAGTGACTATCAATGAGGAGTTAGTTAGTTGGTTGAGATTTTAGATTTATGCTAGCCATCTTGGCTTTCCGAGTGGCTCAGTGATAAAAGAACCCACCTGCCAATGCAGGAGCTGCAGGAGACATGAGCTCAATCCCTGGGTCAGGAAGCTCCCCTGGAGGAGGGCATGGCAACCCACTCCAGTGTTCTTGCCTGGAGACTCCCATGGACCAAGGAGCCCTGTGGGCTACAGCCCACGGGGTCGTAGAATCGCACGGACTCAAGCGACTGAGCTCAGCATGCAGCGGGTGGCACGTCTGCTTGGCACCATCTGAGAACCTTCTCCCTGGTTCTATCCCAAGATTCTCCCAAGTCTCAGAAAACTGCAAATATTTTCCTTAGGTAAAGCTACTTTGTTGTAAGTTAAATTTGCTGTTTTCACTGTTACAATTCAATCTTCTTTGTATCAATCCCTCCCCCCCTCCTTTCTTTTGGGAAATCCAAAATTATCATCCAGGATGTTGTACTCACCTGACTCAAAGGTCCCAAGAGTGAAATATTTTAAATCTATTATTGAAAATGTGAATGCAAAGGAGTATTTATTTACTCTGAACTAGTAATTGATTCCATGTATTTATTGGAATTCAAATTACTTACACTTAGAGTGTTGAATACTTTTCTAATGATAAAAATGTTTGAGGTAAAATGCTAGCCAATTACTGTAAATAAATACATTAGGGAACAAAACCTCTCTGGGAATATCTTTCAGTTTTATTAGGTCGCATAGTCTGGAGTGTTTCCTCTGAGCATGACCCTCTCAAGCCTGCTGGTTACATCAGGCCTAGTGGCAGACAGAGTTAGGCACATGCTGCTTTTGCCTTTCCATTTAGGCTGAATCTAAATCAGGAGAAGGCAATGGCAACCCACTCCAGTACTCTTGCCTGGAGAATCCCATGGACGGAGGAGCCTGGTGGGCTATACAGTCCATGGGGTCACAAAGAGTCGGACATGACTGAGCGACTTCACTCACTCACTCAAATCATGAGAATGGTGACCTGGAAATAAAAGTGGTAGCTGAGTAGCCTGCAAGGAAAAGCCAGTCCAATGTCATTTGGAAAAGAGTCAGTTTTCAGCGAGGACAGGTGGAACTTAGCTTTGTTTCTGTTTTCCTAAGGATGATGGGAAGAGTTTGCCTTTCTTAACAAAGGCTTCAAACAAAGGTCCCAAATGTTGAAAGTTATAACAGAATACAGGCCGGGCTTGACATCAGAAAACCATGTATTTGAGAAATTCTGTTATACCTTTGTACGTACAGTACAGTATGGAATATATTAGATGGTATTTTATTATATAAATGCGTTATACACGTATTTGCCAATATGCAAGATTCTGTCTTTAATACATGTTCCTGAAATACCCCAGTGCACCAGGCCTTCATTATTAGCGTTGCACGTTTTCTTTAAGAAGAGAGATACAAGCTTCTGTGGCTTACGAGGCCATAGCTCTGTTGACCTTTCAGAGGCAATATGCAGTCATTTGGAAGTGGACACATTTCTATCAGCACTTAGATCCAGTGAGTGGTGTACACAGGCCCCTCTTGGCAGAGTGGATATTGTGCTAGCTCCTGGGGTCTTTCTTTTCTGGCTCAATCTCCCAAACAAAGACTCCCTGGGACCATCACTGCTACAGTAAAGGACCCCTTTGCAAGCATCTTGGCGAGGGGTTGAAGTGCCATTGTGAGAACACTGATGCCTTAAGTGTTTTTCCTTTTCTTAGCCCTGGCTCATGACATGCTTCAGATTGGTCAAAGAAAGAGACTTTATCGAGTGTTCCCTGATCAAGATGCGTGATAAGTACCAGCAGAGTGTACCAGGAGCAGATTTCCAGCGAGATTAAAACAGAGAAGGGGGATTCAAAAGGAACCACACACACACCCTCCTGATGCTTATTTGAATACTGTGGTCCTGAGACCCTTGTGTGTGAGTCTGTGATGGCGGATTCTGCTTTGAAAGTGGCATGGAAATCTCAGATAACATTCTAATCTGTCCTTTTTGCGCCTGAGGAAATCACGATGAAGGGTATTTTGCTGATAAAAGCATTGACCCAGATGCATTATGGAAACCCACTCCTGGAATCAGAGAATTTCACAAAAACTTCTTCATCTGGACAGGAACGTGTCTTCCCAAACATAATAAGTGAGTGGAGCTGTGTGTACCTGGATCTCCGAAGGACCTGCCATCTGTCTGTGCTCAGGGGCTGGGGTATGAGTGCCTGATAGGAGGTGGATCAAGACTAGATTGACAAGATAGACGTAATTTATGTTATGTTTCAAGGAAACAGGGTGCCTGACTTCTTGTGAGTGCGTGTGTGTATCTTTCCACACTCCACGTGACTGTCTTTCTTTAGGAGAAGTAGCAAATCTATAAAATAAATAGAAAGCTGATCACCCATCTTTTGACAGCATCTGTGAAACACCAGACTCTGGACGAATTTCACGAACTGAACTAAAACTCCCAGCGGCTGTCTCTGCAGCGGCCAGACTTCCGGAAACATCTGTGTCTACATGTGCCTTGTGTGTGTTCTTAAGTTAATGGAGGGATTTTTTTCCCTACTTTTAGGAACTGAGTGGACATAAGCTTCCATAAGGACTTTCCAGGTGGTAAAGAATCCATCTGCCAAAGCAGGGGGCGCGGGAGTGGGCTCTGTCTCTGGGTCAGGAAGATCCCCTGGAGGAGGAAATGGCTACCCACTCCAGGATTCTTGCCTGGAAGATTCCACAGACAGAGGAGCCTGGCGGGCTACAGTCCATGGGGTCACAAACAGCAGGACACGACTGAGTGACTAAGCACACCCCCATCACACCGAGCTTATACAGTGATAGAATATTTCAACTGCAAGATAATGCAGTTGATAACTGCAAGATAATATTTCAACTGCTTCTTAATGTAGACTCTTAACTATAACCCCGAAGTTCAACAGTGATCAAACATGACAGAACATGAAATGAGCACATGTACAAGTTAGGTGGACCATTAGAGGACTTTGTCTCCAAAGTGGGAAAGTGAAGGGTTGGATACCTCCTAGTAAGGGACGTGAAACAATGTGAAACAAGCATGTTCACAGCAGATTTATTACAGGCAAGCAACATAAAGCTCCTGTGGGATTCTTAGTAAAGCACAGACAGACAGGTGAATTAAACATTATGCTTGCACTTATGTTCTATGAATTCCAAACCCTTAAGCGCAGCATCAGATCTTTTCTTTTAGACTGTGTGGTGTGTTAGCCGTGGTGCATCACTCTCCAGTTGCAGGCTTAGTTGCTTGGCAGCATGTGGAATCTTAGTTCCGGGACCAGGAATCAACCGTCATCCCCCACATTGCAAGGTGTGTTCTTAACCGCTGGACAACCGGGGAAGTCGCATATCAGGAAATTTTACAATCTATCCCTTGCCTACCATTTCTTGAAATCCTTCTCACCTCTCCTGAACTCTAGCCCAACAAAATCACTTGAGGATCCCAGGCAAGGCCTACACCTTCAAGTGCTTGGAAAGCTCCCTTGTACTTCATTCCACCCCGTGCATCACCATGCACAGAGAGCGCCCGTGTTACACGCCGATGATACGTGCATGGACAGACACAAACCTGGGCAGAAGATCCGGGCTTTTGTGTCAGCCCTGTCCCAGCACCTACGGGAACTGTGGACCTTCAAACTTGTCACTCCCACCAAAATTTTACCTGCTTGGGGGACCATACACCTTTATCCCATATGTCTTTATTCAGCCACTGAGAGTTTTACATTAAAACTGTCAATAAACAGGGCCGTCCCTGGTGGTCCAGTGACTTAAGACTCTGTGCCCCCAATGCCAGAGGCCTGGGTTTGACCCCTGGTCGGGGAACTGGATCCCACATGCTGCAACGAAGACACAGTGCAGCCAAATATATGCATACATATGTAGTCAAAAATAAAACTATCGATAAACAGCGATGCATTCCTTTTAATTTCAGCAGTATCATCCTAGGAATTCTTTTAACAGTCAAAACTAACACACTCCCAAAATGTCTAGTAATATTTCCATGCCTAGAGTCAGTACATTTTACTAATTGAACTCTATTACTTGTATTTTATAATGCAAATCAAAGATATTAGCCAGTGTAGCTTAGAATTTGAATGCACTACAGTTGAGTTGAACATTTTCCAGAGACAGCATGAAATTAAGCTGCTATTTTAATTATCATAATTGCATTCAGAGTCATCCCTAAATTTCCCGGCTACTTCAGTTTCTCATGAAAATTAAGAACATTTTTAAAAGCTCAGTTGAGTTAGATTGACTCTGCACTAAGTTGTGTCCCTGGTGTCAGGTTAAATTGGAGGCAGGGGGCGTGCTTAACTGCGCAGGGCGGAGTCTGGGCCGTGCAGCCGGTGCCCAGTGGTCGCTCTGCTTCGGCTGTGGCTCAGTGTGTAGACAGCCTTGCCAGTCGTTTACACTTGCGTGACTGTTCGAGCCAGTCGCCCTCAGGTTATAACATCTGGTGCCGCCAGACTCCAGTGTGAAGGTCAAGATGCAGCATGTGTAGCCGTCAGGGTACTGACCCATTTGGACCTTATCTTACTTGTTGCCCAGCTTTCTGTTTCCTTACCAACTCTCTAGTAGAATTCAGGAAATCCAGATTAAAAAAATAATGTATTTCTTTCCTGCTGCCCAGAAAGTAGAACCTATGGAAAAGAAAATCTTTCCCATCCTTCTCTGAACTGGTCAGTGATTTGAGCATTTGACTCTTGAACTCTAGGGTACTTATTAGTTCTTTGATTCACCTATTCATTCATGCCTACTCATTCCTATTCAAATGCTTTTGCAATATTAAAGATAACTGCAGGGGTGGAAAGTGAGGTGCAGAACAGGAGTGCTCCTTGCAAGCTGTCTCCAGTCTAGCTCAGGAAAACAAGAAATAAACCCCAAGTATAATCCAGGGTAGGAAGTGACTCATCAGAGGACAATAGCATATATAGGGCCACAAGAGTCCAGAGCAACTGGAGCGACCCTTTCACAGGAAGGGGGTAGAGGGCTCAGAAACATGACTAAGTGCACCCCAAGGGTGTGCAACCCCTAAAAGAACTCCTCAACTATTTCACTTAAGGCTTTTAGGGCATGCTCAGTATTTGCTCCTGTCCTCTTGTGGATTTGCTTCAAAGAAGGGTTGAGTGCAGCACAGTGCTGTAGAAGTTCTGTGTCAGACAGCCGCGAGGCAGTCAGCGGCTCTCAGGGCCACAACGTGGCTTCTGTGCTGCCCAGAAAGGAGAAGCGATGAAGCTGGCCTATGCATCCCATGAAAGACATCGCCTTGTGTGTAGAGAGGAGGCTCTCCAGGATCTTTGGCAGGAAGGTTATGGAAGAATCTGACTCTTACTTTGCAGATAAAGAAACCAGGTTCTGAGTGAAATAACTTGACTGAGGTCAACACGTCTATAAGAGGCAGAGCTGAGATTTGAACCTCATTCTGATTCTATCAATCTGCGGTCTCCTCTTGGGCAGCAAATTCCTTAGTCCTCTCATAGTCCTAGACAGTGCTACTCCGATTTGGGTGGCTACTGGACTATTAAGTCACCCAGGAGAGTTCCTCTTATTTTGCAAAGCCCTCTAACACCCCCTAAGAGCGCTACTAAAATTATTTGCCTTTGCATATCAGATATTGGACCTGTTAAAAGATTCTGACATGTGTGTCTGCCCACATTTAAGCTCATCCTATCATTATTGTAATTTTTACTTGAGTGGAGGCTTTAAGAGATGATGAAGTTAAGGGCCAAAGCTTTTGGTTATTCTCCATTTTTTAATGGAACCATGCTGTAATTTTGATTATTTTCTCAGATAGAAAAAGCTTCATGTATATTGAAAAGAAGCATCTTTGATTCCTCTATGTAAACTTTATATTAGTTCATTTAGAAGCTGCATGTGAAACCATCTCAATCTTGGATGTTCTGTGTTTATTGATTTTGTAATGCTAGATAGACAATACAGGATTTTCCGCAAGATCAAAACTCAGAACTTTAATACAAAAGGTAAAAAAAAGGTCTAGGGTTTTGGGGAGTCAAATGTGAATTTTTATAAATGAATACACAAAACTATCAAAGATATCAGAAGTCTGCCTTCAGTGGAAGGGATTGGAGTCTGATAAGATATATATTCAGTTCAGTTGAGTTCAGTTGCTCAGTTCAGTTCAGTTGTCTGACTCTATGTGATGCCATGGACTGCAGCACCCCAGGCCTCCCTGCCCATCACCAACTCCTGGAGCTTGCTCAGACTCACATCCATCGAGCTGGTGATGCCATCCAACCATCTCATCCTCTGTCGTCACCTTCTTTTCCTGCCTTCAATCTTTCCCACCATCAGGGTCTTTTCAAATGAGTCAGTTCTTTGTATCAGGTGGGCAAAGTATTGGAGTTTCAGCTTCAGCATCAGTCCTTCCAATGAATATTCAGAACTGATTTCCTTTAGGATTGTCTGCTTGGATCTCCTGCAGTCCAAGGGACTCTTTGCAGTCCAAGGATATGTATTATCTTCTAGAAATTTTCACTTTGGAAAAGTGCTTTAATTATTTCAGTCAACTAAGGTGATATTTAGTGCAGTAATTTTGGTAATTGAAAATCCAGTCACTTAAGAAAGAAATGATTCAGGGTCCATAAATGCAAGGTTTTTCCTGTGTTACTAAGACATTTTAGATTGGTATATAAAGTAATGTAGTCTAAAGTTCACAGTCATAAATAGCTTGCTCTATAAAGCTGGCAATTTCCTAAACAGGAGAAACAGTGTAGCTTTTATTTATATAGGTTCTAAAATTTTAATATGTCATCATATAAATTTATAAGTTTTTGACATCCCCATAATATGGAATTTACAGAAGACTGTATCAGAAATGAGACAGAAATCATATTTACCTACCCATTAGTAGAAACATTTCATAAATCTCTCATTTGCCAGGTATTTGGGAAAGCATGTTAGTGATGTTGCACTTGTCTTTTAGTTATTTCCAGGTTCTAGCATGTGTTAACTTTTGTGGCCTAGGAAGGATCATCAAATAATCATCACCCTGAAAGGTGAACTGATATTAGAAAAGGTTTTGAAATAGTAGGTGAAAACCAATTTTTTACTTCATAGTAATCCAAGATTCTAACCAGAGTGTGTCTTTGTGCTAAAAAACCACCCGTCTAATAACTGTGGTTGGAGTAGGTATAGAATAATTTACTTGTCATGGCTGCAAATTCATTGAGTATTTCTGTCCAGTAATAGTCTCTGTATTCAAAAGGGTAAAGGTGACATCTTCTATCAAACTTGCAATTAACAGGGGAGGGTAGGACAGTTTTTTTGAGTTGCATCTTGTGGAAATTAGTTTTTGTTTGTTTGTTTGTTTTTGTTTTTGTAATGCCAAAAGGAATGAAGGAAAGAAACCCAATGAGACTTCATAGACAAAGTAATTTTTTTTTCAGGTAGAACACATTTTGAATTATAAAGAAAGCTTGTTCAGTATGTGGGAACTTTGTCATCAGATTGATTTAATTTAGATGTCAGTTTTTCAGAACATTTTCTTTTACTTAAAAACCTGAGAAAGTCTTTGTTTTGTCTTTATCAAAATTCCACCCAGGGTAAACTTCTGCACATTTGGGAGCTGCAGCTTTATCAGCTGTCTTCTTATTCCAGAAAGAAAAATAAAGCAAGGGCTATAATGTGCCCTATGCCCTGGGCTGTTTTTTTCTCCAGCACTGGTGAATTTTGCTTTTTTAAAAATATTCTTACACAGATGAATGTATGTATACGTCTATATATAATCTTTCTTTAAAAGAGACAGTCTTTATTTGGTGCGTACCTCCATCCCAGCTCCGGTCAGAGATGCGGTTTTTCTGTTAGTTGGGTTAAAGGGTAGCCCTTCATGACTTTGCTAATAAAAATACTGTTGGAGCTTAAAAGAAACAACAACAAAGCACTTAACCTTGATGTCGTTTACGCACAGTTGTGAACTTTCAAAGACGAGAATGCATCACGAACCAACCACAGTACTATATAGCCAACTGCGTTAGCTGGGCATCTAGGCTAACTTTGGGCTTCCCCTGTGGCTCAAACTGTAAAGAGGCAGCCTGCAGTTCAGGAGACCTGAGTTCGATCCCGAGGTTGGGAAGATCCCCTGGAGGAGGAAACGCAACCCTCTCCAGTCATTCTTGCCTGGAGAACCCCATGGACAGAAGAGCCTGGCGGGCTACGGTCCACGGGGCCACAGAGTCCGGCACAGCTGAGCAGCTAGCTAAGCACAGCACGCAGCCCAGGCGAGCTTGCTGGAAACGTTGAAGCGGGAGTCGCTCAGTCGTGTCCGACCCTTTGTGACCCCGTGGACTATGCCGTCCATGGGATTCTCCAGGCCAGAGTACTGGAGTGGGGAGCCTTTCCCTGCTCCAGGGGATCTTCCCGACCCAGGGATCGAACTCAGGTCTCCCGCACTGAGGGCGGACTCTTTACCAGCTGAGCCAACTTCGTTGGACTTACAACCAAATCAGACTTATGTGTGGGCTCTCAGAGCGGAACTTGTTCGTATGTAGGGGACTCGCTGTATCTCCCATGGTATTGGGTATATTGCCTGTAATAGCATCAGTACTACATTGTGAAACTTCTCACGATCCCTAGGTTAAGCAGCCAGTTCTTGCTTGGGTGGAGGTGTGAGGGGAGGTGTCCTATATTCTTACCGTCAAATGGCGGCTTGTGGTGAGCCGTCCCCAGACCTGCTTCACCCCCAGGTCAGGTTGTCAGTGATGCCGCCTTTGGTTGGAGCCTCGGGGGGGCTGGGGGTGCTGTCTGCCGGAGGTCTTAACGGGGGCCTTTGCATGTCCTGAGCACCTCGTACACAGCATCTCCATTTCAGAAAGACAGTCAGGCTGGAGTACGGGTTGCTTTTATGACCCAGCATCTGAGTTCCCGAGACCCTTCACTGAACTCACTCCATTGCAGAGGGGAGGCCCAGAGACGGCAGAGGTTCAGCATCAGCGGCTCGTCTGGGATGGGAGTTCTTGCTCAGGCCGTCTTTTAAAAGGACACCACCACAGCGGTGTTTTAATCTAGCCCGTCCTACTCCCTGTTATTTGAACAGCAGCAGCCTTAGAAGAGGCAGGACAGGATGTGGAGATCAAGGGACAGGTTGAGACCATAGTACGAAGAAGACTTGGATCACGGGGACAACAGCAAGAAGGAGTGAACCCCAAGTTTTAGAAGCTCAAAGCACCAGAGCCATGTGTTGGTATCAAAGAATTTTAGGGATGCACCTAAAAGATGAACGCATAGCCTCCTGATTTCAGAGGAAGCTGTGTCTCCAGCCCAGACCTCCAGAGCAGGGATTCAGGAAGAGGCTTCCAAGACCAGAAGAGGGAGATGCCCTTGACTTGGAGGGCACAGCCCATCCTGACCAGGAGCCCCGCGGCCGCATGGTCGTCTGGAAGCTGTTCCAAGCCCAGGACAGCCCGTGGCACAGAGTGGGACAGACAGATGGACGTGCTTGCCTCGGTGGGAAGGGAGAACCAGGTTTAGATGGTGAAGCTGAATCCTGGCAGGTGTCCCCAAAGCAAACATCTCACCCAAACGACTGCGTCAGCTGATTGCTTTGACATCACGAATCCAAAAACGCAATGGCCCATCTGGGAAGTTCAAGAAGGTGAGGATTCAGACTCCATCCCGCATTCTCTCCTTTCTGTACTCAGTTAGCTACTCTCTGCATCAGGGGCCCCAGAGGAGCCCTGTGAGCCTCGCCTTGGTATCAAGCCCTGGGACACCTGTCGGGCCATTTTATGGCTCCTCCCCACCCCAGGCTGCCTCTGTTGGCAGACCACATCTGCCTAGCTTTTGCTCTGTTGATTTGATAGACCCAGAAAAAGCTGATAATGCAAGCACACAAGTTCTGAGTGGCAAGTCTCCAGTTTCATCTCCCTCCTTCCTCTGGGCTCCTTGGACCCTGTGGACTCAGGTTCTGCTCCATTCCAGCTGCTTTAAGTGTAGAGCCTGTTGAAACACATTTCTCAAGTGTGTGTGTGTGTGTGAGAGAGAGAGAGCTACTGTCCCTCTATGAGCTGCAAGGAAAAGAAAATTACCGTATTATTTAGCAGGTTTTAACAGGTTTCGGGCCATTAAAAGCAAAAGAGAGCATAAATCGCATTCTTCAGCTTCTAACCATGGCGCTTTCATCAGGTTATTAACAGTCTCCAACCGCAGGTGTGCCTGCTCACCGTAGGGCTGGGCCCACTCTTGCGGAGACAGTCCCAGAGGGCCACAAATCCAATTCCGGGTTCCACCTCCAGGCAGTGCTTTCGGGCTGCTTTGGAGAGATTAAACAAATAAATGGCACTGCTTTCCTTCCAGAGAGTTGAAGCTGGCTGGATTTATTTATGCTCTAAAAACCCCGGCCTCAGAAAACAGCCAGAACCGAAGGAACAGACGGCCCAGCGGGCACATGGCTCTTCCATGGCAGGCTCCTCGCTGCCACTCCTGTTTCTAAACGGCTGTCATGCTGGATGGACAGAAGAGCGAGAATCGGAAAAACGGGAAGGATACATCTGAACTGCAGCCACGAGATGAAAAGATGCTCGCACCTGGGAAGGAAAGCTATGATCAACCTAGATAGCATATTAAAAAGCAGAGACATCACTTTGCTGACAAAGGTGCATCTAGTCAAAGCTATGGTCTTTCCAGTAATCATGTAGAGATGCGAGACTTGGACCATAGGAAAGGCTGAGCACCTAAGAATAGATGTGTTCAAACTGTGGTGCTGGAGAAGACTCTTGGGATTCCCCTGACAATAAGGAAATCAAACCAATCAGTTCTAAAGGCAATCTACCCTGAATATTCATTGGAAACACTGATGCTGAAGCATCGATACTTTGCCACCCAAGAGCTGATTCATTGGAAAAGACCCTGATGCTGGGAAAAACTGAAGGCAAGAGGAGAAGGGGCAGCACAGGATGAGACGGTTGGACGCATCATGGACTCAATGGATGCTGAGTCTGAGCAAACTCCGGGAGATTTTGAAGGCCAGAGGAGCCTGGCGTGCCGTGGTCCGTGGGGTCACAAAGAGTCAGGCACGACTTGGTGACTAAACAACAAGACGTACTAGAACCGGGCTGGGGGCTTTGCCTTGATGGGATAGGGCGGGAGGTTCTGCTCTAGATAGGCGGGCACATGCGGGCGGGGGAAAAGCGCAGTCAGCATTAGCCTCCTGTGTGGTGGGGCTCCCCCTTCGTCATAATGAGCTGTGTTTCCCTTTTGGCCTTGAGTGCTAGGAAGATTAGAACCAATCTGATGAAAAACTGTAATCTTCCTGAAGTTAATGGAGAGGAAGAGGAAGTGATCGATTAACCACGAGAAGAGAAAGAGACATAAAATCTTAAAGACTTAAAATCATAAAATCGTAGAATGAAAACAGCCTTGTTCTGTGAGGCATGAAGGTGCATGACCGGGCTACTTGGTAAAAAAAACAGAAGAGCTCAGCGGGTTCAGTCTTAGGGACTCTGCATCACATTTGTCAATAACTTGTTTCTTGTGTCATTTTGTCTGTTGTCTGCCACCTCCCGTGGAAGGAATATTCCTTAACAGTGGGAATAAGTCTCATGTTCGAAGCTACTTTCCTCGTATAGTCTTGGCTCATTGAGAAAACATAGTGTAAATAAACAGCCGTCCAATGAATGAATGGAGGAAAGAACGAACAAAGGGCTTTCTATCAAAGAGCATTCCTGATGTTTTGCTGACTGTGAAGGAATTCTGCTACAGGCCATGTGACTAGCTGTTAGGAATGTTCTGGATCAAGCTTTGTGTTGTGGTTCTACTAGACATGAAGAGTATTTCAGTGCCCAGACTCTCTGACGTTTATCTCTTTAGTTTCAAGCCTTTGTGAAAGTTCAAAACCTTTTGCTTTTTACTACTCAGCTGATATGAAATCCAGTCAAGATATTTGTTGTTGCAAAAGCACAGAGGAATATTGCACACATTTTTTTAGCCCTACCTGTGTGTGAGGACGTTTATCATCTTTTGATAACATGTCATCATCTTCAGAGAAACGGGCAGCCTGTACTTTATAATCGGGACGGGAGGCTGGGGTGTGACTGATGGGAGCCTTTATCAGGCATAGTTGTCAACCGGTGTCTCTGAAAAGTGTGTGTTTGAAAGGCAGTGCTCACATTAATGACACTTGGGTCCATTTCTCCTCATGCAGCTGTAAAGTAATGCATCAGTAAATTAACGCAACCTCATCTCTGGTTGGGTGCTCATATATATGCATAGCCAAACTCTGATCACCAATCAGATTAGCCTCATTACTCAGCGAGTATCCCTTCTACTCAGCGGTCACTGACTGGATTTGTGACTCTCTAGATAGTCTTTTAATCTCTCTGCTAAGTCGGTTTCCAGAGAGGAAGCCTCTGTATTGGCAGCTACGAGAGCCAGCAGGCACCCAGCGCCTAACACGGGACACTGTGTCGGGCCGGTGTTTTGGGACCTAAGAAAATTCACTGCCATCAAGGAGACTTCAGTCTTGGTTAGTGAATAAAACCAAAGCGGAAGTGCTATGATGCGTGCCTAACACTCCAGGCAAAAAGAGGTGGTACAGACATGTGCTAGAAGGAGTGAAGGCAAGGGGTGGATGGGGAAAGTGGGCGGCATTGGGAGGCGGACTCTAGGGAGAGCTCTGCTGTGCCACTTAGCCTTCTTCATCTGCCGAATGGTAAGCTGCAGTGAAGATGATCAGTGATGCAGTTAAGATGCTATCATAATTCCAGGCACATCACGAAAGTGAAAGTCGCTCAGTTGTGTCCAACTCTTTGTGACCCCATGGACTACACAGCCCATGGAATTCTCCAGGCCTGAATACTGGAGTGGGTAGCCTTTCCCTTCTCCACGGGATCTTCCCGACCCGGGAATCCAACCGGGGTCTCCTGCATTGCAGGTGGATTCTTTACCAACTGAGCTATCAGGCATTTCATAGTTACTTTTAAATGGTAGAAAGTTTACTACAGTTACTATTTACTGTTGTAATTATTATCATTATTGTCTTGTACCCACTCCTCTGTGAGTCTCACAAATGGAACAAAAAAATGGGAAGGGCTATTAACAGGAAATCTCCCGGAGGAAGCTGAGAGCTGGCAGGATCCAAAATGATGATTTAGCCAATGCTGTGCTGAAGTGTCCAAGCCTTTCCTGTGTCAGGAAGGCGAGTGCCCCGCCAGCTGGAGTTCAGGACAGTCCATGTTCTTTCCTTGAGTCGGCTCCACCATTTAGTTTGGTTTGCCCTTCATGGTAACATGGATATCTCTTTAATCCCATACTATGGCCTGGGTCCAGCTTTAGCAAATAAGGGGGTCTTGTAGATCAGGATTCATGTTTTCACAAGGAATCTCCCTGAGCCAGCTGCTCATGGCAAGACCCCAGCTCAGGAAACCTACATGTGGAAGAAGCCTGAGGAAATAATTGATTTACACAGTTTCTGGTTCCAAAGAAGAAGGAATAGGCACGTTGCATCCCATCTTCCTGCTAAGTACAACCAGAAACCCTGGACAAAATGCAGAGGACGGCCGTCAGAAGACTGTGACAATGGAAAAGAGAAGTGGCCAAGGCGTTGAGGGGTGACGCGGTGGGACGCTCCCTGGTCTTTTGAGTGCTGTTTCTTTGGTTTGTGTCTGTTTGCTTTCGTGCATGCTTGTGTTTGTCTTTCTTTGTTTGTTTTCCTTCTGTATATGCCAACCTACGTGCTACAGCAGCTGGCAACCTGTAACTGCAGTGGGTACAGACCCAGCGCCTGAAGGGCAGCCGCTCTCTGGAGCCCTCTTGCGAACCTGGAAGGTGGTAACCTTGTGGGATGGAGCCCTTTTGACAACACACATTCTACTCCAGGCGCACAGGGCAAGGAGCCGGGCCTCCAACCGCCCCACGCCCCCCTCACTGGACCCTTCAGAACCCGGGGGGAGGAGCCCCGCTGACGGTCTCTGCGCATCACTGAGGCAAGCAGATGCAGCGCTCTTTCCATCAGGCCCTGCAGGTCGCACCCTGTGAAGCCGGAAACTGAAACACTCTTCACCAGCTGCGGGATGTTCCGCTTCGTCAGTAGAGGGCGCAAGAGAGACGCGGCGGGGGAGGGATCTGGCCTGGCCTTCCTGGCCAGTCTCCTGCGCGGTGGACAGAACCTGCTCCTGCAGTCCACCCGGGCTGCAGCGTCTCCCAGCACAAAAAATTGGCAGCTGTGTAGCTCTGCGTCTCCAGTTAGGTTTTCTCCGTGAAGAGCTTGCTCTGATGCCTCGAGGGCGGATTCCAGCGAGCACCACCAGGGAGGCCCTGCACCATCTTTGCAGCCTTTCACTGAGCCACGGTCACACCCTCTCCAGCATGGTCTGGAGCTTGGGCTTGGGGGGCCAGGGGGAGACTCTTCCTTAGACCAGGGGCTCAGCTCTAGGGGGCTGCTCCTTAGATCTGCTGGTCCTGTGTCCCTTAGAGATCTCGTTACTTCTTACTAGGCAACCGTCATTAAGCAAGAGCTTAATAGTAAGTTAACAGTAAATGTTTTATGTTCAAAGTGCTGCATAGTTTCTCTTGTGATTGGACTCCGAGTGATAAAGACTGACACCAAATGCATGATCCATTAACACGAAAAATGGATACGCTGGCTTTCATCAAAATTAAAACTTTTGTTCTGTGGCAGACGGTCCTCCATCTGGGAGAAAATAGTTTCAATTCATACAACTGACAAAGACCCTATATCCAGAATATACAAAGAACATGTTAAACTCAACAGTAAGAAGACAAACATCCCAATTAGACAATGGCAGAAGGCTTGAGCAGATACTTCAATGAAGACTGCAGAGATGGTAAATAAGCACATGAGAAAATATTGGATACACGTAGCTATTTGATTTCAGTGGCTCACTGTGTCCAACCCTTCACAACCCCATGGACTGCAGCACACCAGGCTTCCGGGCCTTTCGCTGTCTCTCGGAGTTTGCTCAGACTCATGCCCATCGAGTCAGTGGTGCCATCAGCCGTCTCGTCCTCTGTCACCTCTCCTCCTGCCTTCAGTCTTTCCCAGCGTCACAGTCTGATGCTGTTTCCCATGAGACAGCTCTGAGCATCAGTTGGCCTAAGTGTTGCAGCTTCAGCTTCAGCATCAGTGTTTGCAGTGAGTATTCAGGGCTTATTTCCTTTAGGATTGACTGGCTTGATCTCCTTGTCCAAGTGACTCTCAAGAGTCTTCAGCACCACAGTTTGAGAGCATCAGTTCTTTGGCTCAGCTTTCTTTCTGGTCCGAGTCTCACATCTCTACATGACTACTGGAAAAACCATAGCTTTTACTATAAGGACCTTTGTCAGCAAAGTGATGTCTCTCCTCCTTAACGCAATGTCTAGGTTTGTCACAGTTTTCCTTCCAAAGAGCAAGCATCTTTGAATTTCATGGCTGCAGTCACTGTCTGCAGCGATACTGGAGCCCAAGAAAATAAAGGCTGTCACTGTTTCTATATTTTCCCCATCTATTTGCCATGAAACGATGGGAATGGGTGCCATGATCTTTTGAGTTTTAAGGCAGCTTTTTCCTTAGCTAGTAGGGAAACACGAATTAAAACCGTGGGAAGATATCACTGCACACTTACTAGAATGGATACAATGAAATAAATAACAAAATTTATTTGTTAAATTTGTTAAATAATGCAACCTACTTAATGAAGATGCCACGCAACAGGAATTCATTGCTGGGTGGGATGCAGACTGGCTCCGCCAGTGGGGAGAGGCTCAGTGGCTTCCTACACAGTGCATGCACACTGGCCAGTTGACCCAGCAGCCCTGTTCCTGTGTGTTCAGCTCTCAGAACTGAGAACTTCTGCCCACAAGGAAAACCGGATATAAATCTCTACAGCAGATCTATTAACAACAACCCACTGTCCTTCACTGGGCAAATGGGTTAGCCAGCTATGGCACGTGAGACAATGGAACGCAGCTCCACAACCAGAAGGGATAGACTCTGAATGCCTCTGCAGCTCGGGTGGCTCTCGAGGACATTATCATCAACGAACAAAACCAACCTCAAAAGACTCTGTACTTTACTGTTCCGTGAATGCAGCATTCTCCAAATTAGACTGTAGTAGTTTTTAGGATTTAGAGCCGGAGAGAGTCTGTAACTGCAATGGGGGAACACGAGGAAGTCTCTGACGTAACACTGTTTCCTGATGGTGATTGGTGGTTAGCAAAATATATATTTTATATATATTTTATATGTTATATATATATAAAACTTTAAAGAAATGTACACTGAGAAAAGGTCACCTGATAAAATCTAAACTCTGAATAAGGCCTCCAGTTTAGTAAATGTGCTTAGTCACTCAGTCATGGCCAACTCTTTGTCACCCCGTGGACTGTAGTCCGCCAGGCTCCACTGTCCATGGGATTCTCCAGGCGTGACTGCTGGCATGGGGCGCCATGCCCTCCTCCAGGAGTTTGGTTAGTGGAACAATTCACAGTCAGCTTTCTGGTTTTGATACATTTGTTGTTGTGCTCAGTCGCTCAGATGTGTCCAACTCTGTGACCCCGTGGATTGCACTCAGGCTTCCCCGCCCCTCATTACCTCTCAGAGTTACTCAAACTCGTGTCCATTGAGTCGATGATGCCTTCCAGCCATCTTGTCCTCTATCGCACTGGTTATGGTTGTCTAAAATGTTATCATATTATCCCTTGGGGGGAACACGGATGGACGATGAGGGAACTCCCTCTATACTATATTATGCCTTGGGGGGAATACGGATAGATGATGAGGGAACTCTCTATATACTATATTATCCCTCGGGGGGAATACAGATGGACGAAGAGGGAACTCTCTCTATACTAATTCTACAACTTCTCTGTTGATCTGAAAATGTGTGAAAGTAAAAATGAAGCCAACAAGGGCTGACTTCAAGGCATTCTAAGGCAAAAGTCAGCTTTGCCTCGGAGGGAGTAGCTTCCCTGGTTCCCTGGGTTTGTGGCATTTGGTGGCACTGCTTATGTTGGACTGAACGTTTTTTAGCTTTTTTAAAAATTGAAGTATAGTTGCTGTAGAATATTGTATGTTATAGGTGTACAGTATAGTGGGTCACAAAAATTTAAAGGTTATACTCCATTTACAGTTAATATAAAATATTGGCTATATTCCCTATGTTGTATAGTATATCCTTATAGCTTTATTTTGGGCTTTCCCACTGACTGGACAGTAAAGAACCTGCCTGCAAGGCAGGAGCTGAAAGAGACACGGGTTGGATCTCTGGATCGGGAAGATCCCCTGGAGGAAGGCGTGGCAACCCACTCCAGTATTCTTGCCTGGAGAATCCCATGGACAGAGGAGCCTGGCGGGCTACAGTCCATAGCGTTTTAAAGAGTCAGACACGACTGAAGCAGCTCAGCAGGCAGCCTGTTTCATGCCTGACCGTTCACACCTCTCACTGCCCTCCCGAGTGTCCTCCTTCCTCCCCAGCGGCCGCTAGCTCGTTCTCCGTGTCAGTGAGTCTCTGCTTCCGCTCATTCATGTTTTGTTTGTTTAGATTTCACATGTAAATGATCTCATCCAGCGAATTTAATTGGTCCTAGGCAAGGATCCACCGCCTTTTATATAAGGGATCAAATGGAAACATTTTAGAATTTGCAAGCCGCGTGGTCCCTGTCACGGCTACCCAATTCTGCCATCGTCGTGAAAGCAGTCGTAGGTGATACTGGGTTGGCCGAAGAGTTCATTAGCCCCATACGTAAAAGAATGGTTGTGCCTGTGTTCCAATAAAGCTTTATTTTCAAAAGAAGACAGTAGACCAGAGGTAGACGCTGCGGAAAGGACTGTGAGCGATGCAGTTAGCAGATGGCAGTCGTGGGGTGGCCCCAGCCCATGGGCTTTTACAACCCTGCTCAGAAATAAGTGAGTCCAGACTTAAAGAACCAAAGGCTCCTGTCAAACCACACTTAAAGTGTTGCACTTAGTTTTGGTCTCCTTGCTTTAAAGCAAGTGTATGAGCTTTTCAGAGCCAGGAGAAATCACACAGGATGGTGAAGGGCCTGGGAGGCACGCCGGGGGAGGACTCAGAACAGGTAGGACAGGAGAAAGCGGTGAGAGTGAGAACGACGTCCAAACACTTCACTCTGCTGTTTGGAAGAGAGATTATGAGTTTATGGCAACATTTACGGTTGTTTATTAATTTATCCAACAACTATAAATAGTAACACTCACTAGATTCATGTGTAGAGGCCCAAGAGATAGATAATACTTGCTCCTATCCACAGGGATACCAGACTCTCATTGGATTCCTGAAACTACAGATGGTATCAAATCCTGTAAACACGATGTTTCTGCCTTACACATTCATACCTATGATAACGTTTAGTTTATAAATTAAGCAGGGTCATGTGATAATTCTGTTTTCAGCAATCCCACTCCTGGGCATATACCCAGAGAACACCATAGTTCAAAAAGATACATGCACCCCAATGTTCATAACAGCACTGTGTACAATAGCCAAGACATGGAAACAACCTAAATGTCCATAAACAGAGGAACAGATAAAGAAGTTGTGGTATGTATATATGTAGTGGAATATTACTCAGCCATAAACCAGAATGAGATCAGGTCATTTGTAAAGACGTGGATGGACCTAGAGGCTGTCATACAGAGTGAAGTCAGAAAGAAAAAAACAATTATTGTATATTAGCACTTGTATGTGGAATCTGAAACAAACTGGTATACACGTGATCTTATTTACAAAGTAGAAATAGAGACACACTTAGAGAACATTTGTATGGATACTAAGGGGGGGGTGGGATGAAGTGGGAGACTGGGGTTGACTCATATACACTATTGAAGAAGAAGTGAGATACTACGTATAAAATAGGTGACTACTGAGAATGCACTGCGTAGCTCAGGGAGCCCTGCGTGAAGCACTGTGCTGACCTGAAGGGTAAGAAAGTCCAAAAGCAAGGGGTACATGTGTATGGATGGCTGACTCGTGTTGCTGTGCAGCCGAAACTAACATAATGTTATAATGCAAGCATACTCCAATAAAAATTTTAAAAATTAGGCACATCAAGTGATTAGCGACTAATAATAAAGCAGAACAACTATGATAATAGTGATAAACAGTAATAATAAACGTCGTGTGACTATTCTCTCTGGAAGCGCCTTATTGTGGCAGCCACGCCTTTTCCTCCATCACTAAGCAGTCCTCTCCCACTGTGTCCTGACTTTAGCCGTTTCAAGCACAATAGCAAAAACTAGCAGGGGTTTCTTTTTCTTTCTTCCCAGTTTCACAGATAGAAGGGTTTTTCTTATCTTAGACCTTAGGATTCTCAGGATAGAATTTCTTTCTTTTCTTATTAAATCAAGAACTTTCACCTCTTCACTTAAAGGAACCATTGTATCGCTTCTTGGTGTCATATCCAAATTCTAGCATCATTACTCCTGAGCTTTGGGGCTGTTACTAAGGAAAATAAGGGTGACCTGACCGAACACAAGCAGTGTAATACGTGACAGTCCATCTGATAACTGAGAAGCTGCTAAGTGGCTAACACCGGACAACGGAAACTCGTTCCCACTCTGGCAGGGGCAGAGTGGGATGGTCCACTTTATTATGCTACTCTGGGTGAGGCACATCATTCCTTCCAAAGAAACCCCAGGGCTGATCTCCTTCAGAGTGGACTGGCTGGATCTCCTTGCAGTCCAAGGGACTCTCAGGACTCTTCTCCAGCACCACTGTTCAAAAGCATCAATTCTTCGGCGCTCAGCCTTCTTCACAGTCCAACTCTCGCATCCATACATGACCACAGGAAAAACCATAGCCTAAAGCTGAAACTCCAGTGCTTTGGCCACCTCATGCTTTGATGCTGGGAGGGACTGGGGGCAGGAGAAGAAGGGGACGACTGAGGGTGAGATGGCTGGATGGCACCACTGACTGATGGACGTGAGTCTGAGTGAACTCCGGGAGCTGGTGATGGACAGGGAGGCCTGGCGTGCTCTGATTCATGGGGTCGCAAAGAGTCGGACACGACTGAGCGACTGAACTGAACTGAACTGAACTGGGTGAGGTGCAGTTTAAAATTGATTGTGTTTATTTCTGGAATTTTCCATTTCATATTTTCAGTCTCTGGTTGACTGTAGGTAGCTGAAAGTGCAGACAGCAAAACCCTGGGTCTGGGGGAACTATGGTACTAACCAGGCAGACAGGGAAAGGAAGCTGCAGGAAGGTGAATTTCAGTTCCGTGAGGCCAATGGCTCTAAACATGTAGTGATCGGCACGTGGGCCCAGTCACTCTGGGAGGTGATTTCTTGGTCTTTAGACAAAACGATCGAGCACGGAGAATGAGCTGGCCCGGGGCCTTCCAGCAAGGGGTTTATGTGGACCGGGGTTTGCAGTCTCGCCGGGGAACCCGGGACCCTCTCTGGACTCCATGGAGCACTGGGGGAAGAGTCCAGAACTCTGGGTTCCTTGTTCCGTCTGAGCTGCTGTGCCCATCTATTGACAGGTGGACTTCCGCCCCGTCTTTTTCAGAAGAAAGAAGCCCTTGGCAAAAAATAGATTTTAAAGCCACTGAGATAGTAACTGCCATAAGTGTCCTGTGAGATAGGTCCCTCAAACTGTTATTTTATCAAAGTAGGCCGTAGCAAGTAGAGCCATTCAAAATTAGAATACATGGCCAGCAATCTGCATTTGAAGAAACAGTTTATAGGGATCTGAAAGGCCACGTTCTCTGAAGGAATAGCAGCTGATTTTGGAGTTTCAGTAGTGTCTCAATTTGCTTCTCCTTGGCCCTTGCCGTCTGTTTCTACGTCAGCAGTTTATATTTTGTCTCATTCATTGCATCCCTTTCGTGCAGTCTTTTACAGTCCGGACATTCTGATGCTAATTATGTGTGTTTCTACATTTCAGCCAGCTTCTGCCTAGGTCCCTGTTTTTATGACAGTGGGAATCTGAATTGTATCCCTTCTTGATAAGCTGCATCACTCAGGGATGGGACAGCCGATGTCTTGATAGCTTGGAGTTGCCCAGCCTGAAACAAGCCTCAATAAATCAACTCATAAACTTAGGGGCTCTCAGAGGTAAAATCAATGTTTAAAGATTATCGCATGTGATAATTAAACTAAAAATGTGCTTTCGTGATTCTGTCATCATCTAAATGGAAAAGAACAGATTTACACACGTGAGTAACTGAGTCACTGAGCTGTGCCCCTGAAACTAACACGGCCTTGTGAGCCCGTTACCACCCAAGGTCAGTAAGGATGTAAACTCGAATAATAACAGCCAAACAGTAAATGACATCGAGTGACTCAGGTGACCATCGTGAAGTGACACAGCCGGGGGTTAGAGCCCCTGAGAATACCAGACCCAGATCTCCATCTGCATGCATCTGAATCTTGGACCGTTCATACTGCTTGAATCTTGGATAGGAAGTGAGCTCAGACTCCATTTCCTGAAACGGAGTTTGGGGAGACGACTGTGTTCGTGGGCTGCGCTTACAGAATGGAACACGTCAAACGCTGCCAGCCAAACAGCGTGTCAGTCAGCCAGGCGTGAGTGTCATGCTTCTTAGTGACCCTTGAAGTGAGACCAGCAGTCCCTCTTCCTCTTCCGGCCTCTCCTCCTTGGAGGAGCTGCGTCTGGCTGCAGGCGGTGAGGGCGGCTGAGCCAGCAGCGAGCGGGGCTGCACTGCGGGTCCCCAGGAGCCGCCTGCAGTGCGGGAGACTGGGTTGAGCCCCTGGGTCTGGAAGGTTCCCTGGAGGAGGGGCTGGTTACACTCCAGTGTTCCTGCCTGGAGAATTCCACAGACAGAGGAGCCTGGAGGCTACAGTCCATGGGTTGCAAAGAGTCGGCCGTGCCCGGGAGGCTTTCACCATTAACGTTATTATGATAAATAACTTCTCTGCCTGAGAGCACCCTTCTTCTCATACAAATGAGGAGTTTATCCTCTCTTTAAATTTTCTCATTTTCTCTGAATAAGTGTGAGCCCACCATGTTTACCGTGCGTACCACTTCTGTATGCGGCTCTTTTAATACGGGGAGATGCCATTAACACAAAGTGTACTTAAAAGGCAGCTATTTCTAATCTCTTGTGACTGGAGATTTTATTTCCATTTTAAAATAAAAGACCAAAAGAAATAATCTATGTGTTTAAATAGCAATAATTACCATAGGTTCTGCTTGCATTAATACAGTCTGAGTACATTATGAAGCATTTCTCATAGCTAACGCATTTCTGTCAAATCAAGTAATATTAGATGAGGACTTTTGTAATGAATATTAATGTGAGAGACAGCCAAAAGTGAAGCAAATTGTAGAGGCAGGCAAATGTAGAAGTAGCTGCAGCTGTGGAGTAGCCTTTCATTACAAATTAAGTTCTTCTGATATTAATAAAAATGGAAGGTTCTACCTAGAGAATCTTCATCGGGAGCCTGCTGAACACTGATAGGGATTTGGAAATACTATTCTAGTCCACTGAATTATAAATCAAAAACCTTAAATCAGTTCATCATGTAAAAGAATATGTCCATGTCTTAATTTTTAATTTTTAATTCTTGCCCTTTAAAAAATAATCTTTTACAGAAATCTACTCTCTCATGGAGTTATTTTATTTTTAGTCCAAAGTTAGTTCCAGATGCATGTATTAGAGAATAAATTAAGTAAATAGAGTACTCTGTGTTCACTGAAGCTACATGCTGTATAAGTAAGAGATCATTAACACATCATTACATGTTTTAATTACACATGCTAAATTATGGATCAGATCTGAGGAGGAAAATTTTCACAAAAGTTACATAAAGCCATGATAAATTTCTCAAGTAGTATCCTAGGTGAAATTATACAGAGAGAGCTGCATTTTCTGCCTGAATATTGAACTAAGTAAACTTATAACTCTATAATCTTCCAAAGTTTTCCTAAGAAGGAATAATACCAATATTTCTAGGCTACCAGGGTAAGTACAAAAATATTAACTAGATAATTTGTGTTTTGATCTGAAATAATTAATATCTTCACCCAGTGTTTGGAAGACATTTCCGGTGGTTTTATCCTGCCATATACTTTTTATCATTACTATTTTAATTATACATAGTGCAGTCTCATGGTGCACATTTCATGAAATTTATACGACCAAAAGTTACAAATAAACCTTTCTAGAATCCACTCTTTCTCAAATTTGCCCTCTTATCAAATTTTAATAAAGGTGAAAAGAACAAGAGAGGTTTGTCTTTTTCTGTCTACTTGGTCTCGTTTCTGTTTTACCTGGGACAGTGTTTTTGTACCAAAGATGTTCACAAACCTAAATAAAAGGGAATGCCCCTTTCTTTCTTTCAGAAACAATAGCCACTACCAAAAGAGAATAATTCTACTGAAAATATTTGGTTCTCTTAGTATCAGACAGCTGAGGCTAGGTTGGGAAGATCCCTCTGGAGAAGGAAATGGCAACCCACTCCAGTATTGTTGCCTGGAGAATCCCATGGACAGAAGACCCTGGCGGGCTACAGTCCATGGGGCTGCAGAGTCGGACACGACTGAAGTGACTTACATGCACGAGGCTAAGATAGCCTCAAAACCTGAAAGGCTTACAAAACAAAGACCTGTTCTTTGCTCTGATTCTGCTGAAGGTGCCTTCATTTGGGACATAGTTTGACGTGGCACGTGGGTCTGGGCATTGCTTGTCATATATGGGAAAAATGAAAGAAATGGCAGGCATCCATAATCTTTTAAACAGTTTGCTCTGCAGTGGCATGGGTCAGTTTGGGGCATGTTTTGGGGAAGGGCAAAAGTCAGTCCCATGTGAGTCCTAGTGTCAGCGGACCACAGGCATGTCCAGTCCTCCGGTAGGGAAGGACATTTGGATATTTGAAGAAGACATTTGAGTATTTTCCACAACGATGCTGATATCCATGCAGTATATATTTGTATATATGAGATACATATTTTGGGACATCTAATATGTGCTAAGATCTGTGTTATGGTTTAGGCTTGAATAACAAATAACATAGCCATACTTTTGTACTTTTATTGATATTACATTGCTTGATATTTTATGTTACTTTTCTAGAGACTACAACTGCTTCTTTCTGAAAGAAATTCTCGTCAGGGAGAGGGAGGAGGTAGTGAGCCCAGCACACTTTGATACACATCCCTGGAGACGCTGATCGATTCTGCAGGCTGCCTCCTCCAACTCCATTGTGCTAGCAGAGAAAGCCACTGATACTCGTAAACGGGTGTCCCTTAAAAAGGCGGGGTCTTTGTGTATAGGGCGGAAAATGGGTGGCCGTGCGTTTCTATTGACTGGTTTTCGTCGCCGAGCATGAGGCTCCATGAAATTTGCCTGGACACAGATTTTCTTGAGATGTCAGAGAAAAAGCCAGCCTGGTGACAGTAACCACGAACAAAAACAGGGATGCGGGATAGACGTTTTGCTGGTCAGTAGGGAGTCAGGGAGCCAGGACTGGACGAGGAAGGCGGAACGCCAGCAGGAAAGGGCCAACACAGTCCATTAACGGCTCACGGCCTCACATTAGAGGAACCCATGTGACAACTGGTAGGATGTTTGGGAGCCAGCTGTGGCTTGACCAAGGAATGCTAGGGAGAACTTAGCGAAGTTGTAAATTATGATGCAGCCGCTACCCAGAAAGGAAAGGAAATAGGACAGAATGGGAGGAGTGAGCTGACGGGGCCCTGCAGCCCCGTGACTTGGTCCAGTAGACCCAGTAACAGAGGGGTCGCAGGGCCCTAAAGACCGACCTGGGGGCTCACAGACTGATGGGAGTGTGTGGTGGGCGGGTGACAGGGACCTGGAGCCCACCCGCCTCTGCGGGATGGGTGACAGGGACTCAGCGGTCACCCCGCCTCTGCGGGATGGGTGACAGGGACTCAGCGGTCACCCCGCCTCTGCGGGATGGGTGACAGGGACCCGGAAGTCACCCCGACTCTGTGGGATGGGTGACAGAGACCCGGTGGCCACCCCGACTCTGCGATGGACCAGCAGAGGGGTGGGGGCCAGGCTGAGTCTCTGCCTACAGGAACCGTCACCCCTGAAACCTCTTCCCTGGAAGACAAAGAATGAAAGCATCACATGATTTCTGTCTGAGGGAGAGCTAGGTATTATCCAGAGTGGAAGGATGGAAGGAGATGAGAAATGGAGTTTGGAAAAGAACATCTTTCTTCACTGAGGAGACATGCTCTAGTTTAACTGTGACCTGAATTCAGGTTCTATAATCTGATAATGGTAGCCACGCTCCCATAAAACAGTTACATTGTATATGCAACAAATGCAAAATAAAAGGGAGTATATAAAAATGCAGTATAATGGAATCACTTTGCTCACACACCTGAAATGAGCACATTTTAAATCAACTATATTTCAATTTTTTAAAAAGCAATTTATTGTCCTTCACTTTCAAAAAAAGAAAGTGTACAGGCATCCTTCGAATACACACTCGCACATACACATACACCACCCCAACCAAGCATGTTTTCTAAAAACCTGATTCAAACCAATACACAGTGTCTTCTACTGTTAAGGGAAAAATTGAGTTCAATGTAACTAATAAAAAATTTTTCAATCTGTATGTGAAAGGAGTGGAGGCTCTAATGTTTAAGCTCCTAAATGATAAGTTTAACAGTAGATTTATCAGTTAGTCCATTGAAAGCAGTCCCTTTTTATCATTTATTCTTTACCTATGAGTATGTTGTCACATCTCTTTGAGGGACCGAGTGAACACTGAAATGAGGAAGGATCTTCCTTCGTGGAGACAACATTTAAATTGTGCCTGAGACCACAACTAAAGTAGATTGAATTTTGTGTTTAAAATCTGTGCTTAAAAAAGTAAAGCATTTTTTGATTGGGTCATTTAATTTTCTGGAATTGAGCTGCATAAGTTGCTTATATATTTTTGAGATTAGTTGTTTGTCAGTTGCTTCATTTGCTATTATTTTCTCCCATTCAGAAGGCTGTCTTTTCACTTTGCTTATAGTAAAGCAGCTATGCACTCTATCATTGCTTGCAGCTTCTCTGTCCAAACAAATTTCAGTTGTTTAAACGCCTAACTGCAGTTCAGAGTTGAGGAATGTTTACAGAGCTGTGTTCAAATAATCAGGGATATTTAACATAGCTTTCTTAATCCATATGACCAGCAATAGCTGAGAAAGGATCAATGCTTAGATGTCTGTTGATGATTTACTAGGCATGCAAAAAGCATGTGCACAGGAGCTGTGTCTAAATGATGAGATCTTTTTCATGCATAATACTCTGGAAATGATCTTACATCAAGCCATAAAGACCAAGAGAAAAGAAGTGGATTTTCCCAAGTGCACCAATGGAAGTTACTCTAAACACCAAATATAAGTGTTTATAAAATATGATCTTTTTTCCTGTCTTAAATTTGATTTACATAATAGAAGTCTGCATTGGCTGTTTCCTTAGGAGACTGGAAAAGTCAGTGAGGGGCTAACATGTTCAATATGCGAGCCTTCAACAGTAGAATGGTGCTCCTTGGCTCATGAGAAAGATAAAGGTGCTGGAATATTTGCCCAAATGTAGAATGTTGGATTGGGAGAGGATTTCCTCTTGGTTCTTTTCAATATTTGAGCAGTCAGGATAAGTAAGGGTGTCAAACTGTTTTAAAAAGGAGAAGCCTTTAGTTTTAGTAGCTGAGAGAGTTAAAAACATGCATCAGATCTTTAATTCCTGCAAGGAAAAAGTTGATCAAAAGGGCTATAAGGTACTTTGAAGCAAACTTATTTTATATGTGATATTATTTACCTAAACATCAAATACAAGAGTTGACTCCTTCATTATATGCCTTCAGACATGTTGTTATAGAACACCTACATAATATAATAAAAAGTCTAATATAAATCTCTAATATAAACATCTAATCTAATACCAATATCAATTCAGATATAATTGTCTAATGTAAACATCAATTTAAATACTGATACTACTGCTGCTGCTGCTAAATTGCTTCAGTTTTGTCCGACTCTGTGTGACCCTGTAGACGGCAGCCCACCAGGCTCCCCCATCCCTGGGATTCTCCAGGCAAGAACATTGGAGTGGGTTGCCATTTCCTTCTCCAATGCATGAAAGTGAAAGTGAAGTCACTCAGTCGTGTCCAACTCTTAGTGACCCCATGGACTGCAGCCCACCAGGCTTCTCTGTCTGTGGGATTTTCCAGGCAAGAGTACTGGAGTGGGGTGCCATCGCCTTCTCCTGATTTAAATACTAAGTAGTAATAAATGGAATAACACAAAACAATGATTGCCTCCCTCAAACAAAAATTGTTTTGATATTCTTTCTTTTGAATTTTTTACTCTCTCTGTAGCATTTTATCACTGTGTATACTCTGAAAAAATGAATAAAATGTCATGGATTTAGCTGTAAAACAAAATATTGTCTTAATTCATCCTGTGTTTTCCATATAAGCAGCTAGAGGGAAAGGCCCTTATCATTTACAGCGAATCTGTCTTAGTCAAAATTAAAGCATTAAACTGTTTAAGAAATGTGCCGGGAGGAATGTATCACTAAGACGAGAAATTTATCATTTATGTTTAAGGCTTATAGTGAAGACCTCAGTCTGGGCTTCAAGCTGCTTGAAATCATTTCGGATTTTGGGGATAGCACAGCTTGTGAGAGAATTTTGAGAAAATATTCTGTACATTTTAAAGTTTAAGTACCCAAAAGGTTATTCCATTTGCCCTCTCAGGATTTATAAAAAATGAAATATATTTCTGACCTCAAAAATTAAATGAGAGAAATTTCAGAGCTATGGATGTTTCAACTGTAAGAGAATGGTGTAAGGAAAAGGATAATTTCTGTGAATCTGATTATACTGAACTTAGAATCACCTCCAAACAACATAATTGACCTTGGAGCATGCCAGCCTCCCAGGATGGCAGGATACAGGTGGAAGGCTAGAGTGAGATCCGTTCATTCACCGCACTTCCCTTCTCAAGTGCCTGCTCCATGTGCAGAGGCCTGCTCGGGCTTGGAGGATGGACAGGACTATCCCCGGGCTTGGCCAGCCTGCCCTGGGCCCCTTACACCCCTAACAGTGCCCCCTGGTTCCCTCAATGGTTGGGGTGCTCCCACAGCCCCTCTGGACAGAGGCTGCCCTCTTGGTTTCCATATTAAGTCATGGTCAAGTGAACAGCCATGAAAGAAAAACAGGCTGGTTGAAATGTTGGACAATTCCTAGAAGCAACAAAATTCAGGTTTTAAATATTTGTGCCGTGCAGTCTCCCAGGTACATAGGTACATACACATTGAGGAGTAAGTGGCAGGACATACAAGGTAGTGGCTGAAGTTATGATTAAACAAGTTGTGTAGATATGGGTCTGTCTCACATATGTGATAGAAAGTATCTGATATTTTATGATATGTCTATATTTTATGGCTTATGTTCACTATGATTAAATTTAAACAGAGTGTTTGAGAGGAAAACATCAAAGAGTACCTAAGCCCACCAGGCTCTTCTGTTCATGGGATTCTCCAGGCAAGAATCCTGGAGTGGGTTGCCATGCCCTCCTCCAGGGGATCTTCCCCACCCAGGGATCGAACCCAGGTCTCCTGCATTGCAGGCAGATTCTTTACTGTCTGAGGCACCAGGGTGGCTGGAAAAGAGGATTTGCTGATGGACGGGTGGTAAGAGGTGAGCAGTGAAGGTGCCCTCTGTCTCTGAGAATCAGACTTCCTACAGGGAGGCGTCACTGGCTCTTGGGTTTCCATAACTGCTCCTGTGCTACGACCTTCCTCTTGTGTCCCCTTGCACTGAATGGGGCGAAATTCTTGTCTGCTTCTTTTTCTTAGTCATAAACTCTTCAAGAAGAGAGATCTCTTATTATACTTTTTTAAAAGTCTACTTTCCATCTCCCTAAAGTGCCTAGCAGAGTTCCTGCTTCAGCAAAGGTTAAAATAGGATTAAATGTTCTGACCTTTGGGAACATGGTGGTATTATAAACATAGGAAATTATTGCTTTAGAAGCTTCTGGAAACTTCAACTTGAGAACTCATCAAAGAGTGATAAAATTTAAAATCACACTGTTTTGAACATATTTCAAGATGAAAATAGTGCCAACCTGACTTCATATAAAACCAAAATTTCTCCCTAAATTAAGGGATATAATTTAGCAAACTTGAGCGTTTTGTTTTCTGAACTTACATGTGTCACGTCATGAAGTAGGAAGAAATAATTATGTTTCCCTGCAACAGGGAGGGGAAAAGTATAACCAGCCAATAACAATTGATTTCTTTTGTCTCTGATATATTTATACAGAAAGATATTCAGAAAGACCCTGTAAATGGACTTGGAAAGAAATCATTTTCCCAACTGTATTACAACTAAAGAGTCTTAAGGGGAATGGTACATATTTCAGGCTATTTCAAATAAGGCAAAATTGATTAGAATAAAATATCTTGATGTTTTAACTTCAGGGTGAGACGTGTTCTCTGTACTTCATCTAATGGGGATTTTTGATCATCAGATTTCCTGTAGTAGATTAATTAACAGAAGAATTCCTACCACATATGTGAGAGGCTGACGTGTTGCTGAGAAATGAGTGTGCTTATTTGCTCTGGGCTCTTCAGCGAACCTATCAGATGCTTTAGGGGTTGTGTGTTAGCAGAACCTCTGCAGTATCAGAAGACCATGGCTTTGAGCTTTGTTCATAAAAGTAATATCCTTGTGTGAGTAGATCCTGCCAACTAATGGCAAGAGAACAAGTCAGGGTATAAGGGGACCAGAGCATGAAAGCCGGATGGTTCTGAGACCCACCATGTGATTCTCAACTTCAGCGATTTTACAGATCACTAGCCTCTCTTGTCTTTCACCAAGAATTGGATTTGGAATATGGATTTGGAGTTTCACCACACGCGTGAGCCCACTGTCAGTCTTTAAAGGCCACATCGTGTTGGAATATAATTGAAAACCTTCCCACAGTGTGTCTCATGTATGTACAGGTATGTTGTTTAGTCCCTAAGCGGCGTCCAGCTCTTTGCAACCCCGGGGACTGCGGCACACCCTGTCCTCCACAGTCTCCTCAAGATTGCTCAGCTTCGTGCCCACCGAGTCGGCGGTGCCATCCGACCGTCTCATTCTCTGCCGCCCTCTCCTTTTGCCTTCAGTTGTTCCCAGCATTAGGGCCTTTTCCAATGCGTTTGCTCTTTGCCTTTGTATTAAGATAAGAAAGTGAAGGTTAGTGGTCCAGTTGTGTCCCTGTGGACTGTAGCCCTCCAGGCTCCTCTGTCCTTGGGATTCTCCAGGCAGGAATCCTGGAGTGGCTGCCATTTCCCTCCCCACGGGATCTTCCCCACCCAGGGATCAAACCTGGGTCTCCCACATTGCAGGCAGATTCTTTACTGTTTGCACCACCTGGGTGTACTTTTACCTTTTAAAAAGTCTACCTTTTTTTACACCTTTTGAAAGGTATATGAAAGTGAAAGTGAAAGCTGCTCAGTTATGTCTGACTCTTCACGATGTGTCCATGGAATTCTCCAGGCAAGAATCCTGGAGTGGGTAGCCATTCCCTTCTCCAGGGGATCTTCTGACCCAGGGGTCAAATCCAGCTTTCTTGCGTTGCAGGCAGATTTTTTACCCTCCGAGCCTCCGGGAAGCCTTTCAAAGGCGTATACTTTTATATACCTGTATATAAAGGTATACTTGAGCCCAATGGTGGCTGCAGGTTGGGAGTGACCATGCAGAAAAACACTCGCATCTGAAGGATAGTTGACTCCAGGCTCTTCCTACATGTTTCCACCTCCATAGTCAGTCCCAGAGGACACTTATTCCATCTGTAGGAACACTTCCCAGATTGTAGGTCTGGCTCAGTTTAGATAAGTGTTATGAAAATAAAGAACATTCCCTGATAAAATGGCAGCAAATCATTTTCTTTTGTTCTCTCGGAAAAAAAAAAAAAGCTAGAAATCATGTTAGATACATAATTTATCCTTTAAAAATATATGTTCATGCCACTAATTTATTTTGAATGATGCCTTTTGATATTAATTGTATAAAACAATATTTTAACATTTTAAAAAGATTTAGTTGGAAATGTATATTGTGTTTTCTTAGTCATTTTATACTCTGACAGTTTTATAGAAATCGGAGGATAGTGTAGGCAAGAAACACCCACTCCCATCACATTTTAAAGCAATGCTAGTGACTTTGGGCTGAGAATTCTGAATCTGGGTAACTGCCTACTTTGTCCAAGGTACCTAAATAATTACTTAGTATCAGGCATGTTTTAATGTAAAGATCTTTAAAAATGTGCTCTTACTTCTTTGGTCCTATCAGCACTTGTTTTTGGAAAGTTTGCAGCACTGTACTAGGCAAAGCAAGAAAACAGAAAACAGTGTGTGCTCTATCCCTCCTGTGATCATGCAATGAATTCGTATTTTCAAGGTCAGAGGACGTGCTGTAAGTGCCTAGCATAACACTCAGCGAGCAAAGGGCTGGGAGAAGAGCCGTTCTGTTACATTGATGTGACTTCCATTTTATCCAACTTTAAAATCAGCACATTCCATTAGAACCTATATCCTTAGTCCTTTTACCCATCAGTTATTTCTTAATGCACCTGTTTTGTGGCATGCTTTACAAGAAATGTGAGATCACTCTGGATCTTCACTCTTAAACTTCAAGACCACGAAACAATAATAGACTTTCCCCCCCCTCTTTAAGTTTTCTTTGTATGGCGGTTTAATACCTTGAGTTTCATTTTAATAGCTCTTTGTTGAGCTTTAAGTGGCCATGCCTGTATCGAATGATTGGGCACACTGAGATACGGGAAGGAAAACTTTAAAACCTTCCTTGAGTAACTGACTTTCCATCAGCCTGTATAGTTATTTAAAAAAAGAGAATGGAACTTGAATATCAGCAGAATAACTTATAACAAAAGCATATTAGAAAACTTTTCCTATCATGTGACCTAAATCAACTTTTATCTGATAGATGTCCAACTAATATTAATTATTATAGTTGAAAAAATTACTCCACTTAATTTGACACTCCCTGTATTTCTTAAATTCCCTTTGAAAACATTGGCTTAAGACGGGCTTGCACAATGGCTTATATCTGGGCTCCCAGAAGAAAGAAGCGTGAACCCAGATGTGTTTGGTGAGACATGAGACCAGCTGGGCGTGAACTCAAACCAGGCTGGTTGGGGGGGACCCAGCCTGGGTGAGGGCGGCAGTGACTCTGGTGAGACCGCTGGACTAGGCGGCGTGAGCGCGTGACCAGTGTGACTGTGTCTCTTCCCCAAGTTCAAGAGACAGACATTAATGCCCTCCTCCCATATCCATGTACAATATCAGAATCGTCTGAATGAAGACATTTCAATCGCTTCCCTACTTTGTTGAGCCACGCTTCATGCATAATCGAGTGCACAGGTTTTGAATGAGATCAATCTGTTCACCGGTGTGACGATGGTCCTGGTCGAGATACGGGACCTCGTGGAGCACAGGGAACTTACTCAACGTTCTGAGAGGACCTGTGTTAGAAAAGGGTCTGAGCAAGCGCTCAGTCGTGTCCGACTCTTTACAACCCCACGGACTGTAGCCCAGCAGGCTCCTCCGTCCATGGATTCTCCAGGCAGGAACACCGGGGTGGGCTTCCTCCTCCAGGGCATCTTCCTGCCCCAGGGATCGAACCCGCGTCCTCCGTGTCTTCTGCATTACAGGCAGATTCTTTATCCCCTGAGCCACTGGAGAAGCCTGGATATGTGTATAACTAAGTCTCTTGGCTGCACACCTGAAATTAACACCACATTGTTAACTGTAGTCCAATATAAACTACAAAATGAATGTGAAGAAAGAAATAGGCTTTTCCCATCACCCAGAAAGTTCACTCTTGCGCGCCCAGCCAGCCCCCTTCCCGCCCACGGGCTCTCTGTTGCTGCAGCTAGCCTTGCCTCTTCTGGAGTGTGATGGGCTTGGAATCGTGCGCTCCCGCTCCTGCTGCTTTTCTGCAGTGCAGGGGTTTGAGTTTCATTCATGTGGCTTTTATATCAGTTAATCAGTTATGAATTTACCGCCAAGCATTCACTGACCCATTGATGGCTGCTTCCGTTGCTTCCCAGCCGTGTTTTTAATGCACAAAGCTACTCTAAATATTTGTGTATACCTTCTTGTGTGGACATATTCTTATTTTCCTTGGTAAATACTTAAAATATAATAGTTATGTTCTAAGATAAAAGTGTACTTCAGTTTATAAGAAAGTGCCAAACTTTCCAATGAGATTGTATCATTTTAGAGCCCAAAGACATTAGACATTTGCCTCCATATTCTTGCTGACAAATGGAAGTGATATTCTTTTATTTAAATTTTATTCCTTTCAAGAGGATGTTTTGGGATCTCCCACTCTGGTTAATACGCCCATGTTATAGAAGCAGAAGCTTTACGTATTCAAGTTCACACCACAGAGCAGGGGCAGGACCAGCATTTCCAATGTGCTTTCCACTCCTATGCAAGTGGCAGCTCAAAAGTGGAATTTCTGGATCCTGAAGAACGTAGCACCCAAACAAGCCTCGGATCGTCATGGACAAGAAGCCTGGATTTGCTGGGGCAGAGCCAGGGTGCGATGGATCCCACAGAAGATGCCGCTAAGGCCAAGACCAAGGCCCCTCAGGGGAAACGAAGCGAAGTCAGCAGGTCTGTGAGCACTAGCCTTCCTCCTGTTGGCTCGTCAGGCTCACCGGGAGACGCTTAACATCAGAAAGAAAAACGCCTTATGCTATTTTTGAAACTATTTTGCTCCCCTGGTACTCTAAAATCTGTATATATTAGTAATAATGTCTCAAAGAAACTTACTGAGTTTGTCAACTTATGTGCACTTAGAACGTCTATGCAAAAATATATATATATATATTATATACTTAATATTCATGAAACTATATATATATATATTATATACTTAATATTCATGAAACTAGGCAAACCTTAACCACAGCAACTACAGCACCCATGAAAAAAAAAAACTAGTTCTTGATTTTCACAATTTGAAAAAGCTGTCAGATTCATGCATCAAGAAAGGAAGTGCAGATTCAAGTTTTGACACAGAATTTTACTGACAAGTTTCCTTCTTAGCTTTGCTCTGGTGTATTCTTAATGAACACATTGATGAAGTGACAAGGATAAAATAAACTCCCTCCCCCCATCGATATTTACCATTGATCCGGGGGTGAGTATGGACACCAGAACCTAGTTGGAGGGAGAGCCTGGTTGGTGAGGGACTCCTGGTTGCTGGCTGGCAGCTTGGTGCCGTCGAGAGCGCTCCACCAGGACTTGGAAGGACTGGGCTCAAGTCTAGAGCCTGCTCCCCCTCCCCCTGCCCCCGGCGTCCTGGGCAGGCTGTCTCCTCTCTGGACGAGTGTGCTCTCATTTATCAAACGGGGCAACAGTAATAGATACCCTGAGTTTCCAGTCTCCGGCAAGTTTCTGTACTTGCTCATCAAGGACAATGACTCACAGACCTGAGGCTGCGGGAGGAGGGGAGTGGAGCTAGAGGAGATGGAACCTGCTTTCATTAATTTAACTCATTTCTGTGCCTAATAAATGCCTTGGGCAGGACTCGCAAGGCATACTGGAGAAGAAGATGAATACGTTATCATTTCTTACAGAGCTTCAGACTCTGGGGGACGCAGCTAACTGGTGGGCAAGAAATTTGGAGGCACATGTTGAAATCCATGACTGTTGGTCACACATGCAGGAGGGGTTGATAGCCCACCTGGGGGAATCCCCGCAGGCTTCCTGGGAAAATAATTCTCTTAGCTGAGAAAGGAATAGCACCTGGATGTGGAGGACTGATGTTAAAGGCAAAGGTGGCACCATGTTTGAGGCCTTGAGATGAGAGTGATCGTCAAGGAAACGCGAGCTCACTGTGACTAGATCCAAGCGAGCTTGTGGCGGGGCAAAGGGCGAGCTGGGCCCAGGCAGGTGTGCAGGGCCCCGCCTTTCAGGGCCCCACAAGTCATGTCTAGGGGGCTGTGGTCCCCAAGTAGTGAGTGAATGGACTTATCATAAGGTATAAACCCACTCCAGCATTCTTGCCTGGAGGAGCCCATGGATGGAGGAGCCTGGTAGGCTACAGTCCATGGGGTCACAAAGAGTCGGACACGGCTGAGCGACTTCACTCATGAACTGAGAATAGATTTGCGTGTTAGAATGGATTGAGCTGATGTCATGGAAGATACGCAGACGTCACTTATGGGGCTATGTCGGTGGTGTAGGTGGGAAAGAACGGTGCTCTGAACTTGTTATCAAAACAGATGGAGATAATAAAATCAAGCATGTTTCACACATCAGTGTACATTAAAAGTTATAAATAGTGTTTTGACTTAAAAATGCACAGTGTGAGAGCTGCAGGTTAAGTTTTATCTGCGACAGAACAAGGACTGCAGCCCAGGAGACGCCTCCTCTGAGAACTCAGAAGGTGTCCCAGGGAGGCCGGGTGAGGTCAGCACGCCTGTGAGTTTGGGAAAAGGAGAGCTCATGCAAGGCAGAAAGCAACAGAGCAATCATCCCTCAATTTTAAAAAAAAATGCATTTTTTTAAAACCCAGCACCTGTTTTTCCAGAGGGTTTCTACTAGTCTTGTGAACCTTTGCTACTCACAGGAACTGGTCATCGCTGTGAAGGATATCAGTGCTTTTCTAGATATGAGGAAATACACAAACTGGGCCATCACGTCAGCTCCCGAAAACCCCTAACTCTCTGCAGACCTGTCCTGCTGGCCCCCACTCCCTCCCATTCTCCAAGCATCCTTCCTGCTCTGCCCTGAGACCCTTTCAGGGGCTGCTGGAAACCCACAGCTGCCCCTGCACATGGCTCGGTCCTTAGAGGCAGCGGCAAATGCCCGTGGCAAGTGCCAGCTTTTAGTTGACAAATTTCATAATAAAAAGGGAATAATGTTTTCAAAGTAGTTGGAGATAACGACTTTTCAAGATCCTTGAAAACCTGAGGAAAGGTTCCCACCAGGAACCGATGCAGGGAACCTACCCCCTCACACTCACGTCCATCTCTGGAGCCTGAGTTGGGAGGTGCTGCTGCAGCTCAGAGAAGGGGTTTTGTGCCAGATCCAACTCCCAGCCTCAGGCTTGAAAAGAGAAAAGTGAAGTCACTCAGTGGTGTCCAACTCTTCAAGAACACATGGACTGCAGCCTACCAGGCTCGTCTGTCCATGGGATTTTCCAGGCAAGAATCCTGGAGTGGGCTGCCATTTACAAATGTACAATGGATGATCAAGAATCAGTTCTAAGGAGATGGATGGAACTGAAGCCGATTATACAGAGTGAAGCAAGCCAGAAAGAAAAACACCAATACAGTATACTAATGCATATATATGGAATTTAGAAAGATGGGGATGATGACCCTGTATGCGAGAAAACAAAAGAGACTCAGATCTATAGAGTGAACTTTTGGACTCTGGGGGAGAGAGAGAGGGAGAGAGTGGGATGAGATGGGAGAATGGCATTGAAACATGTAAAAATAAATAAATAAATAAAAATAAAAATAAAAAAAAGAAAAAAAAAAAAGAAACACTGTAGAAAGCCTATAGAAATCCACGCAGGTGGACTCTGCCTGGGTTTGTTTTCATAGAAAGGGAGAAGTAGAGTCAGGACAGAAAACAAGAAGCCCTGAGACTCACACAGATGTGAAACCAGAGTGCCAAGAAAAGTACGTAACTCCAGCACATTCTCGCAGGAACTGAGAATTTAGGCTTAAACCCTGGTGATGCTGGCAAGCTTGGCTTCTGATTCCTTCATTCTTTTCTGACTTTTCCTGGATTTTGAGATGTCTTGTCTTGTGATAGCTACCCATGCTGGGTGATGGGAGGCTGTGGTCCTCTTGGGAGCGGAGGGGCTTGGAAAAGCAAACAGGAAGGGAGAGGTGACTAGATCTAAGCTCTGCATGAAATATTTCAATGCATGATTCTTCCCATTGAGAAAAGAGAAAGCATTTCCAACTAACAGATTACATATGATGTTGGTAGACCATTTCATAGTGCCTAACATCACCATGCTTCTAAAAAACGTTCAGGGAAGAGACAATCTTTGAAAATTTGTGCTTTTCATTCAACATTTGATGGGTTATATAAAAATATAACCTAAAAGCAAAAGAAATGGGGAAGACTCTGGATGTAAACGTAGCTACCTACATGTAAATACAACTTAGGTTTTCCAGGTAGGCAAGGGGACCATGAAAACACGTGTGCCTAAAATATTAAATGGAAAATGTCCCCTATAAAGAGACATGGCTGGAAATTGTTAAACACAGGACATGGTGTACTGGGTCGAAAGTCTTTCTGTGAAGATGACTAAGTATTTAATGAGAAGGAAATTTATAGCTTCTTACTTTGTAGCAGCCTTTGGCCGGCAGTGGGGTCACGTGACAGCCTCATAAATCAGCCTGGGTCCCCACGCCAGCACCACTGCAGCGGCTGCCTGGCTGAGTGATGGGGGGTAAGCGGGAGTGCTGTCTCATTTTCTCCTGGGTTCCATTTCTGCAGACATTGTAATGTGCTCCACATCTGCTGAAATTCTTTCTGTTAATCCAGAAATTACTGCAGAAGCACTGCTCATGCAGAAATGGTAACGTGAGAGTACGTGTGCGTTTACTCTTGGGTGGCTGTGAACAGTTGAGTATATGTGTCTATGCTTTTCACAAACAAGGGGTTTTGGAGACTAGGGGTTGCAATCATGGCATAAACATATTAACTTTAGACTGCTGTCTCTAACAGCTGTGGTTTTAACACTGCAGTTCCAGAGCCTCTTCTATTTGGAGGCGACTTAACTGCTGTTGTTTCTGAAGCCAATACAATGTTCCAGAGAGACAGCGGCCACACGCATTTGAGCGTTTGCAGGTTCCTGCGCGCACATGCATGCGATGTGTGCTTCCGCCTTCAAGGGAGGAAACAGACAAACACAGAGGGAAACGGCATGGGAATATGTGTTTGCGTTTTTTAATGTGTGTGTACTGTGCTTCTTAGCTTTAACATTTATTTGCTTCAGGTTAGCAGACCCACTTACAAGCAGGCTTTTGGTGTTCACCTTGAGAATATAGGATTACAGAGTTAACAAGAGCAGTATATGTGTATAACGCATTAGCCTACCTCAACATTCCAGTCACTGATTATAAAGTTATTTTGAAATCCCTGCAATTACTTTCTCAGAAGTCTGCTTTATGATTTGAAGCGTACTTTAATCAAATACTCTGAGAATACTGTACCCTAACCTTTGGCGTTAGGAAGAGATGTAAACGTGTGGAAGGCTGACTTTGGGTTGAACCAGGAGTTGTGTGGAGCGCTCACTTTGGCGGAACCCGTCTCAGCTTGTTGCTCAGTTCCTGTCAGTCCGTCTACGCGGGTACACAGGCCTCCCCCTAAAATCTGCTGTTGCTCAGTCATGTCTGACTGTCTTCGACGCAGGGACTGTAGCCCGCCAGGCTCTTCTGTCCGTGGAATTTTCTAGGCAAGGATACTGAAACGGGCTGCCGTTTCCTTCTCCAAGGGATCTTCCCAGCCCAGGGGTGGACTCTGCGTCCCCTCCATTGCCAGGAGATGGTTTACTACTGAGCCACCGAGGAAGCCCGTCATACCCTCTGCCCTCCCTTTAAAACACAGGATGCATTTTTATGAAAATGAGATCCCAGTACATGTAGTGCTTTTCAGTCTTGGTGGGATATTGAATGGGGCTTCCCTGGTGACTCAGACAGTAAAGAATCTGCCTGCCATGCAGGAGACCCAAGTTCGATCCCCGGGCTGGGAAGATCCCCTGGAGGAGGGCATGGCAGCCCACGCCAGTATTCTTGCCTGGAGAATCCCACGGACAGAGGAGCCTGGCGGGCTGCCGTCCACGGGGCCACAAAGAACTGGACACGACTGAGTGACTACGCTAATGCTTTTCCTCTTAATTTATTTTATTTTTTGTATATTTACTATTTTAACTGCCTAGACTAATAAAATTGCACATATTACTATTAATATCATTATAGCTTGGCCTGGCATATTTGTCTTTCAAGTTTGTGTGTTTATTTTTCATCAAATAATTATTTCAAAAATTGTTTTACTTGGTGTTGCCTGCCTATCTTTTTAGCCTACACATAAAGCACTATAGTATTTCTTTACTGTATATAAATATATGTAATTATATAATTATATAGTAATAATACATTATATATTGTATATGATACATTATAATATACTTAATATTACATAATGTATTACAATGTTATATTTATATTATTTAATATATTATCTGTAAACATCCAGTATAATATGTAATAATTATAATTATAACATATGATTATATGGTAGTATTTTATAATGCACACTTTATAGCATTTAAAGTTCATTTTAACTTATTTTGTCTCTTGCCTCCATTACGTTTCTATCCTTAGCCTCCTAAAAGTTGCTTTTTACTGTTAGCATAGTGAAAGTGATGGCAGTCCACTCCAGGGTTCTTGTCTGGAGAAGCCCGTGGACAGAGGAGCCTGGCAGGCTGCAGTCCATGGGCTTGCACGAGTTGGACACAATTTAGTGATTAAACCACAGTTAGAGTTAAAAGTGAAAGTGCTAGCTGCTCAGTGATTCTTTGCGACCCCGAGGGCTGTAACCCGACAGGCTCCTCCGTCCATGGGATCCTCCAGACAGGCTGCTGGAGTGGGGTGCTCTGCCCTTTTCACGGGGATCTTCCTGGCCCAGGGACTGAACTTGGGTCTCCTGCGTTACAGGTGGATCTTCACCGTCTGAACCACCACACGGTTACACACGTTTTCATGTCTGCTTTTTACTCTTGAAATACTCTCTCCCTGTTTACCTACTTCCTGTCTGCCTCTGTGTCCGACTTTCTTCTGTTAGGTTCCCTCTTTTGACCTACGTGAGTGAAAGCAGCGTCAGAGGAGGTCAGGATCAGCTGTGAAGTCAATCTCTTCCGGTTAGTTTCATGACAGCTTCTCTAGAAACTCTGTACCTCTTTACCTCTGCATATTGAATCCTGTTCACAAAATGATAGCCTAGGGGGAAAAAAGAGATTAAATTCAAAGTATAAAGTTGTATTTAGATTTGAATACAACAATTCCCACCATCAAACCACTACAGGACATTCTAGAATTTCTAGTCCATGGGATTTGTTTTTGCTTGTTGTCATTGTTGGGTTTGGGTTAGGGTGAGGGTTATGAATAGAAATATTGTAAAGGACCAAAAATTAAATCACTCATAAAGTATTTATTAAGCAAGGACTATACTTTAGGTACCAACTTGTATCTATTTTACTTGAGCCACCAGGGAGCCCAGAAAGTCACAGGGAGTCTCTAAACCCAGTGGAAAGTGTTCTGAGGTTAAAAATACTTTCATAGGGCTGCGGATTAATTTTTGTCCCTGTGTGCACCAGCAAGGAACTTACTGGACATTTGCAACCACCAAGGTAGCATGCTCTCAGAAGATCATCCCATTTCTTTCCATGAATATTTGCATGTACAAGTTGATACTGTGTGCTTCAACTAGCTAGAGGCCTAATTAGCTGCTGTGCAAATTGGCAGGCAGTTAAGTTACTATTTAACATTTGGCCCAACATGAATATTTAAAATTTATAACTTTTATTTTTACCAGAGTTACTATCTTAAATTTTCTTCTTCAAAGCTTAACAAAATTAAAACTTCAAAGAGAGGCTTAAATTTTAAGAATTCATATATTATTTAAAATGTGAAAACCAGAGAAAAAATTAAAACTTGAAAATGATTTTAAAAGATGAAAAGCAGAGAGACTCCTTCTACTTTACATCCTTCTTTCACCTCAGTTCCCTAAGACACCGTACGTGATGGGAGATCAGCCTTGGTCTTGGAGCTCAGTTCAAAGCTCGTGTCTTTAGGTGTGCTAGGACAAATCTGTGAACTTTTGTCTCCACGTTTTAAAAGAAGCAAAAATAGTGCTGCTCTGATTTAAAATAATTTTGTGAGACTGAATAGGTATGAAGCATTTAGCAAATTATGTGGTGATAAACACACCTTAAATATTACTAAGGCCATTAATTTAATACATTTTTCATGGCAGAAGGATGAGGCTCAGATCTTTCAGGAATCAGCTCACAAGTCCAGTTGCTCTTATTAACTGCTCTTTTCTCTAGAACATTCTATATCCTGACTCTGTATCAAATAAGAAAACTGTCAATTGTAGAGATGACAGCTGCTCTGATAAGTGACTCTGTTGCATCTTCTTTCCTGAAATATTTTGTACTTGATAGAAAATGATGTTGAATATAACTTCTTACACACATAACACAAAGATTGCACATGTGAACCCTTGTGTGTTTATTAAAGGACCCATTTGTTGCCGCTTCCCTATAAGATGATATACAAAGATGTAATTTCAAAGCGGCATGCAATGTCGCATTTTCAAGAAGAATCAGCTCCTTTACTCTTTTTGTCCCCACTGAAGTACCCAGTTTAAAGGCTTGCTGTTAAAGCTTTATGAATATAATCTGGTATACGCCAACTCATATTACAGACAGCCCATATCCACCAGCTTCTCCAAACTCTCTCACGCGATCTGATGTCTACAGAACAGTTACACAGAGCAGTAACTGGGGGCGTGCGAATTTCAGACTGAAGGAAACCAACCCCTCTGGACCTACCTCAGTCACTCATGCAAGCTAGGATGTGCGACAGTAAGCTACACTTGAACTTTGTTTCATCCAGCGCTGGAAAAGAGAAAAGACAGTGTTACCAAAAGAGCATCTGAGCGTGAGCCTGAGGCCAGGCGTGGGCTCTCGGGGCTCTCTGTGAGCCCGCGTCACAGAGACATGGGCGCAGAGAGCAAGCTTGACATGCACAGTGAAGGGACTGGAGACTCAGAAGACCTGACCGGGGAGTCAGCGGCAGCCAGTACGCTTAGGGATGCGGTCTGCTTGCTGCGGCCTAGCTTATGAAGCCACACTGGAGGGCATTGTAAGTGTCAGACTAAGACCCGGAGCAGAATCTTGATCTGCCGCCTTACAGAGTGACGCTCCACCTGGACTCTAAATCCTTCATCCAAGGTGAAAATCAGGCGTCATCAGAGCTGCCCACAGACATCCGTTGAAAGGGTGGCCCTCTCTCTTGAATGCCCCACCAGTTCCATTTTCATAAAGCAGCACAGGACACAGAGGGTTTGTGCTTAAGTGCTGCATTGTTCAAAGTGAAGTCACTCAGTTGTGTCCTACTCTTTGCGACCCCATGGACTATAGCCTACCAGGCTCCTCCTCCAAGCAAGAGTACTGGAGTGGGTTGCCATTTCCTTTTCCAGGAGATCTTCCCGACCCAGGGTTTGAACCCCAGTCTCGAGCATTTTAGGCAAATGCTTTACCGTCTGACCCACCAGGGAAGTCCAAGTATTGTCTAAACATAAAATATGTTCATTATACCATGGTTGAATGCTCTCTGGATAGGGTTGAGAACTCACTGAGAGGAAAACATATCCTAATCCAGAAATTTGTGCTTTTTCCACACCACTGTCCACTCACTGATTTTGTGATGGCCCATGTAACCTCAGTAAGTTCAGACTTCCATTTCATTTCTAAAAGATTCTGTCACTCTGCCTCTCCTTCCTTCCCTGCAGAGCAGAGATGTCAAGTAGATAGTTAAATGTAAAACTAGATTCCATCTTTCATCCAGCCAGCCAGATAAAAAGGATTTAATGTAAGCACTCTTGTGCTCTTGAGAGACACAGTTTGGGGAAAAGATTAAAAATTTAAAAAAAAAAATTGGATTATAGTTGCTTTACAATGTTGTGTTAGTTTCTGCTGTTTGGTAAAGTGGGTCAGTTATACAAATACGTATTGTTGTTTTTCAGTTGCTAACTTGTGTACAATTCTTTGCAACCCCACGGACTGCACCATGCCAGGCTTCCCTGCCCTTCACTATCTCTTAAAGTTTGCTCAAATGTATGTCCATCAAGTCAGTGATGCCATCAACCATCTCATCCTCTGTAGTCCCCTTCTCCTCCCACCCTCAACCTTTCCCAGCATCAGGGTTTTTTCCAATGAGTCAGCTCTTCACATCAGGTGGCCAAAGTACTGGAGCTTCTGCTAAGTTAATTCAGTTTAGTTTATTCACTTAGTCATGTCCAACTCTCTGTGACCCCATGGACCAAAGCACACCAGGCCTCCTGTTCATCACCAACTCCCGGAGTTTACTCAAACTCATGTCCATCAAGTCGGTGATGCCATCCAACCATCTCATCCTCTGTCTTCCCCTTCTCCTCCCACCTTCAATCTTTCCCAGCATCAAGATCTTTTCAAATGAGTCAGTTCTTCACATCAGGTGGCCAAAGTATTGCTATTTCAGCTTTAATATCAGGACTTCCAATGAATATTCTGGACTGATTTCCATTAGGATGGACTGGTTGGATCTCCTTGCAGTCCAAGAGACTCTCAAAAGTCTTCTCCAACACCATAGTTCAAAAGCATCAATTCTTCAGCTCAGCTTTCTTTAGAGTCCAACTCTCACATCCGTGCATGACTACTGGGAAAACCATAGCTTTGACTAGACAGACCTTTGTTGGCAAAGTAATGTCTCTGCTTTTTAATATGCTGTCTAGGTTGGAGAAGGCGATGGCACCCCACTCCAGTACTGTTGCCTGGAAAATCCCATGGATGGAGGAGCCTGGTAGGCTGCAGTCTATGAGGTCACGAAGAGTTGGACACGGCTGAGCAACTTCACTTTCCACTTTCATGCATTAGAGAAGGAAATGGCAACCCACTCCAGTGTTCTTGCCTGGAGAATCCCAGGAATGTCAGAGCCTGGTGGGCTGCCGTCTATGGGGTCGCACAGAGTCGGACACGACTGAAGCCACTTAGCAGCAGCAGGTTGGTCACAACTTGTCTTCCAAGTCACAAGCGTCTTTTAATTTGATGGCTGCAGTCAGCATCTGCAGTGATTTTGGAGCCCCCCCCCAAATAAAATCTGACACTGTTTCCATTGTTTCCCCATCTATTTCCCATGAAGTGATGGGACCAGATGCCATGATCTTCATTTTCTGAATGTTGAGCTTGAAGCTACCTTTTCCACTATCCTCTTTCACTTTCATCAAGAGGCTCTTTAGTTCTTTGCTTTCTGCCATAAGGGTGGTGTCATCTGCATATCTGAGGTTATTGATGTTTCTCCCAGCAATCTTGATTCCAGCTTGTGCTTCATCCAGCCCAACATTTCTCGTGTTGTACTCTGCATATAAGTTAAATAAGCAGGGTGACAATATATAGCCTTGATGTACTCCTTTCCTGATTTGGAACCAGTCTGTTGTTCCATGTCCAGTTCCAACTGTTGCTTCTTGAGCTGTATACAGATTTCTCAGGAGGCAGGTCAGGTGGTTGGGTATTCCCATCTCTTGAAGAATTTTCCACAGTTTATTGTGATCCACACAGTCAAAGGCTTTGACGTAGTCAATAAAGCAGAAGTAGATGTTTTTCTGGAACTCTCTTGCTTTTTTGGTAATCCCACCGGATGTTGACAGTTTGATCTCTGGTTCCTCGACCTTTTCTAAATCCAGCTTGAATATCTGGAAGCTCACAGTTCACATACTGTTGATGCCTGGCTTGGAGAATTTTGAGCATTACTTTGGTAGCGTGTGAGATGAGTGCAGTTGTGCGGGAGTTTGAGCATTTTTTGCATCAGCATAAGTCAGTGGTGTGTATATGTCAATCGGAATCCCAATTTATCCCTTCCCCACATTTTCTCCCTGGTTACCAGGATTTAAGAAAATAATTATAATAACATGATTAGTACCAAAATAGGATTATGGACAAGATATTGAAAGTATATGGAAGGAGGAGTAATTTCTAAGGTGACATTTGTCCTAAGCCTTAGACAAAGGGTGCCCACAAAGCTCAGAAAGATCATAGCACCCGGGGCCTTCGAATAGCTTGACAGGATCATCTGTGTGTGGGTGAAGACTGGCTGGAGTCGCAGCTCAGAAGCTTTCAAGGGCAGCCTGCTTTTTCTCCAGAATTTAGACTTTGTTCTACAAAGCTCTTAACAGAGGAGTGATTTTCTTAACATTGACTTAGGAGGGTCTTTCTGGCTTGAGATATATGATGATTTGCATCCTGCATCTAAGTTAAATAAGCAGGGTGACAATATATAGCCTTGATGTACATGCTTTAATTTATAAGGGTCAGCATCGCCAAAATGTAGCCTGAAGGCAGATGCAGCATGGGGTCCTGCCTCTCTCTGTATCTGAGACCACCCACCCCATGCCTATGGAAGAGCTGGCGTACACAACGCCCCCCTCTGGTCATCTCAGCTGACAGGAGTCAGCATTTGACCTCGCTTCTTCAGAGTAACTCAGAAACAGAGCCAGAATTTTCACAGCGTGTTACTTTTTATATTTTTGAAAACAACTACTGAAATATAGTTGATTTAAGACTAATTAGCTTCTGCTGTGCAGCAAAGTGAATCGTTTATATATGTACATGCATCCAGTCCATTTTAGATTCTTTCCCCATATAGGGCATTATAGAGTATTGAGCAGTTCCCTGTGCTACACACCAGGTCCTTATTAATTACCTATTTTAAAAATTGGGCTTCCCTGGTAGAGAATCCACCTGCAATGCAGGAGACCCCAGTTCAGTTCCTAAGTTGGAAGGCTCCCCTTGAGAAGGGATAGGCTACGACTCCAGTATTCCTGGACTTCCCTGGTGGCTCAGATGGTAAAGAATCTGCCTGCAATGCAAGAGACCTCGGTTCGATCCTTGGGCATGGCCAGCCACTCCAGCATTCTTGCCTGGAGAATTCCATGGACTGAGGAGCCTGGCGGGCTGCAGGCCATGGGGTCGCAAAGAGTTGGACACAACTGAGTGACTAAAACCGCACAATATAGCATTTAAAAACTTAACTGCTTTATTGAGGCTTGAAAGAGATGGGAATACCAGAGCACCTGACCTGCCTCTTGAGAAATCTGTATGCAGGTCAGGAAGCAGGAGTTAGAACTGGACATGGAACAACAGATTGGTTCCAAATAGGAAAAGGAGTACGTCAAGGCTGTATACTGTCACTCTGCTTATTTAACTTATATGCAGAGTACCTCATGAGAAATGCTGGACTGGAAGAAACACAAGCTGGAATCAAGATTGCTGGGAGAAATATCAATAACCTCAGATATGCAGATGACACCAGCCTTATGGCAGAAAGTGAAGAGGAGCTAAAAAGCCTCTTGATGAAAGTGAAAGTGGAGAATAAAAGAAAGTCGGCTTAAAGCTCAACATTTAGAAAATGAAGATCATGGCATCTGGTCCCATCACTTCATGGGAAATAGATGGGGAAACAGTGGAAACAGTGTCAGACTTTTTTGGGGGGGGGCTCCAAAATCACTGCAGATGGTGATTGCAGCCATGAAATTAAAAGACGCTTACTTCTTGGAAGAAAAGTTATGATCAACCTAGATAGCATATTCAAAAGCAGAGACATTACTTTGCTGACTAAGGTCCGTCTAGTCAAGGCTATGGTTTTTCCAGTGGTCATGTATGGATGTGAGAGTTGGACTGTGAAAAAAGCTGAGTGCAGAAGATTTGATGCTTTTGAACTGTGGTGTTGGAGAAGACTCTTGAGAGTCCCTTGGACTGCAAGGAGATCCAACCAGTCCATTCTAAAGGAGATCAGCCCTGGGACTTCTTTGGAAGGAATGATACTAAAGCTGAAACTCCAGTACTTTGGCCACCTCATGCGAAGAGTTGACTCATTGGAAAAGACTCTGATACTGGGAGGGATTGGGGGCAGGAGAAGGGGCCGACAGAGGATGAGATGGCTGGATGGCATCACTGACTCGATGGACATGAATCTGAGTGAACTCTGGGAGTTGGTGATGGACAGGGAGGCCTGGCGTGCTGCGATTCATGGGGTCTCAAAGAGTCGGACACAGCTGAGGGACTAAACTGAACTGAATCCACACACCACACGATTAGCCCACGTTTGAACCATTGAAAGTGTACATTTGGATGGTGTTTAGCATGTTCACAGAGCTGTGCACACATCATCCAATGATTTCAGAGCCCCTCCCCTAAGAAGCCCCACGCCCACTAGCGGGCAGTTTCTCTCATCCCGGAACCCCTCTCCCCAGCAGCCACTAAGAGGCTTCCTGTCTCACTGATTTGCCTTTGCTGGGTGGTCGATGCAAATGGGGCCACATAATCCCTGGTGTTTTCTGACTGATTTCTCTTACCTAACTTAATGTCTTCAGGGTTCATTCATGATGTGACTTGCACCATGACTTTATTCCTCTTTAACCAGAGTAATTATCCATCACATGCATAGATCACAGTTTATTTTTCTTTCTTTCTTTTTTTTTTTGGTGGGGAGCATGTTCATTATTAAATTGAATCCTTTTCTTTCATTAGAATGGTGAATTAGTATAATTCCTTTTTGTGATTAATTTCAATTTTCTTGCAAATTATTTTTTTAAACCTTTTATTTTGTATTGGGGTATAGCTGATTAACAATGTCGTGATAGCTCCAGGTGAACAGCGAAGGGACTCAGCCATGCATATCCATGTATCCGTTCTCCCCCAAACCCCTCTCCCATCCAGGCTGCCACGTGACACTGAGCAGAGTTCCCTGTGTCATACAGTAGGTCCTTGCTGGTGATCCGTTTTAGATACAGCAGTGGTTACACATCCATCCCAGACTCCCTAACTGTCCCTTACGCCCTCACAAGCATGAATTCATTCTCTAACTTCCTGAACCTATTCTGTTTATAAATAAGTTAATTTGTATCATTTCCTTTTAGATTCCACATATAAGGTGGGGGCGGGGGAGAAGCTCACCTCTCTTTTGAAACAAAGTGTTAGTTGCTCGTCATGTCCGACTCTTGACCCCATGGACTGTAGCCCACCAGGCCCCTCTGTCCATAGGGTTCTCCAGGCGGAACACTGGCCTAGGCTGCTATTTCCTCCTCCAGGGGGTCTTCCTGACCCAGGAACTATTTACTCTCAGCTACCAAGTCAAAAATTACTCATAAAGGATCCTTAGGTTGATACCCTTAGCAGATAGTCTTCTCATAGAATAAAGTAACTGAGTATATGTTTTTACTCAATCATGGTGCTTGTGTGGAAACAAACATGAAATAGACAAGCGTAAAGTATGACTATTAACTCATCCTAATAACCTATGAAATGCTTTTAGTTTTAGAACAAGGCATACAGAACAATAATATTAAGTAAGATTAAATTTTTTTCTTCCTATTTTTACTTGTGGTTTTAAAGAGAAAGCCTCAATCTCTTTCTTAATGTTGAGTCACATTTCTTAGACTTTACACAGCTACTTGATGATTGAGAGTTCAAAATTTCCCACAGTCTTTTTTCCTACATTACTAGGTTTTATCTTAATCTCTTTTTCAGCTGTTTGAAGTTTAGTTGTATTTTTTTTTTCCTCCCAAGAGTCTCAGAAACGTTCTTTTCTGGACTACATCATTCCTTTCTTCCTGGCCTAGCGGGGTGGGGGGAGGGGAGAGAAGAGAAGGGTGTGGCCATGCCATCCTGGTATGATTCCTGGTATAACTTTCCAAATACAAAAAATTATTTTCCTCATATATCATATCTAATTTAGATGACAAGCTTTGGTAATGGAAGGGCTAGTGACGAATTATCTGTGGGTAATTCTCAAATTATTAATCACTTCCTTAGAAACCGTGGGACATACAGCTAAGTTTTTATAAAAATGTTTCTCAAAACATCATTTTATTTTAGAGCTGAAATGGATTTCAGAAATCATGGAATGAGATACCTTATTAAAAAATCATAACCACTTTTTAAAATTAATCACTTAGCTCACACTTGCACTAAAATTTAAAAAAAAATCTAGAGGTTAACAAATAAGATTTTTACATAACTGAGATCACACACTGATGCTGGATCTTTTTCTGCCTGCTTTTATGATTCATTTTTCCTTTCTGAGCATCATTTTATTTCCTTGGTGGTCTCATTTGTTCATTCATTCATTCAAGAAATATTCAATATTTATTGGGAATCTGTCATGTTTCAAGTAAATTCCTAGATGCTGAGAATCAGCAGAGAGCAGAACTACCAAAAACCCTTTCCTTGTAGAGTTTACATTCCACTGGGGTGAAGAGGATGATAATAAACAACAGTTAGGTTGTTTATATTTCGTAGCATTTGAATGTGATAAATTCTATGGAGAAAGAAAGCAGGGAAGAGAAAGAGGCATTGTAGGCATGGGAGGGGGAATACAGTTTCATCCAGGATAGGAAGACAGCGCTTCACAGAGAAGGTAGTACGGACTACAGATGGAGAGAGGAGGCTTTCTGTGGTTATCTAGGGGAAGAGTATTCCGAATAGATAAAACAGCAAACTCGAAGTTCCTGACCTGTGATCATGCTCTGGGTTCTTGAAGAAGAACAAGAAGGCTAGAGCAGCATCGTTGCTGCAGAGAGAACAGAAGGGAAGACAGTAAAAGGAAAAGTCAAATAGATGATGGGGAACCCCCACACCAGAGAGTCTTCTGCAAAGACATCCACCATCCATCAGGTTAAGATTTTTTATATAAAGATAGAACTCAATGACTGAATGCGTTGTTTCAGAGTGTACAATGTGGGGTCTGTGCAAGTGCTGTGCAGCCAGCACAGCCAATCTCTCACTGTTTCCATCACCACCGAGAGAAGCCCTATGCCTCCGAATGCCACTTTTCCTCCATTCCGTGGCCACCTCTAATCAGTCAACTTTCTGCCTCTGTAGAGTTGGCTGATGCGCTAAATGGAATCATACAACATGTGGTCTTTTGTGACTAACTTCTTTCACTTAGCATAATACTTTCAGGGTTTACCCATATTTTAACATTAACATGTGTCATTCCTTCATTTCTTTATATTGCTGAATAATATTCCCTTGTAGGGACAAACTTGTATCCATTCATTAGTTGATGGATATTTGGGTTGTTTCCACCTTTTGGTCATTACGAAGTGCTGCTATGAACATTCATGTACATGTTTGTGCATAAAAACATTTTCTCATTTACCGTGGGTATGTACATAGAAGTGGGATTGCTGAGTCATATGTTAACTCTATGTTTAACTATTTGAGAAGCTACCAGTCTTTTTCACAGCACTGCACCACTTTATATTCTACCAGCAATGTATGAGGATCCCAATCTCTCCAAAGCATTGCTAAAAATTGTTATTTTGTTTTTTTTTAAATTTTAACTTTTCATCATTATTATAGCTACAATGTGAAATGATATCTCACGTGGTTTTATCTGCATTTCTCTAATGACTTGTAAAGTGGGCCATCTTTTCAAGGATTCATTGGCCATTTGCATCTTAGTTGGAGACATTCTATTCAAATCGCTTGTTGTCCTGTCTGTTTATTGTTGACTTCTAGGAGTTCTTTATATGTTCTCTGCTCTAGACTCTTATCAGATAATTGATTTGACAATACTTTCTCCCATTTTGTGGGTTGTTTTCATCATTTTTTGGATAGTGTCTTTGACATATAAAAGTTTTTTTTTATGAAGTCCAACTTATTTATTTTTGATCCTTATGGTTTTGATATCATTTTAAAGAAATCATTGCTTAATGCAAGGTCACAAGTCTTTGCAACTATATTTCTTAATGGCATGGCAACCCACTCCAGTATGCCTGCCTGGAGAATGCCATGGACAGAGAAGCCTAGTTGGCTGCCGTCCATGGGGTTGCAAAGATTCAGACACAACTGAAGCAACTTAGAGTGCATGCATTTCTCACAGGAGAGCCTGCATTTACACTGTTGACCCATTTTGAGTGGCATGTGGTATGAAGCAGGGGTCCAATTTTATTCTTTGGCATGTGGCTGTCTATTCTTCCCAGGACCATTTGTTGAAGAGACTATCATTCATGCTTTGAATGATCTTTTCATCCTTGTCAATATTACTTATCCATAGACATGTGAGTTTATTTCTCAGTTTTATTTCATGGATCTTTATATCTATCTTTATGCCACACCATTTTGATTACTGTAGCTTTTTAGTAAGTTTTCAGATCAGGAGGTAGGAATGCTCCACAACATTCTTCTTTTATAGTATTGAAAAGCGTTATTGGGATCCCTTTATTTCTATACGAAGTTTTGCTCAGCTTTTCAACTCTGCAGGAAAAAAAAAAAGAGCTATTGGAATTTTGATAGATTTTGCATTTAAACTGTAAGTCACTTCCAGAAATAATCTTAGCAATATTAAGCCCTCCAATCCATTAATTAAAAGTGTCTTTCTGAGCTTAGGTGTTTTAAGATTTCCTTCAGCAGTGCTCTATAGCTGTCAGTGCACAAGTCTCACACTTCAGTGATTGCATTTATTCCTCAGCATTTTATTCCTTTTATTCCTTTTCATTTTGCTTTCAGATTTTTCATTGCTAGAATATAAAAAAAACACAACTGATTTTTGTACATAGATCTTGTTTTCTGCAAATTTGCTGAACTAGTTTATTAGATCTATTTTTGGAAGGTAGATTCTTTGAGGTTTTCTATATATAAGATGATGCCACCTGAAAAGAGAGGTAGTTTTCTTTCTTTCTTTGAAATATGACTTTTATTTCTTTTCTTGTTTAATAGTCCTGGCTAGAATTTTTAGTAGTCCGGAATAGCAGTAGCAAGAGATCCTTGTTTTGTCCCTGATCTAAAGGAGAAAGCTTTCAGCTGGATGTTCGTTTTTACTTGGGTAAAATAAGCAGCTGTCGTGGTCCTGTGAGAAGAGTGATGGTTTATAACTCTTATTTTAAAAGGATATCTTTGTCTCTTTATGTTTTAAATGATTATAATTTATAGAAGTAATGCTAAAAACCTTAGTAACCATGTAAAGCTTGTATTAAAATCTAATTTGGTTCATTAAATAATATAGTAATATTACCACACAAAAATGTTAATGTATTCCTCTATTCTAAATACTATAAAATTTCTAAATTAAATATATAGTGTGTCCTAGTCATACACATTGTCTTAGCTATAACATTTCATAGAAATAAAAACTGCTACCACATGATTCTTCAATGTCCTATTGAAATTATGTAATTGTTTGCACTTAGTTCTTGATGATAAAGAAATCTCTGTTTTCAGTTCAGTCGCTCAGTTGTGTCCAACTCTTTGTGACCCCATGAATCACAGCACGCCAGGCCTCCCTGTCCATCACCAACTCCCAGAGTTCGTCCATCGAGTCAGGTGGCAATAAAAAAATCTAAAAAAATCTTGCCACTGATGATGGCTTTCCTAATTAATCATTATGTGATTCTAGCATGTGATGTTATATCAATAAGCCAGTTTTCTTTTTGATAAGATAAGAATTCCAATGTCTATCTCACAGTATTTTCCTGAGGATAACAAAGAAGAATCTATAAAGTATATTTGAAAACTAATAAGGACCAAACGATTGTAGGATATTACTATTATCTTGTATCTTTGAAGGTTTCTTTGCCACACATTTGTTTAATTTTGTAATTACTTAGGTTTATATTCAAGAAAGTGCACTGTTATGCTAGATAGATGATTCCTGTAACAGTGATGACAATTAGAGTCAGGACCTATAAAACTAGACAGCTAAATTGTGGTCTAACTAGGGAGAGCTATTCTGTATCTTGCAAACTTCAAAACAGCAAAAAATAATGAGACATAAAAGGAGTTGAAGAAACAGTCTCTGTCTCATTTTGAGTGATGCATTACCTATCAAATTGAGTGTGTGATATATCTTATAAAACCATGTACAGACTTCTTTGGCATTTACCATTCATCTGCACGTTTCAGTGATATTCACATCAATTCATAAGTCATCACACTTGGTGGCACCTTTTCTGTTCGCATATCAGAAATCTTAACAGGATATATTCCTTCAATAGAAATGGAACATCTGTGATGATGGGACCTTCAAAGATCGAAAGAGAATTCCATCCAAATCCTATGAATTGGTTCATCATATTGATCCATCTGGACTGACTGATAAAAACATCTTTTAAGAGGAGTAGCTCAGGAGACTTCCTTCCTTGTAAAATCTGCAGTTTCAAAGGGCAAATGAGATGTGGCTGCTTGCTTTTTTCTCGTTTCTTTTGTTTCTAGTTCTCTCTTATCCGCCCCCCCCCCTCGAAAAGAGTTAATAAGAAAATATTTAAATAATTTGTATCTCGTTCAGATATATTCACCTTAAATTAATCAGTCTGAGGAAACATATATCAGCCCAGGTTGACAAGTCGAGCAGCGAAACTCCTCTCAGCTCCGGAACTGCATTTTGAAGGTCGGGTCACAGAGGTATTTTTCTGAAGTGTTAAGTAAAAAGTATGACTACTGATATCATGGCATGGCAGTGCTAAAAGCCCATAAATCATGTGCTGAGTAAAAATAAGGTTGTATGAAACTAAAATATATTGTCTTCAAAACCTAAGCACATTCCTCAAGAATCGCCCCAACACTTAGAATTACCTGTCTACTTAAAATACCTAGTCATATTTATTTGGGGCTTCAATTTTGATAAAAAGCCTTGTGTCTTTACAAAGGCAAGCCTGAGCTGTGATGTTCTCTGAATGAGCTCCTGAGAAAAGATGAGCCCGATCATATAACTTAATTCTGTGAGTTAGCCTGCCTAATCCTTGGCCACTTCCCCCGCCCCCCCCCACCCCCAACAGCTGACCTGGAAAGNCCCCGCCCAACAGCTGACCTGGAAAGATTTTTAAAGTTTTGCTTTCTCTAGAAATGCCTCAATGAGTGGTGGCTTACAGGGACAAATTAAAATCTCAGAGGGAGATATGTATGCATCCATGTGTTAAGTTTTTATACTGTCATTTTAAAAAAAAATCATTTAAGTCCTTATCGACTTTGTTCCAGTATTGCTGCCACGGTTTATGTTTTGGTTGCTGGCTGGAAGCCTGTGGCGTCTTGGTTCCCTAGCAGGGGTTGAACCTTCACACCCCTGCACTGGAAGGCAAGTCTTACCGCTGGACTGCGGGCGGGCTTGCACTGCTCCTTTTGATGGGGCTGGGAGTGGGCTCCTTGCGCAGAGGAGGAAGGAAAGTCCTGTGCTTCCTGCCCGTTCCTCCCAGTGGGCCCCGGCCGGACCTCCGCTCTCCTCCGCCTCTTCTGCCCTCGCGCGTGGTGGCCCAGCACTCTTTCCCCGGTACATCCACAGCGGGCCGTCCAGGACATGAGGCCACTATGCTAAAATAACCCGACAAGGTCACCGCCGCCTCCGGCCCGCCCGTCTAGACCAGGGCCGCGTCCTCAGATGCCCCAGGGCCGTTGCTTCCCAGCAGCTTGCCTCTGGCTCCAGCCTCTCCCCCCGGCCCTGTGCACCGGCCGTGGGGCCTGGCTGGGATCTTGACCCCTTGGCTCAGGCCTGCCAGCGCCGGGCGTCGGCTGGGGCTGCCTGGCACTCTCCGGGCTCCCGGGCGGCTGACTCCCGCGTCCAGCCCTGGACGCCCGTTCCGGCCCGGCTTCCTCCAGATTGAGCGGAGCTGCCAGGGAGGGCAGAGCGGAGCCAGTCACACGCGGCCACGGGCTTTTCCACGTCTAGAGAAACTTCAAAGGAATCCAGGGCTGATTTAAAATAGGTTTACTGACTGACAACAGGACACATAAAGAAGTTCTTCTCTCTCAAGAAAATTAACTTTAAGAAAGTGATCTAGGAAGCAAAGAGATTAAGAATTATATTTTTAAATTATTTTATCCAAATTAACGGTGAACTTCAGAACTTCTATTCATATCAAATTGTCTCTAATATAGTGTTCTGATTTGACTCATGAAATGAGATCCCAAAGGCTGAGATGAAATAGAAATGCCATCATCCTTTGAGAGGTCAGGTCATCTGAGACCAGATTTCTATCCCTTTGTAGCTATAAAAATAGTTAGCATTCTGCAGGATCAAAATTACCATACAGACTAACCGTCAAAGATAATAAAAATTTATTTTTAAATTAATTATCTAACTGTATTCTTTATTAACCACAGCTCTATCTTAAAATATATTTATCCTAGCATATTGAATTAAATCTTAGTTGATAGATCTAACCAAGAACATGTGTTTTATTCTTAATTATATACTCAAAATATTGAATAAATAATTAGATTTGAAGCTGTTGAAATAATGTCAAAATAACTAGTCTCTTCAATAAGGTCTAAGGAATATCGAATTGGTTATTCTGCATTATTCAGACAAAAGAAAGGTTAACATTTTTTGTTTATAGTGTTTCAATTAGTCTTTTGGTGAAATCGTGATATGATTACAATCAAATATATTCTCAAAAACAAAAAGAAAATTTTATGGTATGGTGAGTTTTAGTGCAAGAGGCAGTCTGCTCTAGCTTGGAATTTCGAAACTGTGTGACAGTTTATGACATCATAATAAGAGAGAGAATTTTATCTGGAATTTTGTGAAAATCTGGTTTATATGGTTCCTGTAGCTGAAAAGGGGAATATTGGAAATAGGTCTGTTGGCTTCGCCTTGAAGAGAGGCATTTGCTCCAGAATTTTATTATTTCCAAGCAGTTCTATTAATTTTTCAGCAGGCAACTTTTCAGTAAATAACGAGTAAAATTCTGATTTCTCCTGTTCATTTTGATGTGCACATTCTCCCTAATTTTTATGTGTCCTCCAACTCTTAAAACTCTTCTTGGCTGAGGTATATTAACATTACATGGAAACAACTTTTTCAAGGAGAGAAATTCTATCAAAAAGTGATTGTATTATGTAATAACTTCCTCCTTTTCCCCCCTTTCCTGCAGTGGGCAAAATAATAATAAATTGCTGTTTTGGATGAAATAATTTGGGTCGTTTGAATCTTGAAACAATGCAGTTTATAGAATGGAATGCCTAGTAGTTGAAAATTTATTAAACCTATATGTATATATTAATATGATTTCTTGATTTTTTAAGGTCTTCTTTTTTTCTATATTTCTCTCATCTTTGCCAGTCATTCCCCATGATTTGTCCAGTAGAACTTACTCTCTGAAAACTTTCCTGGTTCTGAAATTTGAAAAAAGAATGTATATCAGTTTATCATGGTATCTGTCTGATTAAACTGTTGTCTTCATTAGTCAATTTATGAAACATTATGTATTGAAAACTAGAACCTTTGTGACCCTAGGGACTGTAGTCAGCCAGGCTCCTCTGTCCATGGGATTCTCCAGGCGAGAATACTGGAATGGGTTCCCATTTCCTCCTCCAGCGGATCGTCCTGACCCGGGCATCCACTGAGCCCACGACTCGTGTCTCCTGCATTGGCAGGCAGAGTCTTTACCGCAAGAGCCACCTGGGAAGCCAGGTGACTCTTACTTGCTAAGTCACTTCAGTCATATGTCTGACTCTTTGCAACCCCATGGATGGTAGCCCGCCAGCTTCCTCTGTCCATGGGATTCTCCAGGCGAGAACACTGGAGTGGGCTGCCATGTCCTCCTCCAGGGATCTTCCCGATGCAGGGGTGGAACCAGCATCTGCGATCTCCTGTGTCGGCAGTTGGGTTCTTTGCCAGTGGCATCTGGAGAGCTTCCTAGCGGTGCCAGCGGTAAAGAACCGCCGGCTGATGCAGGCTGAAGTAAGAGAAGGGGCTCGACCCCTGGGTGGGGAAGATCCTCTGGAGGAGGGCACGGCAACCCCCTCCAGTATTCTTGCTGGAGAATCCCAAGGACAAAGGAGCCAGCAGGCTACTGTTCATAAAGTTAAATGTAACCCTTAGCACACAGTAAATTGCCTCAGACCAAATGGGTTAATGTTCTAAATCATTTCCACACTAGATATTTTATCATTGTGCCATCCCTTATGAGAGCTCATTTTCTTATCTTTGAGACAGTCTACAAAATTTGAAGAGCTGGCAGTTATTTCCTCCCTTTGATTATGTGGGCTGCCTAACAGGGTTTTACAGCAAGGATCTGTGTCCTTGATGGCTTGACACGGCTATCGCCACCTTCTCAATTCACCACAAGCTCTAAATTCACTAGTCAGAAGGCAGGTTCTCCCTCATTCTGTGTTCAATTTTAATTAGTAAAAGCTTTCAAAATTCATGATTTATCAAGTTCTAATTCTAAATAGTTACTATAGATTTAAGCACACAAGGCAAACCCTCACTTTTGCCTAAACCACATGGTCAGAAGGAAGATTATTGCTATATAAATACAACAGATTACCGAAGGCAATTGCTGAAAAGCTATGCCTTGACGTTTTGTCAAAATGGAAAATTTTCAACATACATGTCTCCTTGTTAATGAAATGGGAAGTATCACTGTGGCATGCGGTGCTTTCTTTTCTCTGCAGAAAATTCTTGAAAGGGGGGAACTACCATTCATAAATTTGGAAAGGTTTTAGTTCCTTCTCCTTTTACTAGGGAAAAGAAAAACCTCTGTTACAAACCCCACCCCACCCCACCCCCCAAAAAAACCTGTTTCCTATTCCTTTTAGTATCACCCAGGTCACTTAAAATAACTTTGGAATAAACTGATTTTTTGTCCTCTTTCTCTTTTGTTATGTTCATCAGAAAGTTCATAGATTCTGGCAAAATTCCCCACTTCTTGGTGCTTATCAACTGTATGAACAGTGGTGGAACCCCTGAATCAGCTCTCCCAAGGACTCACGGTCCTGCCTTCCAAGTAACTTAGTATTGTGTGTATGTGAATTTTATTTTNATCAACTGTATGAACAGTGGTGGAACCCCTGAATCAGTTCTCCCAAGGACTCACGGTCCTGCCTTCCAAGTAACTTAGTATTGTGTGTATGTGAATTTTATTTTTATCTCTGTGGTTGTATAAGTGATTTAGACCGTTGTGTTAGTTTCAGGTCTATAGCAACGTGGTTGTTACACGTATACATGTATCTATTCTTTTTCAGATTCTTTTCCATTACAGGTTATTAACAAATATTTCATATAGTTCCTTGTGTTCTATAGTAGGTCCTTGATGGTTGTGTTTTGCATATACTACTTTGTACATGTTAATCCTAAACGCCTAATTTATGCCTCACCTGCCATTTTTCCCCTTCGGAAACCATAAGTTTGTTTTCCAAGTCTGTGAGTCTGTTTCTGCTTTGTAAATAAGTTATTTGTATCAGTCTTATTTAGATTCCATATATTAATATGTGGTATCTTATGATATTTGCTCTAGTAATTTAGTTTTGAACTAATTTACTTTGGATAATTTCTGTTTGGAAGGAAAGGGAGGAAGCATACATTCTGAGTGTTGTAGGAAACAGATTTCCTTGAAAATGTAGATTCTAGGTTAGGGAGAGGAGACCGTCTTACAAAAAGAACCCCTGGTTTAAAGGCCAAGTGGCAGATTAATTAAACCCCATAGTTATTTTTCTCTGTTTTAAATATCTGAATGTATCTACATTCTCCTTCATTTATAAATTACATCAGTCTCCAAAAATATTTCTTTCAAGAGAGATACTCATTGCTTGCTTAGGTACCTAAAGTATTTTTAAGAGTTTTCCTTAACTTATTCCAAATTCCTTCTTAGGGTGGCCAACTTGTCCTGACTTGCTGGGCTGTCCCCCAAAGTACTAAAAGTCGCATGTCTCAGAAACTCCCTTAGTCACAGACAAAACAGGACCGTGGTCACCCGGTCCCTCTTCCCCCGTTTACACTCATGGCTTCTATTCATATGTTACTATGGCTCTAAAGCGGAGCCTGTTACTAAACCAGAACCTAGTCGACGGGCGTGTCACTGGTGGCTCCTGAGGAGCTGTCCTCAGCCCCACAGCAGCAGCACTGGGCTGTTTGTCAGAAATGCAGACATTCAGGCCCCAACCCAGGCCTCGGAACCATAAACTCTAAGGGCAGCATCGACGGTCTGCGTCTCATTAAGCCTCCAGGTGGCTCAGTGTATAAGAAGTGCTGGGCCCTCTCGTTTACAGGGACAGGATGACTCGGTTCACAGACGTTTCCAGCGTCTTGGCTCCGTGCTTGCTGGATGTTGTGAGAGGCAAAGGAGCGCAGAGAAGGGGGGGCATCATAAGGTGAAAATGATTCAGGATGAAAACTTAGATTATAAGGTCAAAGACTTGCTCTTTATTCTGCTGTCCAGCGCGCAGCCTCGGGCCTTCTGGGGGTAGGACCTCAGCTTTCGAAAGAAAGGCAAATACCTGACAGAACAAGCTTGCTGACAGCAGCCTGCGTATTCGTCAGTTACCAAATACCTAGCAGGCTTTGCTGCAGTTGCGAGTGGAATACATTAAACATGAGCTAAGCTGCAAGAGTAGGGAACACGGTCCCCACAGACTTAGAGAAACCAAGGCTGCAACACGATGAGGCGGCGAGAGAGACATCAGGCTGAGGCGACACCGAGGTATTCGGGCCTAATCCCTGCGGCCCGCGGACGCCTCGGCGCCGGCCTGGAGGGAGCCTCCCCCTGGAGAGAAAGCAGGGAGGGCAGGTCCTCTGGTGAAGCAGCAGCCGAGAGGCACCCTCAAGCAGCTTCTCGCACTGGGGAGAGGACTCGCTTTCGGCTGGAGGGCGGCAGGCCGGCCAAGAGCCGGGCCCGGGGGCGCCGCGAAGCGGCGCAGCGCTCAGGGCCCGCCGCTCAGCATGGCGGCGGCAGCCGCGCGGAGGCTGGCGTCCACACAGGCCTTTCACGCACAGTGACGACACCACGCACAATGATGACACCACGCACAATGACGACACCACGCACAATGACGACACCACGCACACCACATCTACTCACGCACACCATGCACAACACGGACACCACGTGCACTCACACACACTCACGTACAACGCGCACACTCATGCACAACACGCACACTCACGCACACGGCTTGTAACCCCAAACACCGGGAAATCTCACGTGAAACTTTCTGGCCTTCGCCAAAATAAGAACCACAGCGACTGGTGAGACTGGCATGCGCTCCTCAGATGGCTGACGAGACGGCACGGGGGGCTCCACCCTCTGTGTGGGGTTGTGTTCTCTCCAGTGAGCAACACTATGGGTGTCACCGGTACGCTCCTTTACACTTTCTGCCTCTGCCTGTTGGGGGTGTGTGTGTGTGCGCGTGTGTGTGCGCGCGCGCGCGTGTGTGTGTGTGTGTGTGTGTGTGCAGGGGCTGAGGTGGCAGGTGGTATTACTACTACTTAGATGAGGCCTGCTTGTGTGTGCTGAACTATGGGTTTAAGCTAATACTATCAGTTCAGTTCAGTTCAGTCTCTCAGTCATGTCGGACTCTTTGCGACCCCATTTATCGCAGCCCGCCAGGCCTCCCTGTCCACCAACTCCCGGAGTTCACTCAGACTCACGTCCATCGTCGGTGATGCCATCCAGCCATCTCATCCGCTGTCGTCCCCTTCTCCTCCTGTCCCCAATCCCTCCCAGCATCAGAGTCTTTTCCAATGAGTCAACTCTTCGTATGACGTGGCCACAGTATTGGACTTTCAGCTTCAGCATCAGTCCTTCCAATGAACACCCAGGACTGACCTCCTTTACAATGGACTGGTTGGATCTCCTTGCTGTCCAAGGGACTCTCAAGAGTCTTCTCCAACACCACAGGTTCAAAAGCATCAATTCTTCAGCACTCAGCTTTCTTCACAGTTCAACTCTCACATCCATACACGAGCACTGGGAAAACCATAGCCTTGACTAGACGGACCTTAGTTGGCATAGTAATGTCTCTGCTTTTTAAATATGCTGTCTAGGTTGGTAATAACTTTTCTTCCAAGGAAGAACCGTCTTTTAATTTCATGGCTGCAATCTCCATCTGCAGTGATTTTGGAGCCCCCAAATCACTATTTGCCATGAAGTGATGGGACCAGATGCCATGATCTTCGTTTTCTGAATGTTGAGCTTTAAGCCAACTTTTTCACTCTCCTCTTTCACTTTCATCAAGAGGCTTTTTAGTTCCTCTTCACTTTCTGCCATAAGGGTGGTGTCATCTGCATATCTGAGGTTATTGATATTTCTCCCAGCAATCTTGATTCCAGCTTGTGTTTCTTCCAGCCCAGTGTTTCTCATGATGTACTCTGCATATAAGTTAAGCCAGGTGACAGTATACAGCCTTGAC
>SJYQ01004954.1:1638884-1654599 GCA_006410935.1 Redunca redunca
TCCTGGGATTTCTTTGGAAGGAATGATGCTAAAGCTGAAGCTCCAGTACTTTGGCCACCTCATGTGAAGAGTTGACTCATTGGAAAAGACTCTAATGCTGGGAGGGATTGGGAGCAGGAGGAGAAGGGGACAACAGAGGATGAGATGGCTGGATGGCATCACGGACTTGATGGACGTGAGTTTGAGTGAACTCCGGGAGGTGGTGATGAACAGGGAGGCCTGGAGTGCTGAGATTCATGGGGTTGCAAAGAGTCAGACACAACTGAGCAACTAAACTGAAGGCCTGTTATACTGAGTGGAGAGTTATGCACTTATGGGCTGTTCACGGGAAGTCAACCATCTTCAAGACATATTTTACTCTTAATCTTGGAAAGTGCATTCTTTTTTTTAAATTTTTTTATGGGGAAACATTTTGTTTATTTTTTAATATAAATTTATTTATTTTAATTGGAGGCTAATTACTTTACAATATTGTATTGGTTTTGCCATAAAACTCTTTTAAAAATTTTATTGGAGAATAGGTGATTTGCAATGTTGTATTAGTTTCATATGTACGACAAAGTGATTCAGTTATATGTCTATTCATTCTTCTTCAGATTCTCTTTCCATATAGGTTATTATAGATATTGAGTGGGCTTCCTTGGTGGCTCAGATGAAAGAATTTACCTGCAGTAAGGAGACCTGGGTCTGATCCCTGGGTTGGGAAGCTCCTTTGGAGAAGGGAATGGCTACCCACTCCAGTATTCTTGCCTGGAGAATTCCATGGACAGAGGAGCCTGGCAAATTACAGTCCATGGGGTCACAAAGAGTCCGACACGACCGAGTGACTGACAGACACGGAGCATAGTGAGGAGAGCCCCTTATGCTGTGCGTGGGTCTCCGCTGTCGACCTGCTTTCATCACGACCTCTAATTTGCCCCTCCCCCTCCTTGCTTCCCCTTTGGTGACTGAGTTTCTTTGTGAAGTCTGGGAGCCTGTTTCTTTTTTGTAAATAAGTTCGTCTGTATTATTTTTTAAGATTCCACGTATAAGTGATATCATATATTTATCTGTCTGACTTACATCACTTAGTATTATGAGTAATTTCTAGGGCCATCTTTGTTCTGCAAATGGCGTTATCCAGTCTTTTTTATAGCTGCGCAGTTCTCCATTGTGTGCGGGCACCACTCGTCTTCATCCACTCATCTGTTGGTGGGCACTTAGGCTGTTTCCACATTTTGGCTGGAAAATGCATTCTTAATCATAAATATTGGGAAAACAATTTCCATCAAACATTGCCTTTGTTACAGCTTAATGGAATAGACTAGAGTGAACTAGAAGTGATCAGATTTAATTTTTACCTCAAATCTGCAGAGAACTTTTCTGTGTGAACCTTGGCAAGGCAATTGTCTTTGGGCCCCTTTCTCTCTCCATCTCTCTCTGTTCGTCTGTCTGTCTGTCTGTCTCTCTCTCATGGAGTTAAGAGGCCATACGCACCTAGTGAGGATGAAATATTATGACAGGGTTATCAGCAGAATCACAGCAGCTGCTGCCTTCTCCGTCGCTCAGTCGTGTCCGACTCTTTGTGGCCCCATGGACTGTAGCCCTCCAGGCTCCTCTTTCCATGGAAGTTTCCAGGCAGGAATAGGGAGTGGGGTGTCATTTCCTATTCCAGGAGATCCTCCCAACCCAGGGATGGAGCCCGCGTCTCCTGTGTCTCAGGCCTGGCGGGCGAGTTCTTTACCACCGAGCCGCCTGGGAAGCCCCAGGTGGGCTGCTGTGGGACTTCACGTGCTTTCTCTGTCTTTTCCACTACAATTGAACGGTTCAAAGTCAGTCAGCTTTTTGGAATGGCACTGGAATATAGGCTTTCTTTCTTTTTTTTTTAATTTGGGAGGAAAAGCAATTTTCCTGAACTTGCTAGCACGAGTCACAAAACTTTCTAAGAATGCTTGCAACACCTTAAGAGGACACACTCTTTATAAGAGACCTTGAAGTCTCCTCTTATTTTTATGTTATGGACAAAGATATTATAAAAAGATATGTTTTATTTCTTTCTTTACAGAAATTCCCCCCAAACATCCTGCTAGGTAATGCTTTGCTTAGCCAATTTTAATGAGTTTCTGTATATAATTGAAAAAAAATCCTTTGAAATTTTATAAGCAGACTTGTTACTAATTTGGCAGATTTTTCTGGTGATGACCTAAAGTGGTAACATTTGATCATTTTCACTAAGCACATTCCAGCTTTTTTTGTACCTACACAGAGCTTATTTTCCCTCACTAAGTTTTAATATAGAGAAAAGTCACTGTATCGAAAGATAGACTTGACTAAAGTTTAAAATGCTTAGAGATTTCAAAACTTTTGCTTAAACATGAAAACAATGTTAAGAAGAAGAAAGAGAAGATTGACTAAAATTTCTTGAGCATGTGGGCATGCCAGAAATAATACCTTAAGATAAAAAACGCATCTCCTTCAATACTTCGGTAAATTGAAACCTCACAGCTGATGGAGACAAACTTTGTCTTATACCATCTCAGAACCTGAGCTCATAACTCTCTTTATGAATATGTGTTTGTTGATCTTTATTAATATCCAATACTTCGCTAATCTTCACTGATTTACTACCGCGCATTGGGCCCTGAGAATGAACATTTGAGCAAAACCCAGGAATTCCCTTCAAGAAGCCCAGGTCCAGTTTGTGCCTCTCTGTGTTCAGGAAGAGACTGTATAAAGACTTGTTTCCTCTGGAGATTTGTCATTTCATGTTTCAAGTGAAAAACCCATTTAAGCCAGTCAGCAGTAGTCCAAGTTCATGGCCTTGTTATTAAGGCCCAGAGATATCTATCTCAGCTCTTTAACATCTTCTGGGATGATGATAAGACTTCAGTTGGATGGAAAAAACAGACGGAGACTCTTCTATCACAAGCCTGCCGTCGTGCCTTCTTTAAACTTTCTACAAATGATTAAAAAAAGACAGCTCAGCCACATAGCCTCTGTGTTACACATGTCCATGCAGGACATGCTTGAGCACCAGAGCTGTACTATCTGATGTGGTGACCACTAGCCTTAGGTGGCGAGTTAAATTGATCGATCACCAATTCAGTCGCAGTAGCTTCGTATCAAGTGCTGAAGAGTTTCCGTGACTAAAGGCCACCACATTGGTGCGTACAGATCGAGACATTTCCGTCACCCCAGAAGTTTCTTTTACAATGCTGTGTTGGTTTCAAGTGCACAGCAAAGTGAATCCATTATACGTGAACATACAGCTACTCTTGTTGCTGTTGTTCAGTCGCCCACTCGCGTCTGACTCTTTGAGACCCGTGGACTGCGGCGCGCCGGGCCTCCCTGTCCGTCACCATCTCCCGGAGTTTGCCCAAGTTCCTGTCCATTGCGTTGGTGATGCTGTCCAACCATCTCATCCTCTGACTCCCTCTTCTCTTGCCCTCAATCTTTCCCAGCATCAGGGTCTTTTCCAAAGAGTCATCTGTTCACATAAGATGACCAAAATACTGGAACTTCAGCTTCAGCATCAGTCCTTCCAGTGAATATTCAGGGTTGATCTCCCTTAAGATTGGCTGGTTGGATCTCCTGCTCTCCAAGGGACTCTCGGGAGTCTGCCCCAGCACCACAGTTCAAAAGCATCAGTTCTCTGGCGCTCTGCCTTCTTTACCATCCAGCTCTCACAACTGCACATGACCACTGGGAAGACCGAAGCCTTGACTGCACGGAACTTTGTCGGCAGAGTGGTGTCTCTGCTTTTCAACACACTGTCTAGGTTTACCATCATTTTCCTGCTAAGAAGCCGTCATCTGATTTCATGGCTGCAGTCACCATCTGCAGTGATTCTGAGCCGAAGGAGAGGAGCTCTGTCACCGCTTCCACCTTTCCCCCTTCTATGTGCATGAAGTGATGGGGCTGATGCCATGGTCTTAGATTTTTTATTTAGTCCTAAACCAGCTCCTTCACTCCCTTCCTTCACCCTCATCAAGAGGCTCCTTAGTTCCATTAGAGTGGTGTCATGTGCCTGTCTGAGGTTGTTGATGGTTCTCCTGCCTGTCTTGATTCCAGCTTGTCACTCATCCAGCCTAGCATTTCTCATGATGTGCTCAGCATGTAGATTAAACAAACAGGGTGACGGCAGACAGCCCTGTCTTACTCCTTTCTCCACCTTGAGCCAATCAGTTGTTCTCTGCAGGGTTCTAACTGTTGCTTCTTGACCCGTATATAGGTTTCTCAGGAGACAGGAAAGATAGTCTGGTATTCCCATCTCTCTAAGAGCTTTCCACAGTTTGTCATGATCCACACAGTCAAAGGCTTTAGCATAGTCAATTAAAGAGAGATACATGTTTTTCTGAAGTCCCCTTGCTTTCTCTATCATCCAGCAGATGTTGACAATTTGATCTCTGGTTCCTCTTCCTTTCCAGCTTGGAAATCTGGGAGTTTTGGTTTGCATAGTGCTGAAGCCTAGTATGCAAGATTTTAAGCATGACCTTCCTAGCCTGGCTGATGAGTGCAGTTGTCTGATGCTTAGCACTTTCTTTGGTACCACCTTTCTTGGGAATTGGGATGAGGATTGACCTTTTCCAGTCCTGTGGCCACTGCTGGGTCTTCCAGATTTGCTGACATAATGAATGTAAAACCTCGATGACATCATCTTTAGAGACTTGAATAGTTCTGCTGGGATTTTTTAGATTCTTATAATTCTTAAATAATGCACTTTGGAAATTACAATATGGGTGATTTGGAATATATTATCTAACCAAAGAATTGTATGTAGCTGCCAACATTCAGAGTTTAGTTATTTCATGTTTAGTGACTTCTCATGGATGAACAACCAGAACGAGTGATTTCAATGTTGTGTCAAGATGCATTTTCTTACCATGTACTTTTGTGTGCCATTTCTTTTAAGAGTGGTTTCATGCTCAAGCCAAACAGAATCTTCAGTTCAGGTCAGTCACTCAGGTGAGTCCGACTCTTTGCAACCCCATGGACTGCAGCACGCCAGGCCTCCCTGTTCATCACCAACTCCCAGAGCTTACTCAAACTCATGTGCATTGAGTCGGTGGTGCCATCCAACCATCTGATCTTCTATCATTCCTTTTTCTTCCTGCCCTCACTCTTTCCCAGCATCAGGGTATTTTCCAATGAGTTGGCTCTTCACATTGGGTGGCCAAAGTATTGGTGCATCAGCTTCAGCATCAGTCCTTCCAACATGCCATTTGGAGGAATAAACACAGAGAGAGGCATGGAGGCTTTGGGTGCCAGTTGCACAGTTCAGGTGTAGAGAGTCAAGATAACTTTTTTCCCTTCAGACACACAAAAGTTGGACTATCGTGCCATCATATTGAAAGTTATAAATAAACACCTCAAAAAGCATTTTGTTGTTTGCATGGATACTGCCCACTTTCCTGCCCACATAGCTATAATCCGGTCCTCTGAACTGGTCAGTGAGAAGGTAACTAAATGGCCCTGGCTATCACCTGGGTTTGCTGCCGTCTGCGCTGTGCTAAGTTGCTTCAGTCACGTCTGACTCTTTTTGACCCCATGAATGGTAGCCCGTCAGGCTTCACTGTCCGTGGGATTCTCCAAGCAAGAATCCTGGAGTGGCTTGCCATGCCCTTATCCAGGGCATCTTTCCCACCGTCTAGTCTGATGCTATTAAACCTCATCTCATGGGCATTCTGGAGAATTGAACTTTAAGGTATTGAAATTTATTTTCTAGAAGGGCAAATTTTTCAAGATACATTTCCCTTCAAATGAATCCCTCTGAAACTTCCTTTGCACTGTTTAGACAGTTAATTTGTCAGCTTGAATTGAGACTTAAAAATAGTCGTATTTTGTCCCTAGAAAACCCTTTATGAAAATCTATCATAAGAAAACAACCTTAGGATGGATTTTAAAAGATTAATGAGTAGGATAATTATATAGGGAAAGAGGAAAACAATACAAATGTCTAATTTTAAGTGAGTGGTTAAATATATAACATTCATGTATTGTAAGCCTATGCTGTCATTAAAAATCATGTACATTTTTAAAAGTATGTATAATTCCAAGGAACGTTCTATACAGAATTACTTTGTTATCAAATGTTTTAAATGCACATGTACAAGTAGAAAAGAAAAGACTGGCACATGATGATCACCATTAAGATTTTCATATGCCTCTGTGGAAAAATTCTAAAAGAGATGGGAATAACAGACCACCTGACCTGCCTCCTTAGAAACCTGTATGCAACTCAAGAAGCAACAGTTAGAACTGGACATGGAACAACAGACTGGTTCCAAATAGGAAAAGGAGTATGTCAAGGCTGTATATTGTCACCTTGCTTATTTAACATATATGCAGAGTACATCATAAGAAATGCTGGGCTGGATGAAGCACAAGCTGGAATCAAGATTGCCAGGAGAAATATTGATAACCTCAGATATGCAGATGACAACAGCCTTATGGCAGAAAGTGAAGAAGAACTAAGCCTCTTGATGAAAGTGAAAGAGGAGAGTGAAAAAGTTGGCTTAAAGCTCAACATTCAGAAATCTAAGATCATGGCATATGGTCTCATTACTTCATGGGAAATAGATGGGGAAACAATCGAAACAGCGAGAGACTTTTTTGGGAGGGGCTCCAAAATCTCTGCAGATGGTGACTGCAGCCATGAAATTAAAAGACTTTTGCTCCTTCGAAGAAAAGTTCTGACCAACCTAGACAATATATTAAAAAACCAGAGACATTACTTTACCAACAAAGGTCCTTCTAGTCAAAGCTATGGTTTTTCCAGTGGTCATGTATGGATGTGAGAGTTGGACTATAAAGAAAGCTGAGTGCTGAAGAATTGATGCTTTTGAACTGTGGTGTTGGAGAAGACACTTGAGATTCACTTGGACTGCAAGGAGATCCAACCAGTCCATCCTAAAGGAAATCAGTCCTGGGTGTTCATTGGAAGGACTGATGCTGAAGCTTAACCTCCAGTTTTGGCCACCTGATGTAAAGAACTAACTCAGCTGAAAAGACCCTGATGCTGGGAAAGATTGAGGGCAGGAGGAGAAGGGGACAGCAGTGAGTGAGATGGTTAGATGGCATCATTGACTCGATGGACATGAGTTTGAGTAAACTCCGGGAGTTGGTGATGGACAGGGAGGCCTGTTGTGCCTCCATGGGGTCTCAAAAAGTTGGAATGCTGCTGTTGCTGCTACTAAGTTGCTTCAGTCATGTCCGACTCTGTGAGACCCCATAGATGGCAGCCCACCAGGCTCCTCTGTCCCCGGGATTCTCCAGGCAATAATACTGGAGTGGGCTGCCATTTCCTTTTCCAATGCATGTAAGTGAAAAGTGAAAGTGAAAGTGAAGTCGTGTCCAACTCCCTGCGAGCTCATGGACTGCAGCCTACCAGGCTCCTCCGTCCATGGGATTTTCCAGGCAAGAGTACTGGAGTGGGGTGCCATTGCCTTCTCCGAAAAAGTTGGACACAACTGAGCAATTGAACTGAACTGTGAATACCTCTCCTTGAAGGAATTATATATATTTTTTCATTTTAAAAGTTTCCCCAGTTTCCCTGATGACCTAATGGATGATTGATTGATTTTTAGAAAGCCATTCCGTTTTCTTGCTCAGCTCCCTTTTCTTTACACCAGTGCCTGACTCAAGTGCCATCTAGGGCTTCCACGGTGGTCCAGTGCTTAAGAATCTGCCTGCCGATGCAAGGGACACGGGTTCACCGCTGGTCACATGCCGAGGGGCAGCTAAGCCCATGCTCAACAACTACCGGCCCATGCTGTAGAGCCTGAGCTCCGGGAAAGAGAGGCCACACGCTGAGAAGCCTGCAGACCACACGGCTAAAGAGGAGCCCCCGGTCGCTGCAACTAGAGAAACCCCACGCACAGCAGCTAAGACCCAGTGCAGCCACAAATGAATGCGTTAAATTCAAATTAAGAAAGAGCCATCTGAAAAATGGAATCTGTAAAGATGATGGGGGAGTAAAGGGAAAGCTAGCCTCCATTCACTCTACACCACCTATTACTTTGATTTTTGCAGATAAAATGTCTTGATCCAAGGCAATCAAAAGCAAACAAATAAGAAACAGACAAAATTAGTATTTCTAGGAGCATTATGACTTGCTGGATCTAAACTCTGGTTGGAGAACGATTTTGCATTTCAGGAAACATGGAAGCTTCAAATGAAGGTCATTGTCAGCGCCAGCCATTTAAAAGTGGTGGGAAGAAAACAGCCCATTGAAAGTACAGAAGCAGCTTTTCGAGGGCCCTGCTGTGCAGGCACAAGGAAAGGCACCAGCCTGGCGGGATATTTACACGTGGATGAAATCGGAGGCGATCAAACTGGCCGTCACAAAACCATGGCTGTTCATATAGCATCCTGGTTCCGGGTCCTCTGCTGAGCAGAAAGGCGTATTTCAGGGGAAGAATGAGAAGAATCTGAAAGACTCAAGTTAAAATCCGAGTTTAGAAAAGACAGCGTTAATAACATAGAGAAATTAAAGGTGGTGTGAGAGATTCCTGTGGAACTGGAATGCAGCTAACAGACATCCTTAGTGGATTTCTAGCTAAATCCCCATAGTTCTAGGAACTTAGTTAGAAATCCACCTTCTATCCATCAGTAACTTCAGGTAGTGTTTGCTTTGTGAACCAGGCAAGTAACTTAACCTTTCTTAGTCCCAGTTTATCTCTAATGGGCATAATATTGTCACCGATCTCATACCACAGCTAGGAGCGGGTAATTTAGCACAATAGGTGCAGTGCTGGAAAAATAAAATAAGCACAAATTCTCCCAATAATCACTACTTTTAAATTATTCATGCACATCTGAGCTCTCAAAAAAGGTAAATGCTTGAGAATTAAGAGTACGTGTTTTCTTAATTGTAGCTGTACTTGGAGCAAATATAGCTACCCTGACAGGCTACTGAAGCTTTCGGCTCTTTGAGACTGTCTAACAGCAATTTAATTATGACTGACAATCTGCCACCAGTGCAGGGGGTCACACTGTACGAAAGTCCCACCTTAGACAATGAGTGCTAACCCCAGAGTCAAAGCTACTAGCTGGAGTTTTCACCCAATTTTGGCTTGATTTTAAACATGTGTTTGGTGTGTGTGTGTGTGTGTGTGTGTTTGCTTGCATCTGCGTAAGGCATGCATGAGTGGTATACTTAATTTCCTATCTTTAGTAGGTTCTGGGGAGGGACTGCGCTGAAGCGACCAGGCTCACGATGCAGTGATTTTTCTGCAACGTTGGCATCTCTCCAGCGTTCACATACCTTCTGTTCACATCTCTTCTTCTAGGGTCAGACGTAGACGAGTCCGAAGACATTAAGGAGAACATTTTGTTTTCTGAATATTTACCTACTGTTGCTAAGATCTTTACCTACCTTTGCCCACCCCCTACTACTGGGGCCAAATATTTCATTCCTTCTCCTCTTCCTAATCCACCTGACACTCACTCTTGAGTCAAATTACCCAAGCCAGACTTTCTTATCATCCTCCCAAGCAGGATAAAGTACTTTTATCTTCACGTAGGTAGAAACAGCTTTTTGATTCATTTTGGTTGCCACTATCAAACACCAGCTCAAACCACAGGAGATATTAACCATAGTGAGTTGAGGGGCTGTCAGGAAAGTCAGGGTGCTAATTCTTTTGGTGTTCACTTATCCGGCTGTGCCGAGTCTCGGCTGCAGCACACAGGAGCATCGTGAGGGTCCTCTCGCTGTGGCCTTGGACTCTCCGGCTGTGGCTGGCAGGCCTAGTTGTTCTGTGCAGTTCCCCAACCAGGGGTCGAACCCCCATCCCCTGCATTGGAAAGTGGATTCTTAATCACTGGACCACTAGATGCTTTTGAACTGTGGCATTGGAGAACTCTTGAGAGTCCCTTGGACGGCAAGGAGATCCAACAAGTCCCTCCTAAAGGAAATAAGTCCTGGGTGTTCATTGGAAGGACTGATGATGAAGCTGAAACTCCTGGACTTTGGCCACCTGATGTGAAGAACTGACTCATTGGAAAAGACCCTGATGCTGGGAAAGATTGAAGGCGGGAGGAGAAGGGGATGACAGAGGAGAGAAGGTTGGATGGCATCACTGACATGTTGGACATGAGTTTGAGCAAACTCTGGGAGTTGGCAATGGACGGGAGGCCTGTTGTGCTGCAGTCCATGGGGTCGCAAAGAGTCAGACATGACTAAGCGACTGAACTGAACTGAACTGAACCAGAGAAATGCCCAGGATGAGAATTTTCTCCTCCTCACTGCTGCTTAGACATTCCTAAGCCACACAGGCCCTGGGAGTTCTCCATCAGTTTGACTGAATAAGCTGCATGGGAAAAACATTTAAATCATCTGTTTGGACACAGAATGTTGGATAATCATCTGCTCACATAGTGACACAAAAACTTCTGATCCGTATGAACATCACGTACATGAACGCTTGGCAAAATGATGCATGTGTATGTATATACAGACACGTCCATTCATTCAATATGTGTATATACGTATGCATTGCTCCCCAGGACGTTGCTTGCCTTACTCTCATTTATGATTCTTCTTACAAAGTCGGAAGCGGTGGGTCATTAGACCACAGGGGGCGGGGTGAGAACAAACCCAGGACAGCCTCACCGCCCCCGCAACCATGCACAGATGCCCTAGCTCCATATTTCAGCTGTTCTGGTTTTTTCCCAACATGTTGACTCTTTTCTCTTTCCTTAATATGTTGATATATGAATATTGTCATTGCTGTGCCTAAGGATAGAGGTTCAAAGTGAGGGATCTAAGTTGTAAAAATATGCATTTTTAAAATATTGGACTCAGTAAAGTTATCATTTTGCAAGAGAGAACATATGGCTATAAACCTGTTCCATGTATTCATTGCCTCTTATCGGAGACATTGGTGACTGGCTCCAAGCTGAAAGCCCTCCACATCTTTCTTTATTGATGTTGAATGGTTCTGAGAAGCTGGTTCAAGAACAAGACGTTAAGAATCTCTTTTTTTTTTCTGTGCTCCCAGAACTGATAAGTGAAAGTGAAAGTTAAAGTCATTTAGTCGTGTCCGACTCTTTGCAACCCCGTGGACTATACAGTCCATGGAATTCTCCAGGCTAGAATACTGGAGTGGGTAGCCTTTCCCTTCTCTAGGGGATCTTCCCAACCCAGGGATCGAACCCATCTCATAAACACAATTAAAATGATAAAACCTCTAAAACAATTTTAAAAACCCAGAATGGCAGGAAGAATATAAATGATGACAAAAGAAAATTTCAGAGCAAAAACACATGGCTAAACAAGAAAAGTAAAGAATATTTATCAACTCCAAGAAGGAAATTGTGAAGAAAAATTTTGAGAGAACACTGCCATCCTGAATTTTAGTGTTTAAAATAAAAGCAAATGATGAGTAGAGTACGGTTATGTGGGATGGGCAAATGTGGCTGGTGTAATAAAAGAGAAGCATTTCTTAGAGTGTACCCACCTAGCCAGTGAATCCCCCTTTTACAGTATTTTTTTTTTTTCATTTTAACAATTGAAATTTAATAGACAATCAATGTGAACTTTGCTATTCTAACAGGACCTTTTTTTTCAGAGTCATTAAGATCTCTATACTATTATGTTCCTTCTTTGAGCCTAAACTACACAGCCAGGAAAGCTTGTTTGTACTCTGTTCAGAAAGTGGGTATTTAATTAGTGCCACCTCTGTAAGCACACCCTGTTTAAGCTGATTACATTTGTTACAGCTCACCTCCAACTATACCTGTAGCAAATAAATCACCCTTCCTCATCAGGTATCATTCATGTCTCATCAGCATCAAGAGGAAGCCACGCCCGTTTAGCCTCATCTCAGGACGTTTGCGTTTACTCCTGTACCGATGATGCTTGTTTGTTACCGGGGACATAGAAGCTTGCGCTCTAAGTCCTGTTACACGCGGCGGTCAGAGCACGTGGTTGCGGTTTTCTGCGTCATCAGTGTGTTTCAAGCAGAACCCCCGGAAGCGCTGCACTCAGACTCAGCATCACATCACGCGGTGTTGCCGCATCGTGTCTTGGAGGCGATTACTAGCTAAGAGTTCTCTCCTCTTTTTTTTCTTTCTTTTTCCTTTTTTCTTTTTTTTTTTAACATTTCCGGCAGGTACCAAGCACAAAACGATGCTAGAAGCTCGGAACGGAAGTGGGGCTATCAAAGCCTTCCCCAGGGCAGGTGTGAAAGGCAAAGGCCCAGTGCACAAGGGAGATACAGGCCTGCAGAACAAAGCGTTTCACTGTGAAATCTGTGACGTGCACGTCAACTCGGAGACGCAGCTGAAACAGGTAGGGAACCGGCCCGGAAGTGGGGGCGCGCGGGGCTGCAGGGGCGGCCCGCCTGCCCTGCGCCCTTCCTGCTCTTCCGCCCCTCCCACCCATCCATCCACCTCGCTTCTTACTCACCCCACTTCCGTACCTGTGCGTACGTTGGTTGCTTAAAGGAATACTGAAAGGTAGCGGCGTCTAACATCCTTCCCAGCTTGTCTGAACTGAGTCTGTGCTGTTGTTACAGATGAAGCGTGGGGGGCGAGGGGGCTTCAGCAGCTCTCTTCTTTACCAGGTTTCCCACTCGAAAGGGCTGCTTTTCGTTAAAGGTCAAAGTGCAGCATTCCATGTTTCCTTGTTTAGATACGTGCCCTTGCTACTGCATGGTGCTGCGTTATCACCTGGTGGTGCGCTGTGGTTCTGAATCCTGCGGCCACCCGCTAACGGGATGGAGTCACTTTCACTCTAAAGCCTTCTGGAGGGATCGGGTCTACCGTGCTTGCTGAAGTCCCAGCCCTCATGTTGTATTGTGTTTTATATGCGTATGTACCTTCTTGCACTGATTTTAATGCACCCCAGTTATTTATCTTTAGAATTTAAGGGGGTGACATTCGGCTGTACAAATGTGAGGGTAAATATTAGTATGGAAATAAATCCGTGCCTGCCTGGCCACCTTGGTTTATTTGCACATAAAATTCCTTCAGACATTTCTTTCCCTTGTAAATGTCCATAAGCTGAAATCTGCTCTGATAAGGAGAGAAGCTGGGAAAAAGAAGACCCTGCTATGTGTTAAAACTAGACTAAAATGGCAGCAGAGAAGTTTCTCCTGGAGGCATCCACAGCCAAGGACAAACGTGCATGCTCCTTTATTTCTGTCTTTCTGCAACTTGCATGAAATAAATAATATCCTTCCCCAGGTTAAAACAATACTCAGCAGGGGTTTGGAGGATGACTTCTTTAAAGCTCTCCCCTTTCATTGCTTTTAATAGCACATTAGCAGTAGAAGGCACAAAGACAGAGCTGCTGGCAAGCCCCCGAAACCTAAGTACAGCCCTTACAACAAACTGCAGAAGGCCGCGCATCCGCTGGGGGTGAGTGTCACTTTGCTTCCAGGTAGAGCGGAGCCTCTCTTGGAGGATTTCAGTTTTTCAGTTCCTAAGGGAGATAAACGGAAGCCGCCCAAGTAAAAATGGTTGATTTGAAAGTCCAACCCCTATGCTGCCAACAGAATCGCTGGTTTCCTGAGCTGGATGGGCTCCTGTCCCCGTTAGCTAAAGTCAGACATCTTTTCAGCTGGGCTCAGGTTTACAGAGCATGGGCACGGAAGGAAACCCAGACTCTTTTGCCTCAGGTAAGTAATCACAGGAAATCTGAACCTGAGGTTAGCAGGTACTGTTAAGAAAGGTTGGTGAGGAACAAATTCTTCCAGCTTCTTTATAAGATCTCCAAGAGATAAAGCATTGCTGCTGTTTCCTCAGCAATTCTGGCTTTTAAACAACAGTCTGAAAGGTGTGGCTCGCTTAAAAAGAAAATCCACCTTAGGACACTATTTAAGGCCTGGGAAATAGTTCCAGAGACATGCCCTCTAGTTTTTCACACTAGTGCGCATATTAGTAGTACTGATGTCTCGACCTAGAATTTGTACAGGATTTTAGGGGGAAACTGTAAATCTCCTGACATTTTAAGCTATTTATTTATAAGCATAGGCTTCCCTGATAGCTCAGTTGGTAAAGAATCTTCGTGCAATGCAGGAGACCCCAGTTCGATTCCTGGGCTGGGAAATGCCCTGGAGAAGGGATAGGCTACTCACTCCAGCAGTCTTGGGCTTCCCTTGTGGCTCAGCTGGTAAAGAATCCACTTGCAATGTGGGAGACCTGGTTTCGATCCCTGGGTTTGGCAAAGACCCTGGAGCAGGGAAAGGCTACCCACTCTTTATAGGATTTTAGGGATGTACCCACTTTTAGGCCATCTACCCACTTTTTATAGGATTTTAGGGAAATCTGTGAACCTCCTGACATCTTAAGCTAATTCTTTATAAGTATAGGCTTTTTTTCTGGTTGAAGTGACCGCAGCTTATATCTGAGAGACTCAGGGTTCTGCACTGTTGAACTATAATAAACTGTAACTGTGTGTATAAAAAATTAAGATGGAGAACAACTGCTGTACACTATGTGCTGAATTATGCATTTTGAAATCTGTTTTCTTCAAAATAGATCTTATTAATAATCAGTGCTATTGTGTGCTGCCGACACGCGAAAACAGTTAAAGGAAAACTGCAATCATCTATTGTGAGACCTCAGAATGCGTTGACCCAATTAATTTAGTAGCATCACCCATTTTTATGCAAATGAACTCCCTTTGCTCTTTTGCATAGAATGCGTTTTAGCTGCTGTAAGAGACTCTGAACTCTGCTCAGAGTGGCTGTTTCAGCAGCACCAACCCTAACCCGAGTGCTGTTTCTGACCGGTGGAGACGCCGCTTTCAACAATCAAGTGAATAGTCCTTAAATAAACAGAGAAGTCAAATTGTGTTAATGTTAGCTTCCAAAGCCTCCTGCTTAACTAGCACCGTTTCCATAAATGGGAACATTCCCTTCATGAGAACAGCCGTCTCACTAACACTACTCGTCAGAGAAGAAACTGGTATTGCAGCGCAGTGTCAGGATGTTGGTACCAATGAAAGCGAAACATGGCGGTTTTCGGGGGAGATCATTTTTCTTCCCTTCTTCAGTGAAAGCGGATTTCATTGCTGTCGCACCTCTTGATTGGCGCTCGCCTTCCTATGCTGCTCTCTTGTCACGTCCGCATAGTCAAGCAGCCGACAGCGCTGGTCGATTTCTCTTTAAAAACGGCCGTCCCGGCCCTTGCGCAGCCCGTCCCGGCCGACTGCCGACGCTGACCACAGGGGCGGGCCGACTCCTGGTGGGGAGCTGAGGTCCCAGATGCCCGCAGCCCACCCGAAAATAAATAAAACAAAATACACGTTTTAAAGTGTCCATTCTCTGCTAGTTAAAACGTGTGTAAAGAGTAGAATAAAAAATTCCCTATTTGTTCTCAAGATGAATAGTTTCCTCAGGAGGTATATTTACCACAAAAAATAAGATAGCAGGGTACTTTTCTGCACAGCCATTCAGCCCCTAGGTCAGGCCGTTTGCTGGGGTCTTCCAGTTCCTCCAGAAGGAAGGATGTTCTGCCGTTTCCATTATTCTTTTAAACTTTGTTTTGTTGCCGTATACTTGATGTATAATGCTGTGTTAATTTCTGCTGTACAGAAAAGTGATGTTATACATATATAATATTTATACATATATATTCAGTTATACATATATATATAATGACATAGCATTGTACATATATATTATATATATATATTGGGTTGGCTAAAATGTTCAGGCTTTCCATAGATGTTCTGTATATATGTACATATATATATATAATATATATTGGGTTGGCTAAAAGATTTGAT
>SJYQ01004954.1:1654999-1698936 GCA_006410935.1 Redunca redunca
TTTAAAGTACATCTGAAGAACCAGGACTTTTGATGGTGAACTGAAAAGATTATGGAAAAGATGAAGTAAAAAGAGGGAGGTCTGGGGGCGGGCGGGAGGGGCGGTATTGTCTCCAAATTAAAGCATTCCTCTTGAACATTGAGTGTTTTAGAAGTGATCTCCAGCCTTGACTTGTAGTGGCGCCTAGAGCCTCCGAAGCCTTTGTGACACGCCTTTTGGGCACCTGTTTCCCCTGCATTGTCTTTCCTGCTTTATGAGACAACTATACATTGTCTGAGGGCATTAACTGGTTCCAGTGTGTACATAAATAATCATTTACTCTGTAGATTAAAATAATGCAAAAAAAGAAAAGAAAAACACACACAAAAAAGCAAAAGCAACACTGTGAATAGTAGCGCCCGTGGTCCTCTCTCTCTGACAGCGGTTCCTGGGTATTCATCCCAACCGAGGTAAACGCAGTGGATGTCTTGTAAAACAGTAGTGCTGTGTCTCAATCTAAGCCACTAGGTTCTCAAGAATTGCAGAAGGTGGAACGTAGAACGAACAACTGTTTCATGCAATCAAAAGATAAACACACCATCTGGTGTGGTGAAGGTCCCCAGCTCACCCTCTCCCATCCTGCCCAACCTGGAGATGACTTTCAGTCCAGAACAAAAAGAACAGGGCTGACTTAGAATAGAGTTGGGGAGATTTTAATAAAAATAGTTTCCTCACAGAGTGCTTTCCCCCTGACACTAAGGCAGTGTTGCTGGAAACAGAGAATGTTTTTCAAATGCTTATATCTGAAAACAGCTAAACCCATGCATCATGGGGTCCAGAAAGAAACCAGTACAATTATTCTGTTTCGAGGATGAGGGACAATCCTAACCTAGCATGATAATGCAAAGTACAGATTTTTAACATTAGTACAAATCCACTAAAAACAAAGAATATTACACCTCTGCAATATCCCCTTTATATCATACCAGTAGGGTTGTCTCTTAGGCAAAGTTTTCTGCTTTGACTATGATGGTAGACATTAGCTATTGTTGGTGGGTTTTTCTTTTTTTTTTTTTTCTAGATTTCCTACTGACATGATATAAACAAGTAATATATATATATTTAAATATTAGAAAAAACAAAGAAAAATGAATCTGCATTCATTTCACACCAGGGGTATAGAGTTAAAAAATACTGTTAAGTTGCACTTTGGCCATCATTTCTCTAGTGGAGTTGTGAAATACTAACAGCCTTCAGTATTCACCATAAGGCTGAAAGGAGTTGATGTTTTACCTTTAAAACAAGATTTATCAGGGGTATATATAAATATATGTATATTGTATATATGTTAGAAAGATTAAGAGTATAACTTATAAAAAGAAAATCTATATAAAGTAATTATATATCCATCCCGTGTTACATGTTATCATTAAGTTGGTAACAAATGGCATAAAAATAGCTGTGCCTTTAATTCGTGGTAAAGGCAATTTGCTTTTTCCCATAGAAAGCTAACATATACCTGTCACCTGTGTTGGGGTTTGATGCAGCTAGTCTGTTGCATTAATAAGAATAATGACAGTCAAACTTCAAACAGTGGAAATGTGTACAAATCCACTCTACCAGATTTAGGTTTAGAGAAAAAAAATATTTTTGAAAAGGTTTTGTAGAGAACTATTTAAAAATATACAGAAAGGCTGAGTATGGCCTTCGTGAAACTGCTCTTATCTAAAATGTACTAGACTTTTGAGCGTCTAAAGATGCAAGGTGAAACCATTAGAGAGATGGGTATTTAGCATTTGTCATTTTATATTTAGGAAACACCCGTAGCGTGCTTGGTGCTCAGCATTAAACATGGTCTCTGGGGTTCTTCTCCGCCACCCAGCTAAAGACGTTTGTCACGTAAACACATCTTTAAAGCAGGTGACTTTGTATGTCTTTTGTTAAACAACCGACCAAGAGCAAAAAGGAAAGGAGAGAAGAAGGAAAGAAGGGAAAGAAGGAAAGAGGAAGTGTCCCATCAGCTTTGGAGACGGGTTTCGCACCGTGTCTCCTCTGCCTGAGCCGGCTGGCTGGGACTGGAGCCGGTTCTGCGGGCGCCTGGACGGCGCGGGTGCCAGCACCCCTCCGTTCTGGCCTCAGTGAGCGTTTCCTCTGTCTCAGCCTCAGGCCCCTCGTTCAGCCGGGGGGAGAGCGAGCGCGTGTGTTTTGTTCTCCGGGTCTGTCTGTGTCTCGTGTGGCCAGCTTCGGACAGTCTTGACCTTTAGTTTCTGCCTCGTCAGATATTCTCCCTGTTCACGCCGTCAGCCCGAGTCCCTCCCCAACAGCACTCAGGCCTCTACAGCCCCCCTTCTGCTGGAGAACACAGTGCTGATCAGCGCAGCCTCGCTGCAGCGAACTCTGCTGTCCTTCCCCGTTCTCACCAAAGTGGAGGAGCCGGTCCACCCAAAGTCAGGGCCTGTGCAATCGAGGCGTCCTGGATCACGAGACGTGACTAACTTTAAGGATTTGCTGGGAGACAAATAAATCAGCCATATTTTCTCCATCAGCCATATGAGAAACCTCAGAAACACCTAAATCCCTTCAGCCTCACTTCACTATGGAACCATTTTTGTTTAAATGGTCTTTAAAGTTGGAGTTGTAATCATCCGTTGTCTTTACTCACTACCTAATAAAGGATGAAGCCTAACCATAGAACTTAACGCTGGATTCTCTGTGAATTGTTTCCCCACATGCCATGTATTTATCAACACCAGATTCATATCTATCATGGTTCAAGCTGCTATCAAGTTCTATCCTTTCCCTGAGGGAACTTCTTTCAATGAATAAAGATCAGATTGGTCAGCAGAGGTGGTCTGAACATCCCGGGCGGGCTCTGACTTTACAGATTTACGTCCCTTCTCACGCCACATACCCACGGGCAAGGGAGTGATAGGCAGGCATCTCTGACCTCATTTCAGACAAATATAAATGCATTGCAAAAGCCAAATGCTTCAGGAAAAAGCATTGTTGCACCTCATCCAGATTACCCAGGCAAATGGAAATAGTCGTTGGGAAGGCGCTGTATTTCTCTTCTGAGAAAGCAGGTGATTATAAGTGACAAATCCCTCCTCTCCCTGGTCCTGAACTTTGAAGGGTGCTCGTTCTATACACATAAGCAAACACTGCTGCTTCTGGCCGCTAAGAGCGTCACTACCTCATCTCAGGGGACTGCAGTCCTCAGGTCCTGCTGGGTTCCCGTTTTTCACTTGCAATAATTTATTGCCATTATCAGAGATATAATTTGGTTTTTTGAAAGGTGCTACATATTTTGTTGCCAAGGAACTGTTTAGCCAAGAGAACTTTTATACTTACTTGGAAATTAAAAGGACAGGGAATCATAACACAAAGGCATAAAAATGAAAAGGCTTAAAACCAGGATTATTCAGTGCTTATTGTGGACGTGCTCGTGTATGTTTCCAAGGCACAAAACCATGACATGGTTGTTATGGGCAGCGAGTTTCACTTACCACTAATGCTTTAGATTAATATCTTTGTCTACACACCACGGAAAATTTCAACCTTCCTGAAGAAATCATATCAAAAAGCTAAAAAAGAAAAAATGACTTGAATGGCTTAGAGAGAAAACTTCCTTCAAATCTCAGCTGACCTCTGGAGCCACCCCCCTGGACACTAGCATGATGGCACCACATTGGTCGCTCGATTCACAGGGGCGCTCGTGGTAAGGCGCGCCCACCAGTGCGGGAGTCCAGTCCCTGGGCCGGGACGACCCCCTGGGGGAGGCGTGGCAGCCTGCTCCAGCGCTCTCGCCTGGAGAACCCCGAGGACAGAGGAGCCCGGCAGGCTGCAGCTCCTGGAGTCACAGAGTCAGACACAACCAAAGCCACTTAGCGGAGCACAGCGCACAGGACAGTGTCCGTGAAGGAGTGAGAGGAGCCTGAAGGGGGTCCAGCTCCGCTGCCCCGTGGCACGTGGGACCTTCCCGACAGAGGTCGGAACCGCACCCCTCTCACTGCGAGTGAAAGGCGTTCAGTCGTGTCCGACTCTGCGACCCCGTGGACTATCCAGTCCACGGAATCCTCCAAGCCAGAACACTGGAGCGGGGAGCCTTTCCCTTCTCCAGGGCGTCGTCCCAACCCAAGGATCCAACCCAGGTCTCCCATGTTGCAAGGCAGATTCTTAACCACTGGACCACCAAGGAAGCCCCTAGGAATGAGGAAAGCCAGGAGCCTGAAAGAACTCAGGGCTTATCGTGCACTTCGTTTCTGCCCAGCAGGTAACATTTCAATAGTCAACGAATGCTTTGGCACTCATTTCTTCATCAGCAATGTGAGTGAGAGTGAGTAGAGACTGAACTGGTTAGATATTCCTGCATTTGAAGTGAAGTGAAGTCTCTCAGTCGTGTCTGACTCTTTGTGACCCCATGGACTGCAGCCTACCAGGCTCCTCTGTGGGTTGAGTGGGTTGCTTTTTCCTTCTCCAAGGGATCTTCCCGACCCAGGGATCAAACCCAGGTCTCCCACACTGCAGGCAGACGCTTTAACCTCTGAGCCACCAGGGAAAAAAGACACTTTTCTCATCTCACTGCTTTCTTAGAGTGAACCATACAGCTATTCAAATATTTGCATTTACTCAGAAGAGTGTTCTGTGTTCCTTTCCTTCCTGAGGATACATCACACAGTAGGTCCATCCATCTGACGAATCAGAATGTAGACTCATGGAAAGCTGTTAGAAAGAAAGAAAAGTTTAGTCGCTCAGTGGAGTCCCACTCTTTTCGACCCCATGGACTGTAGCCCGCCAGGCTCCTCCGTCCGTGGGATTCTCCAGGCAAGAACACTGGAGTGGGTTGCCATTTCCTTCACTAGAGGGTCTTCCCGACCCAGGGGTCAAACCCGGGTCTCCCCCATTGTAGGCAGATGCTTTACCATCTGAGCCACCAAGGAAGTCCTCACAACTGCTAGGGGACTTGCTAACCACGTTAGATTCACGCCCGAGTCATCCGGGATATACTGCATCTGTTGTCTCAGCCTAAAACATAAAAAAACATCTGAATGAAACCAGTCCCAGTAACAGCAACGGAACCGACGGTGTGCCCGTGGGGGGCCACCGAAGCTCGCTCGCCTCACCCTGCTGTCCTGGCTGTGCTGTCTCCCTTCTGCAGGAAGGGACCCCAGTGGGGCCACTGCTCATCCTGTCCTGAGTTTGCCTGTGTTTCAGGTAAGAGGCACCCTATTTAAACCACTTCCTCCACAAACAGAGGGTATCAGTTGTGCCCTCTTGTTACTGACACAGCAAGAATTTTTTGGACTGAATCCTGACATTGAATGTTTTACAAAATGGTAACTGTTGGCTTTCATTAAAATAGCAGACACATTTGCAGAGCATCGTTTCTGGTCTTTGTACAGCGTCCTCAGTCACGAGAGCAGTTACTATCAGGAAGTGGAGTAGGTGGTGTCTTTGATGAAGTCCGCATCGCCTACCTCCTTGTGCTGAGAGGCGTATCGGGGCTTCCAGGAAAAGAGGGGTACGGTGCTGCAGCTTCCTCACGTGGCCTACAAGGGCGTTACTTCCAGAAACAGGTTTATAGCTTCCCAGAATTACGCATGGTGATGGAAGACAGGTTCTGTACTGGGAAACTTCCTGTGTGCTACTTGATCAAAAGCCCGAGCAGACTGCAAGGAATCACAGAGTTTATGTTATCAATGCACAGACATGAAAGGACCAAGAATTCCCTTCAGTCTGATCGTCTTTCCCCGCTTCTCAGTGACGGAAGTCATTCTTCCCAGATGGTGTCTCTAGAAAGTGCCAAAATTTCAAGTCAAATGTGACGGTTAACACAGATGACCAAGTTGAGAATAGGGTCAATAGAAAACGGGGTTATTCTGTTCATGACTGACAAGTCAACCTAAAAGTAATTTCCAAAAAGTAGAGCTAAAATGATTTGCGAGCAAAGTTATAACTAAGCATAAGTACTTGTACAGTAGCCAGGTCATAAATCACTCATCTAAATCTGAATGTGTGTGGACAGAGAGATACATGCATCTCTTACAAATGTCAGCCTCAATACCTATTTTACCTGCTACCACTTTTCAATATCATATTTTAAAATGATTAGGTTGATTTTACTGTAAGAAGAGGAGCCCTAACTTAATCTCAATCACTTTAGGGCACTGGGGAGGTTGGCAAGCAGCTGTGATATCAAGGTGCTATGCTCTCTAGCAGGGCTCTTGGCTGGCAGTTTGAGCTGGGCCATGCCGCCGCATCATCGCATATAGCCTACTCATCTTGACTATAGGGACTGAACTTTCATCCAGTCTTCTTCCACTCCAGGTAGCATGCAGGACAACGTGAAGCAAGGCTAAAGAAAACTGGCAAAGAGAGACTCCTTTATTGGGGGCCCAAATTACATTTTTTTCCAGGAAAAAACATTTTTTTTAAGCCACTCTGTTATTTGTTCGAACTTAGTGAGGCATGAATCCATTGAGAAACGACGTTGCAGAGTTTTGCTGAGTTTTGAGCCCTGGTGAGAGGATATAGAATCTTATTAACCACAGATAACGATATGTGTATCCTTGGATACTTGTCAACTCAATTTAGAATAAGTTATCTTATCATTCCGGGGCTCTGATGACCCGGGGAGGGGGATAATGAGGGATGCCGCAGGAGGAAGGTCTCAGAGGGAGGGACGTGTGCATGCGGACTGCCGATTGACTTCATTCTACAACAGAAGCTAGCACAGCGTTGTAAAGCAATCCGCTTCCAATAAAATGCATTATCTTACAGTTTCAGCACACAACCCCAGGGCTGCAGGGGGCTAATACTGGGCAGAGGTTCCACCAAATGCTTCTGTCTCTTGTTGACTGCGAGCTGCTACTACTACATGGAGAAAAGTTCTCGAAATTCTAGAAAGTTTAGTTTTCATGAACTAGTCAAGAACTTCTTGGTGTGCCATCTGTTTTTTAAGGGGATTATGGAGACGTGTGGACGTGCTGGGTACTGGGGAAAAGCCTTGTAGCCAAAGGACCAGGACACAAGACGGACCAGCACAGAACGCTGAGTGTGGTCTCCAGCTTCAACAAAAGCCAGCTCTGAGGAAATGGAGCCAGCTCGTTATTTTGATGATTCCCTTGTGGAAGAAATAAGAATAATAATGGAATTACTTTATAGAGATGTGCTTTTAAAAAGGCTGAATTTAGTTAAAGCAAGTCATTTGCCTCTCAAATTTGCCTCAGTCTAATTCCTCTAAATTTCAATAAAAATTTTTTAAAAATGAAACTTATAATTACAGGTTTCATATTCCTGCGTGCTATTTGAAATGGAACTGATCTGATTCCAAAGCATCATATGCAGCTATATTAGACACGCAATTTTGTCCTGAAAAAAAAAAGAAGAAAGCTGATGGATTGTCTCAAGAAATACTGCCTTAAACACACATGAAGCTATATGCTAAGAGCATCGCTTTCCCTGGGAAATTTGTTAGTCCTATTTTTTTTTTTTTCATTTAGTTTATCAGCTTAAATCTTGTGTCAGTTCAACTACAGTTTTTTTTTACATAATTGTATGAAAATATAGTATTTAGCCAAAATATGATAAGACATTCAGCTGTCACAAAAATTGGACACTTGGTGATTTTTATTTTTTAATGTTTTTTTCACGTTTAGTTGATTTACAAGGTTCTGTTTGTTCCGGGCGTGCTGTGACATCATTGAATTATACGCTTATATATATATTTTTTTCAGAGTCTTTTCCACTTTAGATTATTACAAAATCATGAAGCAGTCCAGTGGTTAAGACTTCACCTTGCTGTGCAGGAGGGCGGGTTCGATCCCTGCTTGGGAGCTAAGCTCTAATAAGCCTTGGGGCCAGAAAACCAAAACATGAAAAGAAAGATTGAGCATAGATCCCGGTGTGGCTATTTTTAAATGGTGATTCTTAACAGCAGAGCTACCGACAGATCTCATCGAGTGAATCGAGTGATGACCCTGGACATTTACTGACAGGAGCCAATTTGAGCCTTAGTCTCAAGATCTAAAAATAGCCTAATCCACACGCATTTAGTGACCGCAAGTTGAAGGCTGTGCTTGTTTTTGACAACTAGACTTCTGATGGGAAACTCTGGTGTGAGCATTTTAAACATTTGAATAGTATTCTCAAATTTTAAAAAATAGGTTATGGTTTGTCCTACATTTGTGTAACTGAGGGCAGGGGGACCTACTTAAGGGGGAAAATGTGTGTGATTTTTGTCTTCCTATATTCTCATAGCTCAGAGAATGCAGGCAGGGCTTTGTCCAATATCAGCTGCTTTGCAAAAGGTTTCATAAGATTTTCAGTTCAGTTCAGTCTCTCAGTCCTGTCTGACTCTTTTCAACCCCATGGACAGCAGCACACCAGGCCTCCCTGCCCATCACCAGCTCCTGGAGCCCACCCAAATCCATGTCTATTGAGTTGGTGATGCCATCCAACCATCTCATCCTCTGCTGTCCCCTTCTCCTCCTGCCCTCAATCTTTCCCAGCATCAGGGTCTTTTCCAGGGAGTAGGCTCTTCACATCAGGTAGCCAAAGTATTGGAGTTTCAGCTTCAGCATCAGTCCTTCCAAAGACACTCAGAACTGATCTCCTTTAGGATGGACTGGTTGGATCTTCTTGCAGTCCAAGGGACTCTCAAGAGTCCTCCAACACCGCAGTTCACAAGCATGGCACTTTGGCACTCAGCTTTCTTTATAGTCCAACTCTCACATCCATACATGACCACTGGTAAAACCATAGCCTTGACTAGATGGACCTTCGTGGACAAAGTAATGTCTCTGCTTTTCAATATGTTATCTAGGTTGGTCATAACTTTTCTTCCAAGGAGTAAGCCTCTTTTAATTTTGTGGCAGCAATCACCATCTGCAGTGATTTTGGAGCCCCTAAAAATAAAGTCTGCCACTGTTTCCACTGTTTCCCCATCTATTTGCCATGAAGTGATGGGAGCAGATGCCATGATCTTAGTTTTCTGAATGTTGAGCTTTAAGGCAACTTTTTCGCTCTCCTCTTTCACTTTCATCAAGAGGCTTTTGAGTTCCTCTTCACTTTCTGCCATAAGGGTGGTGTCATCTGCATATCTGAGGTTATTGATCTTTCTCCTGGCAATCTAGATAACAATAATTGCTCATATTCAAAAGAGCATCACCAGAAATACCAAAGCAGTATAATGAACATAACTAGCTTTTTATGAAGAAACAGGGAAAAAGAAAAGAATGAAAGCAAGGGTTTTAGCAATTGACTTGCTAGTCACACGGATGGAGATCTCTGACCCATCATCAGCTACACTGACGAGGCGGGGTCAGGGGTCAGGGCCTCTCCAGCCGCTCACGGGGGACACGGGGAGCTGCGGGATCCGGGGGGACACGGGGAGCTGCGGGATCCGGGGGACACGGGGAGCTGCAGGATCCGGGGGACACGGGGAGCTGCGGGATCCGGGGGACACGGGGAGCTGCAGGATCAGAGGCGACATGGCGGAGCTGCGGGGATCCAAGCGCTCAGGCTGCAGACCCGTGAGGCTTCCACACCCGCCTGTTCAGCGAACGGCTTTGCTCTTTTCCTCTTGCCAAATCATGCTGAATAACCTTTCATCAAAAGTTCTGGGTGTCCCCAGGTGGACTTGGACAGTTGAGATGGAATTTTTTGTGTGTTTTACATTTTGATAGCTGCGTGATGACTCTTTGCATTGTTGCTATTATTTCTTTCCATTGCAGACCCAAACAATGTCCCCTGGTGTGCCAATAGGGTCCTAAATTCAAAATAATAATAATAATCAGAACAATTCACATCATTTGCATCATGCCATTCTTCTGTTTTAAGTCCTGGAATAAAAATCCCCTCTATGCCAGCTATTTCCACAGTATGAAATGAATCAGTTTTATTGACTCAAATGTAAAATATAACACATTCTATCCTGACTCTGGTCCTGTACTAAGTCAAAGTTGCAGCTGTGAACAAATTAATCTCCTTTTTAAAAAACCAGGAATTCTTTAGAAAGAACCTATTTCAATTTCTCAGAAAAGACACTAATGGTGTCTTATGTGATGGAAACTCCCTAGTTCCTTCAGCAGCTCTAGGAACATCAGAAGGCATTGTCCTCTGTCTCTCTGACGGTTTCAAAGTTGTCCAAGTAAATAAGATATCACTGCCTACTTCAGGAGGTTGGTTGATTTAGGTCTTTATTATTCACTTAGTCCATGAAATAATATAGGTGCATATTATTCTCTCTCCGTAAATAAGCCATAGTCAGTGTATCCAATTTGAGACACATTTTTCTTCTTACTTGAAGCTTTAAGGTTTTGAGAACAAAGTTTACAAACTACATGTTCTACTCTACTGTTTGCAACGTCCTACAGTCCCAAGAAATACAGGAAACTGTGCAGCACAATTGTCCCCAGTGCCAACTAAGACATTTAGGGACTCACGGGACATGTATCCTGTGACGGTCTCTCAAAAGAAATGTACTTTTTGATGGGGAAGAAAGTAGAATGCTGTGTGTTTATTCATCTCTAAAGGACAGTGTTCCATGGTCCTTCTTTCTCTCTTGTTAGAAAGATACCAATTCTCAGTTTTAATCATTTAGTACATTTCAATTAAGTGTTAGGCAGAACAATCATTCAATTTATAACTTTGAAACCCAATGGTTGGCCCCTGCTGAAATAAAATTTCACTGCAGACAAGATGTTGCAGAATAATATTCCGTGTTTCCATAGGGCAGAAAAGGTCTTTTTTGTTTGTTTGTTTATTTTGTCTGAACAGTGCCTAAACAAATTTTAATTAGCTCCCAAATGTCTTTCAGAAAAAAGAAAGAGGATTTCCTTTAAAGTTAGAAATTCTGATTCCTCTTGAAAATTCAGAAAAGCCTAGGAGCCCTAGTTGCTCTTGTTTAGTTGCCAAGTTGTGTCCAAGTTCATGACGCTACGGACTGTAACCCACCAGGCTCCCCTCTCCGTGGTTTTCCAGGCGAGAATACTGGGGTGGGTTGCCATTTCCTTCTCCAGGGATCTTCCTGAAGCAGGGATCGAACCAGGTTCTCCTGCATTTCATGAGAATTCTTTACTGAGCCATCCGCATTCCTATTAGGCAACCATTGGCTGCCTCCTGCTTTGGGGAAAGGAGGGAATTTGCTGTGATCTGCACTCAGAGGCCCCAGCACTGCTTCCTGCCAGGCCACTGCTGCCACTGGGTTTGCAAACCCCAGAAGGGCTTGTTGGTCCTCAACTATCCCAGGCTCTTTTGCAGGTACTCTCCAGGGTCCTGTACGTCCTGTACCCTCACTCCCGTCCAATCATTGTTCCTAGGCTCATCTTGCGTGTGCTTTCGATTCTTGTTTTGGAAGGCAGCCTCCTGGGGAACCTTGTTTTGCCATCTATTTCAGTCAGGTTTCCCTTTACCAGAATATAATTTGTGAGAAATTAAGCAGTGGAGTGTGTGTGGGTTTCTTGGAGTTGAGACATAGGGACTGTTTGATTCAGGCGGTGGGTAACTTTATTCAGAAAGGGAGTCATTTTCTTTGCACCTTCCTTTAGGAGAGTCTGGCTTCAGCTAAGAGCAGAAACTGGATTTCAGAAATAAATACCAAGTATCTTATACATGAAGAAAAAAAAATCTTCTTTCTTCATTTCTTTCTTCAAGTTAAACATGATGAAAAATTCTGAAACAATAATGTTTCTGGATATAAGTTTGCTCCATTTTGGGTATTTTTTTTGATGGGGGGAGGGGTGGAGAGGAGCCACGTACAGCTTGCCCAAAATACCTGGAAGCTGCCAGACTATTTGAAAAAAATCCACACAAAAGATTTTTATTATTAATGTTCAAAATAACCTCTGCTCATCCCCATATTTCAGAACATATTCCCCATAGAATTAGCCATACCATGCAAAATATCTATCCTTGTTACCGGGCTGGGCAATAAAAGGACACATTGGTGCTGATTCACATCCGTGATTTTTAAATTGCTAATTATCTCACAGCAAAGGTCTCCTTCCTGTTGTTTTGCTTAGAAATGGAGCGCCATGGCTGATCCTAAGTTTCTGTTGAGTATTCCAAGCTAGGAGCCTGAGCCAAAGCTGGATTTGGAATCTTGACTAACATACAACTTCGCATTTTTCAAAGTGTGTAATCCAGGCATTGCAAATAATTTCTGGCCAAGTCCTAGGAAACTGCTCATAGTCTTTCTAAACATAGCTGGGAATTGTTATGCTGAAGTTAAAACCAAATGTCAGCTAAGGTCTGATACTGGGGTGAACACTTAGCACAGCAGTGAGTTACCCTCCTGAGAAAGAGTTCACCTTCAAGTGCTAATTATCAGTTGATCATGTTTTATTCATTCATCGGAATTATTTTCGAGAGCATCAGAGCATTTCAGGTGGGTTGGGTTGTGATGGGAAAGACTACACAAACATCCCCTCTACAAATCCGTGGTGTATTTAGCTAAAGACGCAGGGCTCCATGGAAGCAGAATGCCTTAGAGGGCAGGACAAAACAAGGCTTCTTTTGCCCAGTTTTTTTCCTCTGGGTTAAGTTAGGTGAGACGTGGAGGAGGCCAGACAAGTTTGCCAGCAACCTCTAGTACAGAGAAGGTCCTGCCAGATTTATGAACGAAAACCCAGGTTATTCTGACTGATGCTGAAGCTCCAGTACTTTGGCCACCTGATGTGAAGAACTGACTCATTGGAAAAGACCCTGATGATGTGAAAGATTGAGGGCGGGAGGAGAGGGGACGACAGAGGATGAGATGGTTGGATGGCGTCACCGACTCGATGGACATGAGTTTGAGTAAGCTCCAGGAGCTGGTGATGGACAGGGAAGCCTGGCGTGCTGCCGTCCATGGGGCTGCAGAGAGCTGGACATGACTGAGGACTGAACCGAGCGGACACTAACTTAGTGCCATCGCATAGTTAGACACATTAGTTCCTAGGGCTATCAAACAAATTGACCAAAAACTGTGATGGTTTAAAAACAGCAGACACTCACTCAGTGTTCTGCGGTGGCCTAAAGGGAAAGGAAGTCCACAAAAGAGAGCCGATACGTGTAACAGGAGCTGATTCACTTTGCTGTGCATTGGAAATTAACACAGCACTGTAAAACAATGATACTCTAATAACATTTGAAAAAAGCAGAGGTTCCTCCTCTCCCGGTTCTGGAATCCAGATGTCCAAAGTGAGGTGCCGACAGGGTGAGTTTCTGCTGTGGGGCCCCGAGGGACAGTTCGTCGCATGCCGTCTCCCGGGTTTCTGCTGTGATCTTCAGTCTGTGACTGTAACCCTGCGTGCCACCCCGTCTCTGCCTCTGATTCCACATCGGGGTCTCCCTGTGTGTCCCCACGCCACCTTTATTCTGCAGGGCTGTCCCTCTCCTTCGTTATAAGGACGCCAGTCACACTGGATTAGGACCTCATTTGAACAGTCGTGTCTACCAAGATCCTATCTCCAAATAGCACTACGTTCTCAGGTCCTGGAGGTAGGGCTTCAGCAGACCTGCTAGATGGAGGCAGATCAGCCCCTTCTGCCTCAGCTCATGCTTCCCAGGGACTGACACACAGCCTGCAGCTCTACCTTCAGCGGGTTATTTGCATGCTCAGGACCTTCCCAAGTCCAACCAGCACCGCCCAGGCTTCCACCTGGATCGGTCTGAGGGGCAGGCAGGCAGAGCAGGGCCTCCCAAACTATCTTTTCTACAACTGCTCTCTCTTTTTTTTCTCGAACATTCTGCCCCTTGCTTCCACAACCTGTCCTGTTGTCTTTGATTGGGTCTCCCAGAAGCAGAGGCTGAAACAGGACTCTCACAAAAGTTGTTTTTCTCCGAGGGGTGCTCTAGGGAGAAAAGGAATGGAGGAAGCAGGACAGGGCCAGAGCAGACAGCTAAGGGCAAGCTTCAGGGAGTGGCTTCATGGAAAGCTCGAAATAGTTTTAATCATTCTTTAAAATATTATTTGATCAATAACGTAAGAGTGATGTATTAAAGAGATTTCTCCTGTGGCGCAGTGGTAAAGGACTCGCCTGCCATTGTAGGGGACATGGGTTCAGTCTCTGTGTTGGGAGCAGATCTCCTGGAGGAGGGCATGGCAACCCACCCCTGTATTCTTGCCCAGGAAATCTCAGGGACAGAGGAGCCTAGCGGGCTGCAGTCCATGGGGTTGCAAAGAGTTGAGACACAGCTGAGTGACCGAGTGAGCACGCAAACCACATTAAAAGAGACAAGGGTGGTTGGAAAAAATGCTGAACTGAGGGAAACAGAGGTGACTCACATCAGCTGGCACCTCGTGGACTGTCTTATGTAAGCTGATTAGTCATCTAATCAGCCTGGAACACTTCCAGCTGCCACCTGTTGCTCTGATGCATCGTCACTAGCGCTCCATTTCAAGCGCAAAAAATGTCCTGGTTCGGTTGATAAATTGCATGGACAGTTTATTTTTTACTCTCCTTTATCCAGTTTATAACATGAATGGGTTGGAATAGATGACATAGAAGGGCTCGTCCAATAATACAGTGTTCCATGTAGTACTTTCTATTCACTCAAACATGCTGCTTTTTGCGGGACTCTGACGAAAGATAGTTGGTATTTCACCTTATAAGTCAAGTTATCACACTTTCTGTTTGACCGTTCTTCCATCCCCCATGTTTCCATTCATGCAGTCTTTATTAGAGGGTAGTTACTACATGCCCTCTACTTATCAGGTAAGTGAGGGAAATGTAACTGAAACATATTCAGTCTCTATACCAAAATCCTTTGCTTTTTAAAAACCTTTCATCTTATCAATGACCACAGGGGTAAAATCTTACTATCCACATGTGACAAATATAAAGTAAATAGGACCACAGAAACAGAGCAGCTGCCCCAGGATAAACATGAAGTGAGCTTTGCAGACAACACTTAGAACATGAAAAAAAATTTAGTCAGCCTCTTTCACAGAATAACGAATCTTCATAGAATCCAGCTGAAGAATAGATCATTGTTTGCAGCCCAGGTGAAGGAAGCAGTTATTCATCAGTTTGGTTGAGAAACAGTAGTGTTGACCGTGATCACAGTGATACAGGCATGATGGTACTGACGACGCTGAGCTTATTTCGGGTTCAGAGCTCTTCACTGTCTGCTTATCATCTCTCCTTCTACTGCACAGGGATCTAAGGCGTGCAGGTCAAAGCGCAAAGTCTACCCCCCGCCATCAGCTCTTCCACTACTCAAGGACAAGGTCGGTACCAGAAGGGCCATCAGCCACTCAGCACCAAGGAGAGGCCCTGCTGGATTAATGACTTCTTTCCTACAGTTAATATTTGTTTATGTTTTAAGCTTCCGTATTATTGATGTTACGTTAATTTCTGCTGTACAGCAGAGTGGTTCAGTTACACGTGTTTGTTCTTTTCCATATTCCTTTCCGTTCTGGCTTACCATAGGATACTGAATATAGTTCCCGGTGCTATCCCACAGGACCGTGTGGCTTTTCTATATATAGTAGTTTGCATGTACTGATCCCAGACTCCCAAGCCACCCCTCTTCCACCCCATCCCCGGCAACCACGTCTGCTCTCTGAGTCTGTGAGTCTGTTTCTGTTTCTTAGACGCGTTCATTCCTGTCATAGTTTAGATTTCACATATAAGTTATATCATGTGGTGCTTGTCTTTCTCTTTCTGACTTAATTCACTTAGTTTGATCATCTCTAGGTCCGTCCACATTGCTGCAAATGGCATTATTTCGAGTCCCACTCCTGGGCATCTATCCAGACAAAATTCTAATGAACTCTTTTCCAGCAGTTGGCAAGCATAAAATCCTGGGCTTCTGGGAAAGGGATTTCTCTGCCTCTCCTGTCTTTGGCCACCTGATGTGAAGAGCTGACTCATTTGAAAACACCCTGATGCTGGGAAATATTGAAGGCAAGAGGAGAAGGGGACGACAGAGGATGACATGGGTGACTGGCATCATTGACTCTCTGGACTTGAGTTTGATTAAACTCCGGGAGTTGCTGATGGACAGGGAGGCCTGGCATACTGCAGTCTATGGGTTCGAAGAGTCAGACATGACTGAGTGACTGAACTGAACTGAACTGTCTGTAGACAAGGGCTCCAACCAATGAAGGTGAAATGGATGACAGGGGAGGGGCATCTTAGCTGTGGGAGAAAAATCCACAGGGCCACCTTTGCCTTCTGATTTTCTATACAAAAATAACTGCACATTTTGGGATCTAATGACCTGAGGGTCAAGAGATTGTGCCTGTAATTCTTTACAGGTTTTAAAGCATTTAAAGCAGATAGTGTCAACTATTAAACGGCCGAAGACGCCCTTGAGCACTGTTTGTCCAAGTCTGGTTCACAGGCCACCCCACCAGAATCGCCAGGAGAGCTCCTGATAGTGCCCGAGAGAGGGAGTCAGAAGGCAGTGTCTGCCGTTTCCAGCTCTCTTGGTGATTCTTTCACGCACTGAGGCTGAATAACTGTGTGCTCTGTCATGTCTGACTCTTTGTGACCCCTTGGACTGCAGCCCACCAGGCTCCTCTGTCCGTGGAATTTTCCAGACGAGAGTCCTGGAGGGGGTTGCCACTTTCTTCTCCAGGGAATCTTCCCAAGCCAGAGACCACACCTGTGTCTCTTACTGCATTGGCAATCCAACTCTTTACCACTAGCGCTACCGATCCTGGCTAAAAGAGCTTCCTGGGACTTCCCTGGTGGACCAGTGACTAAGACAGCTCGCGCCCAACGTGGGGGGCCGGGGTCTGATCCCTGGTCAGGGAACCAGACCCCACATGCTGTAACTAAGAGTTCCGTGCCGCAACTGAAGATCCCATGTCCTGCAGTGAAGATCCAGCATGGCCAAATAAATGCATAAATAAATATTTTTCCAAACATAAATAAGTAAATAAAAGAACACTAGTTCTGACACCCTGCGGTGGCCTTTCTCCCACCTGTAGCGTCGCGCACCACTGGAAAGCTGACCCCACTGCGGCTGGGCTTTTTCCATAAAAGGGACTTTTTTCCACTTTGGTATAAATTTTCTGTCATGGAAAATACACTATGTAGGTGAAAGATGCTTGATTTTGGGATTTGCTATTCATTTATACTACTCCTGTTCCATAGATACAACAGCTAGGGAATACATGTATGGACGTTTCATTTTGTGTGATATCTCCATCTTTCTCTGTAACAAAGAGCAAGTATGCACATCAACCAGAATAAGGCTTAGATTCTTTCCTGGAAAATCCCATGGCCGGAGGAGCCTGGTGGGCTGCCGTCTATGGGGTCGCACAGGGTCGGACACGACTGACGTGACTTAGCAGCAGCAACCAGCTGATGTGATTGCAGAGCTGAGGGAGCTTCCAGAAAGTTTACATGCCCCAGCTATGGCTCCAAAGACAAAACACACACATAGTATTTCCAGCTCCAAATCCAAGTGGCTCCCTGAGTGTCTACACTGAGTACCCCTGCCTGCCACCCATCATGCTTGAAGGTCTTGTACCTTGAGGTCCCAGAAGATACAATCAAGGAACACCGTTCACAGGGTGAGAGTCTGAAGCTTCTGATCCAACTACCACGTGCATTCTGGACTTGCGCATGTGTTTCTGTAAGTCTTTCCGTGATGTTTTTCGCTTGATAAGATTGGGTGTTTTCTGATCTGAGAACAGGGGCTAGTTCCTGCCAGTCATCTGTTTCACAGTGAGGTAACTCTGTACCATAACTTGGTAGCAGTCAGTGACTACAGCCATGAAATTAGAAGAACACTTGCTCCTGGGAAGAAAAGCTGTGACGAACCTAGCTGCTGCTGCTGCTGCTAAGTCGCTTCAGTCGTGTCCGACTCTGTGCGACCCCATAGACGGCAGCCCACCAGGCTCCCCTGTCCCTGGGATTCTCCAGGCAAGAACACTGGAGTGGGTTGCCATTTCCTCCAATGCATGAAAATGAAAAGTGAAAGTGAAGTCACTCAGTCCTGCCCGACTCTTAGCGACCCCATGGACTGCAGCCCACCAGGCTCCTCCATCCATGGGATTTTCCAGGCAAGAGTACTAGAGTGGGTTGCCATTGCCTTCTCTGGACAAACCTAGACAGCATATTAAAAAGCAAAGATACCACTTGGCTGATAAACGTCTGTGTAGTCACAGTCATGGTTTTTTCAGCAGTTGTGTACAGATGGGAGAGATGGTTCATAAAGAAAGCTGAGCACTGAAGAATTGATACTTTTGAATTGGTGTTGGAGAAGACTCTTGAGAGTCCCTTGGATGGCAAGGAGGTCCAACCAGTCCATCCTAAAGGAGATCAGTCCTGAATATTCATTGGAAGGACTGATGCTGAAGCTGAAACTCCAATACGCTGGCCATCTGATGCAAAGAGCTGACTCATTGGAAAGGACCCCGATGCTGGGAAAGATTGAAGGGGGGAGGAGAGGGGACGACAGAGGATGAGGCGGTTGGATGGCATCACCGACTCAATGGGCATGAGTTTGAGAAAACTCTGGGACATAGTGAAGGGTAAGGAAGCCTGGCGCGCTGTAGTCCGGGGAGTTGCAGAGACCTGGACCCGAGTTAGTGTCTGAGCAGCGGCAGCTCGGTGTCGTCTGACAGTTATGTTATTTACCAACCGCACGCGCTTGAACCAGTTACTGCATTTCTCTGTTCTGTTTCCCTGCCTGTTAAATTGGCTTAAGAATCATTCATCCACATTATAGTGTTCTTTTATGTCAGTCGCTAATGTAACGTAGTAAAGTGCTTGATCCAGCACCTGGCACGTGAGCTCTGCGTAACTACTGTTATTATTATCATCAACCCTTAAGATGACTTGTGCAAACAAGTAAGAGTTCTTTGGCCAAAAATGGTGTTTTCAGGGAACAATATCCATTTTATACTCCTGATTGTATATGTTTCTGTGTGTGTGTGATTGTATATGTTTGTGTGTGTGTGTGAATGTGTGTGTGTGTGAATGTGTGTGTGTGTGTGTGCTGCATGAATATATGATAAATCATCTACTGGTTTGAATTTTAGTGCTAAGGAAACTATGTCTATCATCCATTTGTGTATTCTGGGATATCTTTGATTATTTTTATTTAGAAACAGAAATATATTTTAGAGTATAGATAGGTTCTTAGGTTTAGAAATAATAGTAACTGCCATTTATTAGGCACTTAGAATTGACCAAACCCTTTCTAGTCATAATCTTGTTTCATATTTATAAAAATCCTTTGAGCCAAACTTTAATAGGCCCAACTTATAAAAGAGATAGTTCATGGTCCCAGAAGTTAAGCAACCAGACCAAATAGCAATAATATAGTAGATATTTAAGCCCAGTTATTTTTTCTTTCTGTTATTTTTTTTTTATTTTTTTTTGGCCAATGATTTTTCATTATTTTCAGAAATGTACAACATTCACCATAATCTAATTTTAGAACATTGTTTATCATCCCAACTTCTTTTTCTTTAAAACCAATTGCTTTTTTCACTCTACTTAATCATCTCCCAAATTAATGAGTATTTAATTAGTGAGCTTTAAAGGTAGTGATGCCAAGATTTCTGTTAGGTCTTCTTATTTAGTTTGGTCTTCTACCCACCCACCCATCCAACAAACATTTCTTGAAAAGACAATTTGCTAAGCAACTGGGATTTTTAAAAAAGCTTAAGACCTAGCATCTGCCTTGAGAAGTTCACACTTTAGAAAGCAAATGGGTGTGCACATGAATAAATGTAAATTAGCTAGGCTTCCCTGGTGGCCCAGACAGTAAAATAATCCTCCTGCAATGCAGGAGACCTGGGTTCGATCCCTGGGTTGGGAAAACCCCCTGGAGGAGGGCGTGGAGACGCACTGCAGTAGTCTTGCTTGGAGAATCTCCGCGGACAGAGGAGCCTGGTGGATACAGCCCATGGAGTCACAGCGTCAGGCACGACTGAGAGGCTAGGCACACACACCATACTAGGAAAGTGCACAAACTCTGCGAGATCCCAAAGAGAGGTGCCTAACTTCTAGGTGGGAGAGAGGCCAGGAAGTCAGCACAGGCTTCCAGATGAGACAAGGAGTTGAAATCAGTCTAGAGCCAAATAGGAAGGGATGCTACAATCTTTCTAAAGGATGAATTGCTGGTCCTCAGAGGCAGGGCAAGTTGTTTTCAGACAGCTAGAGACATTTGATAAGAGGATTCTTTAGCTTGTGTTAAATCCCCTCACCATAGACCATGGGGAACAGAAGTGGGAGAGGATGAAGGATGAATGAAAGTGGAATTGCTTGACATTTCAACAGAGGTTACCTGGAACTGATTTCATTGGTTCAATTGCCTGATTCCTCAGGCAATTATGTGTGTAAAAATTATTTAATGTTCTACCTTGTATTTTTTTTCTTTTTTTCCACCCTGCTATCCCCTTTTCTGAGCAAACTGCAAGATTAAAGGAGCACAGTGTGAAATGACTGGAAATGAAATCAGAACAACTCCCCAGCCAAGTCACTGTTCTAGTGGTGAATTCGGAAATGACATCCGACAGAGATTCATCCTTTTAAATCAAACTCTCATCCCTGGCATTGTTTCTCCTGTAACTCCAGAGAGTTTTGAAACACGGTGTTTCACCATCTCCTGAAAACCAAAGCACTTTCCACTTGTGAGAATAATTTACTGAGAGGGAAGAGAGTTTGTGTGACTTTTAAAATTCAACACAGGAAGGACTGAACATCAATTGCTATTCAGATGCAGCAGCAAGATCTGGAAATCTCTCCTCAGTGAATAAAGTTATTTGGAGAACCATTTATTTATTAAAAATGTGCATGTTGCTAAGACACAAGTCTGCAGAAGGCACAGTGCTTTGCTAAAGCTGCCAGTTCCTGGAGGGCAGTGTGCTGTGGGTGTGGGCTACCCTCGACTGCCAAGCGAGAACCCTCTGCCCTTCCAGGACAGTGGAGTCTGGACATCGTGCCCCTGTCCCACCCTTTTCTGGGCCAGAACTAACTCCTCTTGGAAAATTGGTGGACAAATCCCCAGATACAGTGGATTGCCTCTTATTTTCATTTTCCATCAGAAGAAAAACCTCTTGATCCCTTTGTAAATTTTAGACAGAATTTTAGTCAAACACATTGTGACATATTTGTCTTCTTGTTTGAAGTCACCTGTGTTTGTTTTGTGCCTTTTCCCCGGAGTAGCTTTAGCGAATGGCGTGTGATGTAGTTAGTGAAGCAGGAACGCTGGGGTGGGCGATGCAAGATGTGGAGCCTCATGCAGAAGGAGACAGGACATTCTCATGGTCCACTGACGTGTGCAAAGTATTGATAACAAAAGCTAAGACCAAGGGGTTAAAATTTCACAGAGAGAGTTTGGCTTCACAGAGGAGCACGCTTTGGAACTGATAACGTCATCTGGCAATCAAGCCAGGGTGCCAGATGTGGAGCAAGCCGGCTTCGGAGATGTCATGCCTGCTTAGAACTCTGGCTCAGCCTCCACCCACGTGTCCTCAGAAAACGTGCATCACCCTCTGTGTCTCATCTGTGTTATTTGTAAAATAAGGATAATCGTAGTGTGGAAAGCACAGAATTACTAAGAAGATCAAGAGAAAGACGTGAACGGCTTAGCACATTGCCCTGTAAACAGGAACAAGAAAAACAGCTCACAGTCTAGTTAACATTTACTGAATGCCTCAGATGTGCAGTCACGGTCCCAGGAGTTACATGTATGACCTCACCCTGTTCTCATAATGTGTTTCGTGCTGTCGCTTCGGTCATGTCTGACCCTTCGTGACCCCATGGGCTGCAGCCCACCAGGCTCCTCTGTGCATGGGACTCACCAGGCAAGAACACTGGAGTGGGTTGCCATGCCCTCCTCCAATTTTCTCAGTAACCATAAGTTGTTGGAAATCTTATGATTCTCCACCTTAGAAATTAAAAATACAAAGGTGTTAAGTGAGGTACAGACGCCCAAGCTCTCACAAGCCTAGGATAAAGACTCTAACTCATGCAGTGATTTCAGAGCCCAACGTTAAAACCGCTGATCCTGTTCTGGGTTTTAGACTATGCTTGGCACATTGTAAGCCTTACGTAAATATCAGCTATTCCTTCTCTTATTATTAACTATCAGTAGATGCCTTGGAAAGCAGGGACCTGGAACTATCCAGAATTTGGTTCATCATTCTCGAAGAACTCTGGATGAAGGATGACTGCAGTTTGTAGAAAATTATTAATTGGCCTTAAATGACCCTTTCAACTCTGCATTGGCTTTGGAAACAAGTTGATGTGGATTAAAATCCTCATTCTGCCACTTTCTGCACTTCCCCAGTGGCAAAACAGTAAAGAACTCACCTGCAATGCAGGAGCCCAAGGAGACGTGGGTTGGATCCCTGGGTCGGAAAGATCCCCTGGAGGAGGGCACGGCAACCCACTCCAGTGTTCTTGCCTGGAGACTCCCGTGGACAGAGGGGTCTGTCCTGCTGCTGCCGCTGCTGCTGAGTCACTTCAGTCGTGTCTGACTCTGTGCGACCCCGGAGACGGCAGCCCACCAGGCTTCCCCGTCCCTGGGATTCTCCAGGCGAGAATACTGGAGTGGGTTGCCATTTCCTTCTCCAATGCGTGAAAGTGAAGTCCTCAGTCGTGTCTGACTCTTAGTGACCTCATGGACTGCAGCTACCAGGCTCCTCCATCCATGGGATTTTCCAGGCAAGAGTACTGGAGTCCATAGGGTCCCAAAGAGACAGGACTGAGGACTGAGAACACACGCTCTGCCGCTTTCTAGTTCTGTGACCCTGGACAGGATGTTTAGCATCTGTGAAAATTTCAGTTGCCTGAAAAATCTCGAGAGCAACATCCGTATTATAAGGGTTGAGTAGAAATCATGTGTGTAGAATTTCACACGCTGATTGATACATGGTACTTGGTGGGTGATAGCAATAGTTTCTAATATTATTGTATTATTTATTGATCAGTTTCTTACTTCTTCAGTCGGTTTCATTCTCTAGTCTCATCTTTCCATGCTGTTGGACTGCTTAGCGTCTTAGAACAGAAACATTTTGCAGATGGTTCTGTTACTCTGTCTGGAGGAAGTGGTGCTGAAACCAGCCGGGAGGAGATCGGGAGATCCGCGCGGCCGGCTCCTCACGGTCGCCTAAATCTGGCGCCGCCGCCAAGGACGGCTAATGCTGCAGATGAGTGGCGGCGATGGCCGTCCGCAGGCCACCGCCAAGCTGGTGCGGCCCTGGCGGCGCCGTGAGCGGGCTGACCCGCGCGGATCGCGGGGGCCGCCGGCCCGGTTTCCCCTCCGGCAGAAGCGCGCCGCAGTCGCTCCTGGCCCCCGCGAGAGCCGCCGTGAGCTCTGCCCTGGCTTCTGCTGCGAACGCGGGTGCTGAACCAGAGGACAAAGAGGGCGTTCCAACAGGCCTAAGCGGCCCGATGGGGCAGAATCGAGGGGGATCCCCCGGAGGCAACACAGGTAGGTAAACATATTGGGTTCAGATCACACGTCTGACTCCTCGAGGATGGCCTCAAGCTCATATTTTTTTATGAGTTTATTTACCCATATCCCGAAGAAATTAAAGTCCTTTTTATGAGAGGAAAGCAGAAATTATTTGCAGGTTTATTTTATTGTGAAGGGTTTCTATTCCTTTGCAGGTCTGAGGCTGTGAAAAGGGAGGGGGAGTGGGACGACGGGGTATCACAAAGAGAACGAAGCGGAAGCAGAAAATTCAGACTCCAGCACTTCTCACACCATAGTTAGGCTGTCACTAATGTAGCTATTAACTTCTCACGTTCAGATTTATTATGCTGTCATTATAGCACTTTTCTTTGCTGATGTATCAAGCCACTACTACATATTTGTTGGCATCTCATCTATTTAAGGGAAACAAGTGATTACCCGTTGCCAAGGAGACTAATAAGGAGTGTGCAAGCAAGGCCTGCAGAGCTCCTGTCGGAAGATAACAAGGGGCTGGTATTTTATTTTCGATTAAATCGTAAACTACCTCATTGTTTGAAGAAAAATTATCTCCTCTCTCCCATTAAAAAAAAGAAAAACTAGAGCACTTATTTCAAAGGTAAGAAAAATAAAATAGATGAACATGATCGACCAAAAATATTGTGGAAAATAAGAACATCTGATAAGTTTCCCTAGAAAGAAAATTAATTTGGGGGATTTTGAAAAGTTTTCTTCTCCCTCAGAGAAACATGCAACAGAAAAATGGCCCAATTGTTTCTTTTAAAAAATTAGATAAGACACGAGGCTATGGATATGAACTGTAGATTTTCACAGACTCTGTGACACATTTCAGGGAAGTTACCTGGGCTTTGAATAAAATTAGGGAGATCTGGGTATTCTTTCTCAGCCTCAATGGGTTGGCTGCCAACCTTGCCCAAAGGCTTGTCTTCTTGCGTTCCTCCCTTTGCTTATAAAACAGAGAAAATGACATTTCCCACAAGCATGGTTGCAAAGGTTGCATGAGAGAGCATTTATTAACCATCTACAATATGTGATTTTCATGTACTTCTCAGTACTGTGTCATCATTCACTGAATTCAAGCTTTCACTGAGTATCTGCATTTACTTACAGTTAACAAATATGAATAAGACACCTCACAGTCTCTAAACTCAGAATTGTTACAGCAGTCTAATAAGTGATTCAGATAGGTAAAATATAATTTTAATACTAAGTTTTCAATATGATTACAGAGTCCACATGTTGCAGTAAGGCCAGCTACTGTAACAGATCAATATCTAAGTCTTAGCAGTTTAACACTTCAATGATTTCAACACATGTGTTTCTAATGGTTAGGTGCATGGGCTCCCCATGTTTATGTAGGACCCAGGATCCTTTCAGCCTCTTCTGAAAACATCTGCTTCGTCTTCAGTGTAGCAGGCAGAGAGGACCAAGGATTATCCTAGAGAGGTTCTCTAAAGCCAGACCTGGAAGAATTGCACGTCACTAATGCTTGAGTCGAATTGTAACTGATTGGCTAGAAATCCGTTACAAAGCCACACCCACCTGTAAGGGAGACGAAAAGGTCCACTAGCTTTGAGCCCAGGAGGAAGGAAAAGTGGTTTATGAGCATCTGGCTCGTCTCTGCAACCCAGAATCAAGCACACATACCAAGGAAAAGCAAAACAGGGCTAAAAACTTCAATCTAAGGTGGTGGTAAAAGAGAGTGAGGAAAGACTTCCTGGAAGAAGGGATCATTGGGTTTTGCTGGGGGAAAAAACCCCAAAACGCATTATCTAGGCAACATTGGACTCGGGAGGGTGCTTGAGGAGGTGGAAACAATGGAAGTAGAGATTTAGAGAATGAGGGGCTTCCCTGGAGGCGCTGCAGCAAAGGATCCGCCTGCCGGGGCCACAGACGTGCGTCTGACCCCTGACTCAGAGATGCCGCGTGCGCGGAGCAGCGCAGCCCGCGCCGCAGGAGCGGACCCGAGCCACTGGGGCCAGCGTGCCCGGCGTCCCCGCGCCCTGGGCTCCCCAACCAGAGAAACCGCCACGGCAGCAAGTAGCCTGCTTGCAGCAACTAGAGCAAAGCTCGCGCAGCAACGGAGACCCAGCACACCAAGAATCATTATGACTTTAAAAAAGGCTCAGAAAAAGTCAGGCTATATGAAGCGATGGAATAAACAGTTGATACATAGAGGGCACCATGGTGGTTCAGTGTTACCGGAGCGAAGCAACTCGCGATGGAGTGTGACATTAGGTAATAAGGAAGGGGTGGAAGAAAAATAAATAATTTTTAAATTTAATGTTTATCGTTGTTGTTCAGTCGCTCGGTCATGCCCGGCCTTTCAGACCCCACGGACTGCAGCACGCCGGGCTTCCCTGTCCTGACACCTCCTGGCGTTTGTGCAAACTCCTGCTGGTTCTTTACAGCACCGGGCCCCGCACCGCTGAGCATCCTTTCCGCTTTGGCCCAGCCGCTTCGGTCTCTCAGTAATTGCCCCGTGCCCTTCCCGCGTAGCGTACTGGACACCTTCCGACTTGGCTGGCAGGGTTCATCTTCTGGTGCCATAATTTTTGCCTTTTCTATTGTTCATAGGGTTCTCGCGGTAAGAATACTGGAATGGGTTACCATTCCCTCCTCCAGTGGACCATGTTTCGTCAGAACTCTTCACTATGACCCAGCCGTCTTGGGTGGCCCCGCACAGCCTGGCTCACAGCTTCACTGAATTCCACAAGCCCCTTTGCCATGACAAGGCAGTGATCTATGAAGGGGAATATTTATTGACTACTTATTAAACACCAGGCCCAGTTCTAACGTTTTATGTGTATTAACTAATTTGATCCTCAGCAATCCTGAGTCAGGCAGATCCCCTAGAGGAGGGCATGGCAACCCACTCCAGTATCCTTGTCTGGAGCATCCCATGGACAGAGGAGGCTGGCAGGTTGCTGTCTATGGGGTCACGAATTGTTGGACACGACTGAACTGACTATGAGGTAGGCATGGATTATCCTATGACAAGGGTGAAGAAATTATCCATATGCCAAGGGTGAGGAAACTATATAGCTTGTCCATGAACACAGAGTGATTAAATGATAGAGCTGGGATTCAGACCTAGGCTATGAACTCCCAACCATAACCGTAAACATTTGAGTACGTCTAGTATAAGATCCGGAGCAGGCAACGGCACCCATGCCGGTGCTCTTGCCTGGAAAATCCCATGGGCGGAGGAGCCTGGTGGGCTGCAGTCCATGGGGTCGATAAGTGCGGGGGTGCTCCGCAGAAAGAGAAAGAGGCAGTGGAACTTCCCTCAGCAGAACTGAGGGGTCCCGAGGAAAAGTGAGCCTGCTGTCCGCCAACCCAGCCCCTTGGCGAGCGAGAGACAAACAGACGCGACAGGGGTTCTGTCCAGTGCGGTTCCGCTTTATTGTTGCAAACTCCCTGCTTATAAAGGCAAGCGGGGTGGGGGGGNTTAAAGGTCAAATTGTCATGTGCCATCATTATAACAGGAGTGTATGGTGATCACTCGCTGTCTACCTGCACAGAAATCAAGAGAGCCAATCAGAAGTTTTGACAAACAACATAGACTACGCCCCCATCTCTTCCGCCAGGCGCCATCTTAGTTTCTGTCAGCAATGCTAGCGTTTTTCTTTCTCAAGGTTTCCCATTTAGGGCCCCACAGCTAAGAGTCGGGCAGGACGGGGCGACTCCACTTTTGCTTTCCACTTTCATGCATTGGAGAAGGAAATAGCACCCCACTCCAGTACTCTTGCCTGGAAAATCCCATGGACGGAGGAGCCTGGTGGGCTGCAGTCCATGGGGTCGTGAAGAGTCGGACACGACTAAAGCGACTTAGCAGCAGCAGCATGGAATATCATTTTCCCTGCTCCTTTGTTAGAATATCATCATTTTTGTTCTATGTTCTGGATTATAAAATGTCTATGGGATGTTTTTTGATTGATACTGGGAGCTTAGTTGCTCAGTTGTGTCTGACTCTTTGTGACCCCACAGACTTCACCCACCAGGCTCCTCTGTCCGTGGGATTTCCCAGGCAAGAATACTGGAATGGGTTGCCGTTTCCTCCTGCAGGGAATCCTCCTGACCCAGGGACCCAGACTGCGCCTCCTGTGTCTCCTGCTTTGCCAGAGGGCTCTTCACCTGCTGAGCCATCAGGGACGGCCCTTTCTGATTGGTAGTTACCACCGACAGGAACAATAGACTTAAGTAATTACACCACAGTAAATACACTGTGTTAGCTTGCTGGGGTTGCCGTGACAAAATGCCCGAGTAAGTAGCTTAAACAACTGAAACTTTTACTCCCTGTTCTGGTGGTCAAAACTCCAAGACCAGAGTGCTGACAGATTTGTTTTCTCTGATGCCTTTCTCCCTGGCTTGTGGATTTCAGCTTCTTGCTGTGTCCTCACAGGACCTTAATCTGTGTGTTTGCAGCCGTGGTGTGTCTTTGTCTTTTTGTAAGAACACTGGTCATACTAGGTTAGGTCCCATTGGATTAGGGCCCCACTTTATGGGCCTCATTTTAATCTAAATACCTCTTTGAAGGTTTTATTTGCAAATACAGTTGTATCTATTAGAATTCACCCATATATCTGATTTTGACTCTTTGAAGGCTCTATTTCCAAATACAGTTATATTCTGAAGTACAGTTTTGAGACCTCAATATATGAATTTTGGAGAGATATAATTTTGTTCATAAATCTGCTAATTCAAGTCTACTATGAAGTGCTAAGCTTTGATGTGTGACAGCAGTGATACTGGGGGTACTCGATTTCCCCAAATTGCCAGTTACTGGCACTTGCATCTTATTATTTAGCCAAATAGCTAAAGCAAAATTTTTCATCTTTCAGATATAGACAAAGATCCAGTGTTGCCCTGCCTCAGCCTGTAACTCAGGACAAAACATTCTGCTGAACACAGGCACCTCAGACATTCCTAGAGGGCATATTAAATGGTGCAGCCCCAAGGAAGGAGAACTTGGTAATCTCTAGCAAACTTATATTGCATTTTTTTCACCCAGGAATATCAGTTGTAAGAATATATACCATAAATACTCTATCAAAATTATGGAAATAATGTCAAGATCATTCATTGTACTAATATATTGTTATTTTACTAAGATCAAAATGCTGAAAATAATGCCCAGAGATTAATGTGTGTCAGTTAAACTATGATATATTCACACAGTGGAGAATTATGCAGATGAAAAAGTGAATGAGGAATATATCCATATACTACCATATCTAGGGCATATAATTATATGAAAAAGCAAGGCAGAGTAAATTCTATATGGAATGCTATTTATTTAAGAAATAATATAAATTATGGAAGCAATTTAAATGTCTAGAGGAAGGGGAGATAGGGTAGAAGAAATGGAAACAATACTGTTTATAAAAGTATATTTTCTGTAGTTTTAAAAATGCACTATTGAGGTATAATGATATCCAATAAATTCAATATATCTAAAGATAACATTTACTAAGTTTTGATATGTATATATCCATTAAATTAGCATCATAATTGTGAGAATAATCATCCATCATTCCCAAAAAATCATTTGTGATCTCTTCCCTCTCCAAATACCTTTCACATCTCCACAAGACCATCTCTAATATTCCTTCTGTCATGAGAGACTTTTAAAATTTTTCTGCAACTTTATTTAAATGGACTCACACAGGACACTCATTTTTGTGTGTCGCTTTACTCACAGGGGTTATTCTGGGACACATCTACATCGCTGCCTGGATCAGTAAGTCATTTCCTTTCACTTTTAGAGGCATTCCATTGCACTGGCATCGGCGTGCCAGTGTTTTATTGATGCTATTGATAGATATTTGGATTGCTCTAAGTTTTTGGCTACTGCAAATGAAATTATTATGAATGGTTGGGTGCATTGTACTGATATATGGTTTCGTATCTCTTGGTTAAATGTCTCCCAGTGAAATGGCTGGGTCTTATGGACCATATATGTTCTACTTTTTAAAGAAATTGCCAGGCTGTTTTTTCAAAGTGATTGTAACAACCAGCAGTTTATGAGAGCTTCCAAATTCTCTACATTCTCCCCACATAGGCTGCTGACACGCAGGATGGTCAGTTTTTTGGTTTTAGCCATTCTGGTAGAGGTGTAGGAAGAAGGGCTTCCAAGGTGCGCAGTGGTTAAGAATCTGCCTGCCAAGGTACGAGATGCAGGAGACGGGGACAAAATCCCTGGGCTGGGAAGACCCCCTGGAGGAGGAAATGGCAACCCACTCCGGTGTGCTGTTGGCTAAAAAAGCTGCACAATGTGAGCACTGTGAGTTAAGTTTTATTTGGGGAAAAATGAGGACTCAGCCTGGGAGACAGCACCTCAGAGAGCTCTGAGGAACTGTTCCAAAGATGTAGTGGGGAAAGTCAGTATGTCAGATCTTGGTGAAGTGGGAGTTCAATGCAAGCAGGAGCTTGCTTTACAATAAAAGGTTTTCTGCTAGTCATGAGGAGCTGATGTCACCATGAAGGGATCTAGAGCTTTTCTAGATGTGAAGAGATGCAGGACTGGGATCATGAAATCAGTTCCTGAAAATGTCCCAGATCTAAAGACCTGTTGCACCCGTTTCTCTGGAGCACAGGGTGCCCCACTCTCCACCTGACTTCCCCTCAGGGGGTGTCCAAGGTCAGCAGCTGCAGCAGCTCGGGGCTCAGTCTCAGCAGAGGCAGAGGGCAAATGCCCTTGTGGTTCAGTCCCTGGCAAATGCTCTTGGCACGTGCCAATCTGTGGTTGCCAGTGCTTGCTCGGACAGTCCCAATCCCAGAGGAGCCCACTGGGCTACAAAGAGTCAGATACGACTGAGCTACTGAGCATGAAATAGATGTGTAGTACCCTATTGTGGTTTATTAGATGAAAGTCCGTCTAGTCAAAGCTATGGTTTTCCCAGCAGTCATGTGTGGATGTGAGAGTTGGACCATAAAGAAAGCTGAGTGCCAAAGAATTGATGCTTTTGAACTGTGGTGTTGGAGAAGACTCTTGAGAGTCCATTGGACTTCGAGGAGATCCAACCAGTCCATCCTAAAGGAAATCAGTCCTGAATATTCATCAGAAGGACTGATGTTGAAGCTGAAACTCCGATACTTTGGCCACCTGATGTGAAGAATTGACTCATTGGAAAAGACCCTGATGCTGGGAAAGATAGAAGGCAGGAGGAGAAGGGGATGACAGAGGATGAGATGGTTGGATGACATCACCAACTCGATGGACATGAGTTTGAGAAAACTCTGGGAGTTGGCCATGGACAGGGAGGCCTGGTGTGCTGCAGTCCATGGGGTCTCAAAGAGTTGGACACAACTGAGCGACTGAACTGAACTGAACTGAAGTATCTTATTGTGGTTTTAATTAGCTTGTTCTAAAGACTGATGTTAAAAAAAAAAAAAAAAAAAGTTCACCTGTATGTCTTCTTGGTGAAATGTGTCTTCAATGCTCTTTGCAATCTTTTAATTTACAAGAAAAATATAACTTTGGTCCTTCTGAAGACCAAAATACATTTCTCATATTGTATTTGGTCTTCCTTCACAGTTCCAGGCTCACAGCTCCCCAAACTCTTGGAATTTCCTAAGTGTTCAAAGTGACAAAGTGTGTCTTTTGCTAGGTTAATAAGGAGACTTTTGGAAAGTCCTTGACCATCTGATTAGGGAGCCCCACCCCCGACCTCCAGGGAGGGAAGAGGGGCTCGAGGGTAAATCACACTGATGGCCAGTGCGTTAACCAGCCATGCTTGTGTGATGAAGCCTCAGTAAATACCCAAAAGGACGGGGTTCAGAGAGTTTCTGTTTAGGTGGCCATCTGGAGTTTGGGGACCACGGTGCTGTGCAGTGCATGGAAGCCCCATGCACTCTCCCCATAGCATCTGGCTGTCCCCAACTTACATCCTTTATAATAAACAGGTCATCAAGTAGGTATAATGTTTCTCTGGTTCAGTGAGCTGCTCTAGCCAATTAATCAAACCTAAGAAGGGGATCACGGGAGCCAGTGGGTCAGAAGGACAGATAACAACTTGGACTTGTGACTGGCATCTGAAACCCAAGGTGGTCACTGGAACTTCCAGTCCATGCCAGTGGGGTCAGAAGCATCTGGACTTGTAATTGGCCTCTGAAGTAGGGGTGAGTGAGCAGTCTTGTGGGATTCAGCCCTCTGTTGATGGACTCTAATGCTGTCTCTAGGCATACAGTGTTGGAATTGAGTTGGATTTTCAGACAACCTAGCAGTGTCCAAGGATTGCTTGTTGGAAGGTGTGAGAAATCCCTCACTCTATGTTGAAATTGGGTTCAGGAACCCTGAGTCTCACCTCTTGCCCCTTTTAATTAAGCTGTTTATTTTCTTATTATTGAAGTCTAAAGAATATTTACATATTCTGGAGTCAAATCCTTTAATCAGATATTTGCTTTGCAAAGATTGTTTTTTCCCCAACCTATGGCTTTTCTTTTCATGTTCTTAACACTGTCATTCAAAAGGAAGCTCTTACATTTAATGATTTCCAAGTTATGTTTTTTTCTTATGTTTCATGTTCTTGGTGTCAAATCTAAGTAACCTTTGACTATGCATGGTTACAAAATCTTTCTCTTGTATTTCTTCCAGAAGTGTTATAACTTTAAGTTTTACTTTAATCTTTGAACCAATTGTAAAAATGTCTGTATCCTGTGCAGGACCTGAATCCAAAGTGGGTGTTCTGTTTGGTTGCTGCGTATCTCAGCTGAGTGTTTTCAGGAGTATTTGCTGAATTTCTGCTTAATTTTCCTCACACATTTACTGAAGATTCATTGGCTACATAAGCGTGGGTCTGTTTCTGGGCTATATAGCTGTGTTTCCTCACCCTATTTGTCTGTCTTGGTGTAAATACCATATTATTTTTAATACTGTAGTTTTACATTCCCTTAAAATAGGGTAGTTTTAGTCTTCTAACTTTGATTGTTTTAGAAGGCTTTTTGGCTTTACCATATGGATTATAAATTCAGCCTGCTAATTTCTACAAAACACTCTACTGGAGTTGATTGAAATTATGCTGAGTCTGTAAATAAATTGCAGGAGAATTGGTAGGAAGCCAGTGTTTCACTCGTTTGTTTTGGTTTTCTTTAATTTCTCTCAACGATGTTTGGAAGTTTTCAGCTACAGTTTTTCACATTTTTGTCAAAGTTTTCCCCATGCATATATTTCATATTTTATGTTTTTCTAAGTGGAATCTTTAATATTTAAATATCTGATTATTTGTTGTCAGTATAAATAGAATTGATTTTTGTATACTCATATCTTAAGATCTTGATAATGTCACTTCTTAACTGTAATACTTTATTTTATTTTTTTAGATTCATCACTCTTATTATTTTGAAGATATTTGGATTTATGGGTATTAGACAAAACATAGATGTTAGATGTCATCTAGTCAAACTGAATTAGTCATCTAGTTTATTTTTTATTTTTTGCTTTTTAAAAAATTTTTATTTTTACTTTATTTTTCTTTACAATACTGTATTGTTTGCCATACATTGACATGAATATTTTAGATGCTATCAGATATTCTACAAAGATTATCATACCATCTGACAATATTGATCATTCTGCCTCCTCCCTACCTGCCTGACCTTTTTTTTGTTTTTGTTTTTGTTTGCATTATTGCACTACCAATCGCTCTAACACAATGCTTGACAAAAGGATGGCTTCAGTTTGTGGCTATTACAAATAAAATTTCCTTACTTCTTCTTTTAGAGGGAAATTATTTAGCATTTAAGTATAATTAATTTGAGCATAATTTAGGTATAATGATCAAGTGTAATACTAACTGGAAATCTTTGTAGATGCCTTTTATTATGTTGAGGAAGTTTTCTTTTTCAGTTTGTGCAGAATTTTTCTCGTGAATAGATATTAAATTTTGTCAAATGCTTTTTTCTGAATCTATTGAAATGATAATGTAGTTTTTCTTTTTTAGTATGACAATATGGTGAATTCTGTTTAATGATTTTTAATGTAAATCAACTTTGCTTTCCTAAGATAAACCTTACTTGGGAATGATATATCATCTTTTTTATATATTGGGTGACCTCCTAAAATGTTGTGAAGAATTTTTGTGTCCAGTTTAACGTGTAATTCAGGTCCGTAGTTTACTTTTTTGGTAATATCCCTGCTCTCTGGTTTCTGTTTGTTCGTTTTGATTGTTTTATCAGACTCATTCCTTCCTCGTAGAATGAAGTGGGAAATATACTTTCCTCTTGAATTATTTGGAAACTTTGTGTAAAATGAGTATTGTTTATTGCTTAAGCACTTACTGAAATCTTCAAGGAAAGCCATCTGATCTTGAAGTTTTCTTTTTGGGAAGAATTTTCACTGCAAGTCCCATTTCATTAGTAGATGTGGGACTATTCATGTTACCTAATTGTTTTTCAATGAGCTTTAGCAGTTTATGTCTTTACGGAGTTTACTCATTTTATCCAGTTATAAAATATATTGGCATGAAATGGTTTCTATTATTGATTTATTATCTTTTTAATAGCCACACGATCTGTCTTGATATCATTGCACATTTTATATTTACAGTTGACCTATTTTATTGTGATCAATCTGGCCAACATTTATCGGGTTGTATTGATCTCAAGTGATTTAACTGATTTTTCCCCTTTATTTCCTTATTTTGTATTTGTTTCTACTCTGACCTTTTTTGCTTCCCTCTTTTGTTTTCTCTTTAGGTTGGAAGCTGAGTTCTTTGCGACCTTTTATCTTGCTTTCTTTTTTTCTTAATGTGAGCACTATTCCTCTTTCAGCACTCTCTTAACTGTGTTGTGATGGTGGAGAAGGGGCAACAGAGAATGAGATGGTCGTGTGGCATCTCTGGCTCGATGGACATGAGTCTGAGCAAACCCTGGGAGAGAGTGAGGGTTAGGGGATCCTGGCATGCGGCAGGCTGGAAAAGAATATGTATGTTGCTGGTTTTAGCTGGAGTGTTCAATAAATGTCAATTTAGGGCTAGCTGATTGGTAGTCTTGTTCAACTGCTCTGTGTCTGTACTGAGTTTCTGTTTCCTTATATTAATTATTGAAAGAGACTTGCTAAAACCTCTGATGATAATGATGGATGTGCTTATTTCTTTTCTCAGTTCTACTAGTTTTTGCTTTATCTATTTTTAAGATCTATTGTAAAGTGAAGAAACATTTAGGGTCTTTACATCCACTTGAAGAACTGACCCTGTGGTCTTGAAATTACTGTTTATCCAAGTAATGTTCTTTGCTCTAAGATCTGCTTTGCTTGTTATTAATATGACCACTCACTTTATTATTATGATTATGCAATTACCATCTTTTAGTTTATTTGTGTTTTTACTTTTAAAGTGAGTCTTTGATAGGCAGCAGACTGTGTGCATGCTAAGTCACTTCAGTTGTGTCCAATTCTTTGAGACCTTGTGGACTGTGGCCTGCCAAGTTCCTCTGTCCATGGGATTCTCCAGGCAAGAACGCTGGAATAGGTTGCCACGCCTCCCATCAAGGGGATCATCCAACCCAGGGATGGAACCTGCGTCGCCAGGGTCTCCCGCGCTGGCAGGCAGAGTCTTTGCCACAGTGCCACTTGGGAAGTCCAGGCAGCATCGACCCGAGCATTATTCTGTTACTTATTCATTTGCAAGAGCCTGGCAGCTTATTTAAAGAAGACTGAAGAATTATTCACAAAACGGACGTGAAGTTAAGCCTCTAAACAGCAAGTGCATCCCTCCTGGTTTTACGTTGCTCAGTTTCCTGTGTGCTCAGTCACTAAGTCACGTCCCACCGACTCTCTGTGACCCTGTGGACTGGGGGCCACCAGGCTCCACTGTCCATGGAGTTTTCCAGGGAATAATACTGGAGTGGGTTGGCATTTTCTCCATCAGGGGATCTTCCTGACCCAGGGATGGAACCCATCTCCTACACTGGCAGGCAGAACTTTACCACTGAGCCACCTGGGAAGCCTCTCCAAAAAGCCTGTCACCCTCTTCTCCTTCCAGGCCATTGCAGCCTTGTGTCATCCCAGGCCCTCCAGTGCGGGGAGCGTGCAGGGAACGGGCCGGTTATCAAGGCAGCGTTTCAGGAGTGTGAGTGGCGCACGCTCCATTTTCCTCTCAACCTCTGAGTCAGTGCTCAGCTGCAGGGCATAGGAAGCACTTTGACAGCAGAGTTTGCTAGGAGTCGTGTACAGATGTGAGAGCTGGACCATAGAGAAAGCTGAGCACTGAAGAATCAATGCTTTGGAACTCTGGTGTTGGAGAAGACTCTTGAGAGTCCCTTGGACTGCAAGGAGGTCCAACCAGTCCATCCTAAAGGAGATCAGTCCTGAATATTCACTGGAAGGACGGACTCTGAAGCTGAAACTCCAATCCTTTGGCCACCTGATGGGAAGAGCTGACTCACTGGAAAAGACCCTGAAGCTGGGAAAGATTGAAGGCAGGAGGAGGAGGGGACGACAGAGGATGAGGTGGCTGGATGGCATCACCAACCCGATGGACATGAGTTTGGGTAAACTCGGGAGCTGGTGATGGACAGGGAGGCCTGGTGTGCAGGGAATGGGACAGTTATCAAGGAAGCGTTTCAGGAGTGTTAGTGGCACACACTAATATACATTTTTTGTATGTGTGTCCATGGTGTCGCAAAGAGTCAGACACAACCGAGCGATTTCACTTTGGTAGGACGGGAAATCCAGATCTTCACAGAGCTGTGCCGCGCAGGTGTAAACTGTCTGTAGGCACTCACACCTGAAGCAGCGGCTCTCATGAGGCCTCTTCTCCGTGGGAATCAGAGTAAAATCCAAAAGATTACCTGGCTTCATGACTCATTTCTCACCACTCCCCAGTCATCCTCCCACACTCCATTTTATTTTCTTTTTTAAAACTTTTTGTTTTATGTTGACATATAGCCGATTAACAATGGTGTGTTAGTTTCAGGAGTACAGCAAAATGATTCAGTGATACGTCTACGTACATCTGTCCTTTTTCAGATTCTTTTCCCACATAGGCTATTACAGAATATTGTCCTATGCTGCAGGGTAGGTTCCCTGTGCTACACAGTAGGTCCTTATTGGTTATCTGTTTTGTATACAGCAGTGAATGTTATTCTTTTACCCAAGTCTACATTCTCTGCTTTTTTGAGTGGACTATTTACATTTAAAGTGACTATAATATTCTGTTTACATTTATTAATTTCTTACTTATTTTCTATTACTTTCTATTTGTCTTCTTCCCTTTTGTCTTCCACATCTGTCTTGAGAAACCTGGATGTTTGTTGAAGGAATATTTGTGATATTAAAGCTGATATTACAGGCAACCAGCTATCAGGAGAAGCAGTACAATTGTGATTGTATTATTAACATAAACACAATTGTTTTTAGATATACAAAGTGAAAATTTGTGACTGAAATGATAAGATAGTTGAGATTTTCTTCAAAATAATGTGAGAAGTTTAAGTAGGTGGGTCTATGGTTGAAAAAAAATATATTGGTTCTAAGTTAATAAAAGTGATGGATTCCTGAGAGTTTATTACACTGTTCTATCTTGTTTGCATTTGGCATTTTCCATCATAAAATTTTTTTTTTTTTTACATGTTTCAATGCCATTCTCCCATCTCATCCCACCCTCTCCCTCTCTCTCTCCCCCAGAGTCCAAAAGTTCACTCTATAGATCTGAGTCTCTTTTGTTGTCTCGCATACAGGGTCATCATCCCCATCTTTCTAAATTCCATATATATGCGTTAGTATACTGTATTGGTGTTTTTCTTTCTGGCTTGCTTCACTCTGTATAATTGGCTCCAGTTCCATCCATCTCCTTAGAACTGATTCAAATAAATAAGAAACTGATTCTTTTAAATAAGAAAATCCAAATCAGATTTTAAGAGTGACCTGACAGAGCTGTGTTTAGGATAAAGTCTTGGTGCAAATCCCATAGCAAATAGCTGGCCCGTAATGGGAGCTTGAAGTATCTCAGTTATCGCCATCAACTTCACAGACAGATGTAAAGTCTTACAATAAGGACTTGTACAACATATGCTTCACTGACTTTTAAAGCTTGGGGAACTGTCTCATCCCTACCTGAATCCACCCATTAGTAGAAGTTAGAAAGTTGTCACTTCTTTCTTTAGGGCACAACCTTCAATAAGTTGCTATGGTGATGTGTTACATAAACACTCAGGCATTCACTTCATGGCAAGTAGATGGGGAAACAATGGAAACAGTGACAGACTTTGTTTTGGGGGGCTCCAAAATCACTGCAGATGGTGACTGCAGCTATGAAATTAAAAGACGGTTACTCCTTGGAAGGAAAGTTATGACCAACCTAGATAACATATTAAAAAGCAGAGACGTTACTTTGCCAACAAAGGTCCATCTAATCAAGGCTATGGTTTTTCCATTAGTCATGTATGGATGTGAGAGTTGGACTATAAAGAAAGCTGAGCACCGAAGAATTGATACTTTTGAACTGTGGTGTTGGAGAAGACTCTTGAGAGTCCCTTGGACTGCAAGGAGATCCAACCAGTCCATCCTAAAGGAGATCAGTCTTGGGTGTTCATTGGAAGGACTGATGCTGAAGCTGAAACTCCAATACTTTGGCCACCTGATGTGAAGAACTGACTCATTGGAAAAGATCTTGATGCTGGGAAAGATTGAAGGCAGGAGGAGAAGGGGACGACAGAGGATGAGATGGTTGGATGGCATCACGGACTCAATGGACATGAATTTGAGCAAACTCTGGGAGTTGGTGATGGACAGGGAGGCCTGGTGTTCTGCAGTCCATGGGGTTGCAAAGAGTTGGACACGACTGAGCAACTGAACTGAACAGTCACTCAGTCCTGGAGTTTTCTGTGTCCTTAAAAATATAGGACTTAAAAACTTAAAAGAAAATTAAGTATAAAATTTTAATACTTTCCCACCTGTTTTTCTGTTTTGGTTTTGTTTTTTCCACCAAGTCCTGACCAAAATCCTATTACAAAGAAGTAATTTATACCCTCATAGCTAACTGTCAAATATTTTTATCATCCCAAAGCAAATAGGATATCCCAGGGAACATGCTTCCCAAAACAACAATATGCTTTCTTTGGCAAATAATCAATTTTACTAATTATGATTTTATTTACATTAAAAAGTTAGAGATGCATAGCAATAAATATTTAATTGTATAATTAAATTTTCTTTCAAAATCATAATATTTACCTTTATTTTTGGTGTACTAAAGACTTTTATATAGGTTTTATAGATATTTCTAATTCTCAGAGCTATGATAGAGATTCTTATATGAATTGTATACATGAAAAATAATACCTGAAATTCTAAGGAAGCTTTTTAGCATGTCCAAAGTCTCAAAACCCAATGAGTGGAAGATCCACAAACTTGTCTGAAGTCTATCACATTGAAAACCACAGTTCTTCAGTGAGGACAGCAAAATCATATACTAAATTACATTTTAATACCTAATATGTATATATTAAAACTGTTTAGAGAACGTTTAGGATCTTCATATAATAAAGGCTGAATTTTGCTGTCTGATAGAAATATATATTTTATACATAATGAAACACATTCATATGCTTCACATTAAAAGAACTAATAATAAAAATAGTTTTAAAAACAGAATTGTTTCTTTCCTCCTAACAACAGCTACATAGGCTGTGATTAGCAGATTCGGAGCATTACTCTGTTTGGTCGCTAAGTTGTGTCCTACTCTTCCTCGACCCAACAGGCTGTCCGCGGGACTCTCCAGGCGAAAGTCTGGAGTGGGGCCGTTTCCTTCTCCTGGGATAGTCCCCCCAGGGGAGCCATGTCCCCTGCATTGCAGGCGGGTTCTCTACTGCTGAGCCTCCAGGGGTTTAGTATGTTGCAAGGTTTCATATTTTCACGGTGTGAGAAAATACCTCCCAGTTACATCACAGTAGCTTCAACGTCCCCAAGTGAATGCTCACAGCTCTAGAATGTTCATACAACATCCTATTTCTGAAAAAAATATATTATGACTCCTGGGAAAACTGGTGGGATAAAACTGGTTATCCCTTTTGCTAATCTTTCCCCCTGACCCCCCACACTTTATGGCAACTGGTCAAAAGAATTAAAAAAAAAAAAAAAACAGTTGGGAAAAATTCATTTAATCATTACTCTACCTAAGGAATGGTCCAAACCTCTTAATATAAGTCCAGAGGAATTTCTCTATATATAGCATCACCGACTCAAAGGGCATGGGTTTGGGGGACTCCAGGAGTTGGTAATGGACAGGGAGGCCTAGCGTGCTACGGTTCATGGGGTTGCAGAGTCAGACCTGACTGAGCAACTGAACTGAACTGAATAGAAGCAATTAGATTGTTTTGAAAGTAAACCTCAAGGGCCAAAACATGACTTTTCCTCCAAAAGAATGATAAGTTATTTCCACAATCACGTATTTTGAGCAGAATGTAATAAATCAAATAAATTCAAACACATGCACTGAAAGGTTCTAGAGAAGCGAAGAGAGATTTTGAATCCCTTTCTGGCCACCTTCTGACAAATACTTAAGTGACTCTTCTGAGTCAGGTACTGTTTTGAGGCACTGATGACATCATGGGGGTCAAGGCAGACACACCCCAGCCGCCAGCAACCTTATATTGTAGAGGGGGGCAGAAAGAGGGGAAATAAACCAGCAGACTGATGAGCTAGGATGCCAGGTAGCGATCACTGCAAACCCACTTAACGTGGTTCAAAATAGAATAATGCCCGTCAGAACTGAAGCTTTCTGAGGTCAGTAAGTCTGTTCTCAGAAAAACCACACCTCACAGAGACGCACCCGCCCGGAGGCTGCTGGGGGCCAGACCTGAGCTCACCTGCTGTCTCCTGCAGCTCACCCGTTGCTGCTGCTGCTGCTGAGTCGCGTCAGTCGTGTCTGACTCTGTGCGGCCCCAGAGACGGCAGCCCGCCAGGCTCCCCCGTCCCTGGGATTCTCCAGGCGAGAGCACTGGAGTGGGCTGCCATTTCCTCCTCCAATGCATAAGAGTGAAAAGTGAAAGTGCTCAGTCCTGTCTGACTCTGTGCGACCCCATGGACTGCAGCCCACCAGGCTCCTCTATCCATGGGGTTTTCCAGGCCCGTTAAAGCTCAACAAAAGGCTCAATCCACCACCCTTGGGACCCACACCACTCCATGTGTCTGGCCCCTTTCCTCTCTTGGAAAGTGAATAAAAACTCTCTTCTCTTCTCTGGTTAATCCTTCTGTGAGTTCTTTCACAGCCTGGCTCGGCAACAATCATACGATGAAGACAAATGACATCGTCCACGCATATGTACAGCTGTGTCCCTGCCCAGTCCAGCATTGCTGATTGGCTACACCCCAGTACGAAATGCTTTGGTGTTAAAAAAATTAAAATTAAAAAAAAAATGATGCAGTCCAAGAGAGTAGAAAAGGGGAGGGATCTTATAGACGGAAATATTGAGGAAGGAGCCTGAGGAAGTGACACTTCCACGTGGGCGTGAATTAAATGAGTGAGTCAGCACGTAAATAGTAAAAGGGAGAAGCTCCCAGGAGCCACATGTGCAAAGGCCCTGGGACTGGGATGGGACTGACACACATCAGGCTTGTACTGAGTTGGCCAAAAGTTCACTTGGATTTTTCCGAAACATCTTATAGGAAAACCCGGGGGAACTTTTTTAAGCCAACCAATGTTTACAGAGCGAAGAGAAACTGAAGCTGCATTTTCCTATGGTTTATATTTCTTAGTAACAAGTTATGTAAGTTTCTTCTAATGTTAGGGGTATCTTCTTCCAAATCTGAGCCACCATGGTCTAGAAGCCGGAAGAAACCAGAGGGAAATAAGGGCCAAGCAAAGAAATGCTTGGCTTCCCAGGTGGCATTAGTGGTAAAGAGCCCACTGCCCATGCAGGTTAGACACGAGCTGTGAGAGGCTTCCCTGGCGTGGGCCGACCCCGTGGAGAAGGCACAGGGGTCCGCCCCAGCGTGCTTGCCTGGAGAGTCCCGGTGGGCAGAGCAGGCTGGGGGCCACAGCCCAGAGTCAGACATGACTGAAGCGACAGCATGAGTGCGTGCAAAGGAGCGTCACCTCGTGCTTCCAGCTGATGGCTGCGAGAGTGCCCTCACGGGGGAGATGGTGTTTGTCCTTGCCAAACCGGATGCTGATAAACCACAAAAGTGACTTTGAAACCAACATCTCACCAACTTAGCTGGTCTGTCATGGTGATGGGGACATTTCCAGAAAAGGAAAAACAATCTCCTAATATATTTAAAAGATGACATGAGCCAGCCATATACTGTCTATAAGAAACTCACCTCAGCCAGAGGTAGGTTAAAATAAAATGCTGGAAGATAGTATATCAGATGCCAAATTTTTCAAAGGAAAGAAAGAGCGACTGTATTAATATTAAGTTCTATAGTCTTTACAGCAAAGAAAATAACCCGCGAAACAGAATCACAGCATCCAGTGGTGAAAGGCAAGCCCCTCGTGCCGCAGCCATTCTCCACGTGTCCATTCTCCACGTGTGTGCCGCAGCCATTCTCCACGTGTGTGCCGCAGCCATTCTCCACGTGTGTGCCGCACAGCCATTCTCCACGTGTGTGCCGCAGCCATTCTCCACGTGTGTGCCGCAGCCATTCTCCACGTGTGTGCCGCACAGCCATTCTCCACGTGTGTGCCGCAGCCATTCTCCACGTGTGTGCCGCAGCCATTCTCCACGTGTGTGCCGCACAGCCATTCTCCACGTGTGTGCCGCAGCCATTCTCCACGTGTGTGCCGCAGCCATTCTCCACGTGTGTGCCGCACAGCCATTCTCCACGTGTGTGCCGCAGCCATTCTCCACGTGTGTGCCGCAGCCATTCTCCACGTGTGTGCCGCACAGCCATTCTCCACGTGTGTGCCGCAGCCATTCTCCACGTGTGTGCCGCAGCCATTCTCCACGTGTGTGCCGCACAGCCATTCTCCACGTGTGTGCCGCAGCCATTCTCCACGTGTGTGCCGCAGCCATTCTCCACGTGTGTGCCGCACAGCCATTCTCCACGTGTGTGCCGCAGCCATTCTCCACGTGTGTGCCGCAGCCATTCTCCACGTGTGTGCCGCACAGCCATTCTCCACGTGTGTGCCGCAGCCATTCTCCACGTGTGTGCCGCAGCCATTCTCCACGTGTGTGCCGCACAGCCATTCTCCACGTGTGTGCCGCAGCCATTCTCCACGTGTGTGCCGCAGCCATTCTCCACGTGTGTGCCGCACAGCCATTCTCCACGTGTGTGCCGCAGCCATTCTCCACGTGTGTGCCGCAGCCATTCTCCACGTGTGTGCCGCACAGCCATTCTCCACGTGTGTGCCGCAGCCATTCTCCACGTGTGTGCCGCAGCCATTCTCCACGTGTGTGCCGCACAGCCATTCTCCACGTGTGTGCCGCAGCCATTCTCCACGTGTGTGCCGCAGCCATTCTCCACGTGTGTGCCGCACAGCCATTCTCCACGTGTGTGCCGCAGCCATTCTCCACGTGTGTGCCGCACAGCCATTCTCCACGTGTGTGCCGCACAGCCATTCTCCACGTGTGTGCCGCACAGCCATTCTCCACGTGTGTGCCGCACAGCCATTCTCCACGTGTGTGCAGCAAACGGCCGACCCGTCAGATGGGTGAAGCCGGAGCTGACACAGGCCGAAAGGAAAGCAGAAAAGCCTCGAAATTTAAGTACAGATTTACCACCATTCTCACAACTGACTGAACAGCTAGAGAGGTAATCAGCTAGGCATTAAAGAGCTGAAAACCAGCAACCAAAGGATCTCAGTTACATTTGCTAAAAGACTCTACTCAACATCAGAATATACATTCTTTCCAAGTGCCCATGGGACATGTACTAAGACAGGCTGTATCGTGCATCAAAACACAAATTGAAAAGACTTATACAAATTGTGTTCTTTGAGCACACTGGGATCAAACCAGAAGTAATAACAGAAATATAAATGGGAAATCTCTGAATAGTTGGAAACCAAGTAAAACATTTCTAAATGACTCGAGTTAAAGAGGAAGCTTCAAAAGAAATTAAAGATACATTGAACTTGAATAAAAATAAAACTATAGCATGAAATTTGTGGATACAACTGTAGCAGTTTTGAGAAGGAAATTTACAGTGTTGAATATTACATTATATAAGAGAAGAAGCATCCACTCATTTATATATCTCAGATCTCAAGGACTTAGAAAAAGGGGGCACAATAATTCTAAAGTGATTATAAGGAAGAAAATAAAGATAACAGATAAAATCAATGAAAGTGAAAACAAGCAAGAATAGCAGATAAAATCAATGAGACAAAGTTCTAATAAAACTATCAACTCTCTAGTAAGACTGACAAAAGGAGAGAGAAAGAAGGAAAGCACAAATTACTATATTAGAAACAAGATAGAAAATATCATGATAGATAGTACAGACTCCCAAAGGATGATAAAGTTATACTAGTAACAATTATACACCCATGAATTTGACTTGAAAAAATATATACCAATTTCTCAAAAATCACAAAATACTATAACTCATACAACATGAAATAAATAATTTGAAATACCCTGCAACTATTTAGTAAATTAAATTTATAATTAATAACATC
>SJYQ01004954.1:1699532-1723862 GCA_006410935.1 Redunca redunca
GACTCGATGGACGTGGTTTTGCGTGAGCTCCGGGAGATGTGGCAGACAGGGGAGCCTGGTGCGCTGAGTCCGTGGGGTCACAGAGCGCTGGACACAACACACCCGAGCGACTGGACTGCACTGCACTGCTGGCCTCTGTGCGTCAGCTGTCCTGAGAGAGTCCCTGCGACCAGACTCTGGGTGCTGTGACCACCCGCGCGGCACCACGTGCCAACCACCGCAGCGCCAGCACGTCCCGTCTCACTCAGACCACACGGGCAGGGTGAGTCACGTAGGAAGATGAGCCCGTTAGTTTCCAAAGAGAGAAGAATGCTAGGGAGGAAGACGCAATATTTTTTCCCTATAAGGATTTGAATTTCACTATAAGGATATTCAGTTAACAAGGGGAGCCTTATAGATACAGACACCTGAATGTCACCCAGCTTCCTCCTCCTTATGTGTAAATAAGGTCAAATTGATACGAGCATCACTGCTAGCTTGCAGCCCACCAGCTTTGTAGCAATGCGTTCTCTGTCATTATCCTTGCCTCCATCTATGCAAGTTCTTCAGGCTTTCTTATTTCTCCCAACAGTTCCAGGCGTCTGCAGAGGTCTTCCATGCTCACAGGTACTTTTTAAACTGTTGCTGCTTCTGCCACCCTCGCCACGAGAAGCCCTCTTCTGTGGTCCAGCTGGGTGATGCTCTAGACGCGGTGCCTCACCTCTGGTCAACTCCCGGTCAGCACCGAGATTTCACATACTCCTTGTGCATTTTCGTCCTGGAGCACTGGTGGTGTGCAGAGCCTGTATTCTCTTGCCCACCCATTTTCAGTCTCGTGTATAAATCCCTTCCCTCTGTTCCCTGAGGTCTCGCAGAAGGCTGGCAGTGCTGGATGGATTTTATTAAAGAATGAGAGGCAGATACTCTGTGGGCTTGGGCAGCTCTCGGGGCTTCATCCAGCATCTGTCACACCTGCTTCCTTGCTGGCTCCTCGGCCATTGCCTTGAGCTCCCAAGTTTTCATGAGAAAGCTTATACTTCTTAGTGTGAAGGCTAATCAGGGTGACCGAATTTCAGAAAGGCAGCTCAGGACAAAGGCATATCAGACAAAATAGAATATATAACAATAGAATATATGAAATAATTGTCTACATATTAAATTATGAGTTATCACTTTAACAAAAAATACGAAAAACAGATGCTTGAAGTTCTGTATTCCTTTTTGTTATCTAATTTTTTTTATTATTGTTATTCTCTGCTGTACCCTACTCTTTGTGACCATATGGACTGTAGCCCACAAGGTTCCTCTGTCCGTGAGATTCTCCAGGCAAGAATACTGGAGTGGGTACCCATGCCCTCCTGCACGATATTTCCTGACCCAGGGATCAAACCCACATCTCCTGCATTAACAAGCGGGTGTTTTTTTGTTTGTTTGTTTGTTTGTTTTTATCACTAGCTCCAACGGGGAATCTCCTGTTACATACAGCTATTATTTAAGCACAGCAACAACGGGGCCAGTAACAGTGGCAACGAACAGTAACTGACAGGAGGGCAGGCCCCGACGGTGAAGCGTCTGCCCACAGTGCGGGAGGCCCTGCTTCGATCCCTGGGTCAGGAAGATCCCCTGGAGAAGGAAACGGCAACCCACTCCAGTACTCTTGCCTAGAAAATTACATGGGTTGAGGAGCTTGGTGGGCTACAGTCCATGGGGTCGCAAAGACTCGGACACGACTGAGTGACTTCACTTCGCTGTAAGTGTAGGACTAATAAAAGGCAACATGTGTGAAAAATATAGCAGTAATTTTATGTTCCTTTCTGCCCTTTGATTTTGCAGTTTAACTTTAAAAATTCTTTATTTTTCAGGTCGCATTATTGTATATTCTAGAGGCACATAAACTTGAGAATTTTTAAAGGAAAACACCAACATAATGGACAGAGTTACAGAAATATTGCCTAAATTTTATTTAAAAATAACAGTTGTGGGTTTTTTTTTCCCATTCCACAATAGAATAGGATATTTTTAATCTTTGTGTTTCTTTTCAGTAATACTTCTCTGAACTTCATTTTACCTTTAGGATATCTTTTTATTCTTTTATGTAGTGGCAAAATTGAACACAGTTAAAGGTAAAATTCAATTTGACTTTTGAAATTTTGTTCTTATCAAAGCTATACTATGTTGATTATTGGTGCTAGTCTAATAAGACAACATCAAACTAAACAGGCTTTCAACAGAAGTATAAGAGCATGGAGTACTTAGGGTTTTACTTACCAGCAACGGCAGTCCTTTTCAATTTGTAGGAATTAATTATCGATTTTCCAATAATGTCACCCAGGGACTCCTGGCTTCTGGTCTGACATGTAAAGAGGTTGGAAGCTATGAATCCTGTCCCTGAAATAGGAAAAAAGGTAAACAAACTGAAAATCACCAACTATTCCTTGATCTACCAAAGAATTGAGGTTATAGATCAAGATCCTACCCTAACATTGAAGAGACAGTTGACTAAAGGGATTCACAGCTTACTTGGAGCAAAAACACATGATTGAACTGGGTACCAGGAGGAATACTCAAGTACTAATTGCTGGAGGTTCAGCACTGCCCCGCTTAAGAGTTACAAGCTCCTGGAGTTTTTTTCAGATATAACACCAAAAGCACAATCAATCAAGAAAAATAGATAAGTGGAATATCATTGAAATTAAACATGCTATGAAGGCACTATTAAGAGAATGAAAAAATAAGTTACTGATTGAGAAAAGACATTTGCTAAAATCATGTCAGACAAAAGACTTGCATGGAAAATATATGAAGAAGTCAAAACTCAGCAGTAGTGGGTATAGAGAGAACATCAGTTCAGTTCAGTTCAGGCGCTCAGTCGTGTCCGACTCTTTGCGACCCCAGGAATCGCAGCACGCCAGGCCTCCCTGTCCATCACCAACTCCCGGAGTTCACTCAGACTCACGTCCATCGTGTCCCTGATGCCATCCAGCCCTCTCATCCTGGGTCGTCCCCTTCCCCTCCTGCCCCCAATCCCTCCCAGCATCAGAGTCTTTTCCAATGAGTCAACTCTTCACATGAGGTGGCCAAAGTACTGGAGTTTCAGCTTTAGTATCATTCCTTCCAAAGAACACCCAGGGCTGATCTCCTTTAGCATGGACTGGTTGGATCTCCTTGCAGTCCAAGGGACTCTCAAGAGTCTTCTCCAACACCACAGTTCAAAAGCATCAATTCTTTGGTGCTCAGCCTTCTTCACAGTCCAACTCTCACATCCATACATGACCACAGGAAAAACAATAGCCTTGACTAGATGGACTTTAGTCAGCAAAGTAATGTCTCTGCTTTTGAATATGCTGTCTAAGTTGGTCATAATTTTTCTTCCAAGGAGTAAGCATCTTTTAATTTCATGGCTTCAGTCACCATCTGCAGTGATTTTGGAGCCCAAAAAAATAAAGTCTGACACTGTTTCCACTGTTTCCCCATCTATTTCCCATGAAGTGATGGGACCGGAGGCCACGATCTTCGTTTTCTGAATGCTGAGCTTCAGGCCAGCCTTTTCGCTGTAGCTCAGCATAATAAAGGCCACACATGACAAACCAACAACTAACTTCATGCTCAGTGGTGAAAAGTTTGAATTTTTTCCTCTAAGACCAGGAAAAAGACAAGGGTGCCCACTCTTGCTGCATCAACATTGCAGATTGTTTGGTAGATAAGAAGGATGTATATGAATGAAATATCAGACCCTTTTTCTTCACTAAGAGAAAACTTGGAAGATGCTGGCGAGTGTCTGGAAGAAAAAATGCATTTCTCCGTCATCATGGACCTTGAGAGTAACTCTGTTTAGACTTATATTTAAATGGTCTTAAGTGCTTTAAAAAATAATCTATAAAACCCAAAAAAACCCTTCAATAAAAAAGAAACAAAAAGCCCAATTATAAAATGTGAAAAATATTTGAAACTCAACAAAGAAAATGCACAGATGGCAAGTAAACATAAGAGAAAGATGCTGACATCATGTGTCATTAATGAACTGCAGATTAAAAAAAGAACGAGACGCAGCTACATGCCTTTTATAGTGACTGAATAAAAAGCGCAGTGAAGTCATCCACACTGTACTGTATGCTTGTTTGGCAGATGAACAGCTTGCCATTCAAGTCATTTTCATCTGTAAAGTTTTTATATAGATTAGCTATGCCTAAATACCCATCATTTTTAAGCATTCAGAAGTTCAATGGATTTCATCATAAATTGCATTCCTACAGGAAAATGGTTTTAATACCCAGAGATAATTTGAACTTGTAAAATCAAAATTGGATTCCAAAGTTTAAATTACAGTTTTTGTAAAGATGTTGAGAAAGTCCTATTAAACTTGGCTTCCCTTTTCTGTAGACGCACTTTTGAATTTCCAGTAAAAGTGTCATGTATTTCATTGTATGAATTTTTGTTGCAACCCGCACGTAGTATCGACAACTCAGGAGCAGTCGGGTCATCCTTTTTGTGACTCATTAAGATCACTAAACGGTTTCAGAGAAACAGCACACAAGTTTCTATTTTATTGTAATTCTTTTCCCATTTTTTTATCCTCCATGTAAATATTTCTGACTTGAAGAACATTGTTCTTGTCCCAAGCTTTTGAAATATGATTTTACAATTGGCCAACATTTTAATATATCTCCTGTGACTCAGTGGTTAAGAATCACCCACAGTGCAGTAGACACATGAGATCAGACACAGGAGACCAATCCCTGAGTCAGGAAGATGCCCCGGAGAAGGAAGTGGCAACCCGTGCCAGTATTCACGCCTGGAGAAGCCCATGGACAAAGGAGCCTGGCGGGCTACAGTCCACGGGGTCGGAAAGAGTCCAACACGATGCCTCTCTTCATCACAGAGTCATCCTCTAGATATGTGAATGGCTATCATCTTTTATTTCAAAAATGTCTAAAACACCGTGAATGTTCCTCTGCACGTTTCAAGGAAACAGAACAGTGATTTAAAAAAAATTCTCACTACCAAATCCTCACTGTCACAGATAAGCAAATAACACACTTTAGCACTGCTGCGTAAAGGTTTGCAGAAATTCAACAAGGTAACATCTTTTTGTTTTCTTTTGCAAGATGCTTATAAACTGAATGGAATTTTTCAAAATTGACTTTTGCTTTATTGGCCAAATCAACAGTTTAATGAGCAGAGTTTAGAGGGTATTTGGACAGGATATCGGTATTTTTTTTTTTTTTTACATGTACTCATGTTTCATTAAAATCTTCACAGAAATTTAGAAACCAATTTCAAACTATCTTCTTCAAATCAAAGTACCTGGTAGCTAGGGATAAAATTTTCATTTGTTTGCTTTTTCTATGATTCAGCTCATCACTTGAGATACTATAAAATATATGATTGTTAATAAGATATGACAGAAAGGGCTACACACTCCAAGGCACCAAGAGATTTTCAAAATTTTTCCTTTTGTTTACTCATAAGACATTTTAATTTGCATCTCTGAACTAGGAAATGCAGCAACACATTTTCATAGAATAAGAAAGAGAGCGATGCAATATCGTCCAGAGTGTAGCTCACTGACTAGAGATACCGTCTTGGCCTCCACTGTGCTCTGTGAGGGTGGGGCCCTCTCTTGCAAGTACCCTTGTCAGTCTGGGTAAAGAGGTAAGCTAGGGCAAGCTTAAATCCCATGGACCCCATGCAATGTTCATTGAAGAAATACTTAAAATCAAGGTCACATAAGCAACCTAGACGTCCATTGACAGATGAATGGAAAAAGTTATAGTACATTTATACAATGGAATATTACTCAGCCATAAAAAAATGAATTGACTTGAGCCAGTTGTGGTGAAGTGGATGAACCGAGAGCCTGTTATACAGAATGAATTAAGTAGAACGAGAAAAACCAGTATCATATATTAACACACATACATGGAATCTAGAAAAATGATACTGAAGGACCTAGTGGAGAATAGACTTATAAAACTAGAGGGGGACCAAATGAGGAAAGAGCATTGACACACACACACTAACATGTGTAACATAGACTGTGGGAAGTTGCTAAATAACACAGGGAGCACAGCCTGGTGGTCCCTAGAGGGGTGGATGAGAGGAGGGGAAGGAGGCTCAGCAGGGATGGAATATACGCATAATTATGACTGATTCATGCTGTGGTATGGTAGAGACCAATAGGAAATTGTAAAGCAATTTTGCACCAACTAAAAAATTATTAAAAAAGAAATAAAAAAGACCTGCTGTGTAGTATGGGGGACTCCACGCAATGCTCTATAACGGCCTATATAGGAAAATAATCTTCAGTTCAGTTCAACTCGGTCGCTCAGTCGTGCCTGACTCCTTGGTATGGGGGACTCTACGCAATGCTCTATAATGGCCTACATGGGAAAATGATCTTCAGTTCACTTCAACTCGGTCGCTCAGTCATGTCTGACTCCTTGCATGCCCATGGACTGCAGCACACCAGGCCTCCCTGTCCATCACCAACACCTGGAGTTTACTTAAATTCATGTCCATTGAGTCAGTGATGCCATCCAACCACCTCATCCTCTGTCACCCCCTTCTGCTCCTGCCTTCCGTTTTTCCCAGCATCAGGGTCTTTTCCAATGAGTCAGTTCTTCGCATGAGGTGGCCAAAGTACTGGAGTTTCAGCTTCAACATCAGTCCTTCCAGTGAACACCCAGGACTGATCTCCTTTAGGATGGTACTGGTTGGATCTCCTTGCAGTCCAAGGGACTCTCAAGAGTCTTCTTCAACACTACAGTTCAAAAGCATCAATTCTTCAGTGGTCAGCTTTCTTTATAGTCCAACTCTCACATCCATACATGACCACTGGAAAAACAATAGCCTTGACTAGACAGACCTTTGTTGGCAAAGTAATGTCTCTGCTTTTGAATAGGCTATCTAGATTGGTCGTAACTTTCCTTCCAAGGAGTAAGCATCTTTTAATTTCATGGCTGCAGTCACCATCTGCAGTGATTTTGGAGCCCAGAAAAAATAAAGTCTGTCACTGTTTCCATTGTTTCCCCATATATTTCCCATGAAGTGATGGGACCAGATGCCATGATCTTTGTTTTCTGAATGTTGAGCTTTCAGGGGCCGGGTCGGGGTTGGGGGAGTGGGGGAAGAGTGGATTAAAAAATAAAATAATTGGGAAATGCAAATTGCAGCCAACGATGGGCAAGTCTGGTGAGAGTTTGGGATGGGTTGCATTTACCGGCTGGGAATGCAAAGACTGCCTGAGGGTGGGGCGTCCAGATCAGAGTCCATGTGGCAAGCTCACTGGCTTAAGGGGGAGGGACTCTTGGCTGACGGTCGTTGGTCAGGAGGTCAACTGCAGTTTTCTGTAGAGCAGGCAGGGAAACGAGTCTCCTTGTTCTTGAGATTCTCCCCTTTGCCCCCCTTGCCCCTCACTGCCTTAAATGTGTGGGATTCTCCGTTTCATTTCAGATTGAAATCCTTTCACATTCTAGATAATAGCTGGCAGAGTCACAGGCAAATGAAAGTTTTGGAGGTGACCTTGCCAACGTCCCTTGTGGTCTAGTCTCCCGCTTCTCCCAGGGCCCTCCCTTGTGTGCTTCTTAGAGAAGACTCCCATGGAGCTTGTTTTGGTTTGAATGGACTCACTCAGCCTTAGCCTCGCTACCCAAAAGCACCCCATGCACTAACCCTAATAAAGAGACAGTCCTAAGCCCTGAAGCTGTCTCTGCCTGAGCCCTGCGTTGACTTCCCCATGTGGACCCTTGAGGCATGCCACGTACTTCTTTCAAGATCTACCAGTCTTAAGCTGCTCTATTTCACTTTCCCTAGCAGTCTCTCATTGAATCCAGGCTCACTATCCCACAGTAGATCCAGGGTTCTACTTACCAATTATTAATCTGAAAAGTCCAAAAGAGGCGTGCGCTGGCCAAGCTGCTTCAGTCGTGTCCGACTCTTTTCAACCTTATGGACTGCAACCCACCAGGCTCCTCCGTCCATGGGATTCTCCAGGCAAGAATGTTGGAGTGGGTTGCTGTTCCCTTCTCCAGGGGATCTTCCTGACCTGGATGGAACTCACACCTCTTAGGTGTGCCGCATTGGCAGGGTGGGTTCTTCACCACGAGGACACCTGGGAAGCCCGTCAGATAAGTGAAGTGAAGAATGTCAAGTTGATTCAGTGGTTGCTTTTTATTGAGCATCAGTATCTTTGGGGGAGATCAAAAAGCTTTTAATTGGTTTAGAAGGATTTGCATATCTAATCCCAAACGTGTGAGACTGTCCACTTTTCCGCCCAGTTCACGGCCAAGTTCTTCCATGCATATTATTAGCATGCTCTGTTCTGACCGTTCGCCTTCCTCACCCAGCTGCATTTCCACCTGTTACTAACACAGGCACTTAGCCTTCTCTTTTGGCGTTGTCTGGGTCGTGCTAGTAATGGAATTGGGATCATTCTCATTTTTACTATATAAGCCCTTAGAATACATGATCACACTATTTACAGTGTTAAAAATTAAATTTTCATTCTCTTGATAAAAAAGTATAGCAGTTCATCCACAGGAAAAGACAACGAATAAACTCATGACTACAATATATTTAATTTTTATATTTATATTATTGCATTACAGTCACAAATACACCAAGATTGGGTTTTCCATTATGAATTTTGCTTTATGTTTGCATAAATAGATAGTTCACTCAGGGGTTTTGTAAATCTGATAACTTATATGCCCAAAGGTGTCCTCAAGTCTTATAAAGTCAGCTCACATCTTTGTTTAAAAATAGCATTTAGTGGAATATAGTTGCTTTGCAGTGCTGTGTTACTCTCTACTGTACAGCAGAGTGAGTCAGCTACACGTGCCCATATATGCCCTCTGTTTTGGATTTCCTTCCCTTTTAGATCCCCGCCGAACACGGAGGAGAGCTCCCACTCCACACAGAAGGCTCTCGTTAGCCATCGGCTCTGCACTTCATGCCGACGTCAATCTGCAGTCTCCAGCTCCCCTCTCACCCTCCCCCTTTCCTGCGCCCATGCACGTGTGCTCTAGGCCTGTGTTCCTACTTCTGCTTTGTACAGAGGGGCATCTACGCCATTTCCCTGGATTTCACAAATACACTCACGTCTCTGACGCCTGTTCTTTTAGGTTCTATGCTGCGACGAATAGTTCCAACTTCTAGTCGAGACTGACTGAGGTTCCCAATTCTTTATTTATTCTGCAAACTGAAAGTACATCTGGAAATTCTGTTGGTGGCAAACTATTAGAGACAGTATTGGTGGGATTAATTTTTCAGAGAAGGCGATGGCACCCGACTCCAGTCCTCTTGCCTGGAAAATCCCATGGACGGAGGAGCCTGGTGGGCTGCAGTCCATGGGGTCACCAAGAGTCAGACATGACTTAGCGACCCCACTTTCCCTTTTCACTTCCATGCGTTGGAGAAGGCAATGGCAGCCCCCTCCAGTGTTCTTGCCTGGAGAATCCCAGGGACGGGGAGCCTGGCGGGCTGCCGCCTATGGGGTCGCACAGAGTCGGACACGACGGAGCGACTCAGCAGCAGCAGCAGCAGGTGGCGTCTGTCAGTCATCCCTTGGTGTGTTACCACAGGGTCTACAGGTTACTGCCCTTGAAGATCCACACGTGAAATATAGTTCAGTCATCTCAGAAGTCCAAAAGAGTCAGGAGGCTCTTAGTTTTAAAGGATATATCCTTAAAACTCCTCTTGAGGAGCACGTGAGAACACCCTGGACACTGGTGCAAATAGCACGTGGACATGCTGCTCAGCTTAAGGCTGACGTTTGGCTGATACCAGGACTTGCTTCCCCAGTATCTGAAGGGAGACTGTGTTCATTTCAGAAAGACAGCAATGTCTGTGTGATCAAGTTATCATTATATGGGGGTTCCATTTTCTCCCCTGTGATCTCAACCTTATGGAGAGAATTAGACATAGAACGCAACACTGTTTTCTCCCGAGCATCTGCTCTTAGCATGATACAGCTTTCTTAATTTCTTTTTTTTGGCCTGATTCAGGTTTATTTGGCTGTCAGAATTGCAATCGATGCTTTCGTATAACTCTCCTTTGCCTCTGTCCTCGTCCTTATTTTTCGCCTTTTTGAATCACTGTTTTAGGTATTCTTTTGCATACACATTGAGGTAGATTTTGCTTCCTGATCCAATTTTTTTAAAAGATGTTTCTGATGTGGACCATTTTTAAAGCTTGTACTGAATTTCTTATGATATTGCTTCTGTCTTATGTTTTGATTTTTTGAGCGTGGAGCATGGGGGACCTTAGCCCCCGCGTCAGGGGTCAGACTCCCCCCGCCTGCACTGGAAGGCACAGCCCTCACCACTGGAGGCCAGGGAAGCGCCCACCCAACTGGGGAAAGCTCCTTCAGAACGTAAGCGAGGCCCACAGGCTTCTGTCGCGACTGACACGTTTGGGCTCAGCCGCTTCATCGTTCCGGGTTCACTGTGCATGCTGTGTTCACTGAGGTTCTTTCTGCATTTGGCCTGTCTTCTCTGCTCTAAGTTTTTATTTGGTAAAAACATGAAGGTTTCAGCTTCTGCTTTTGCTGTTTGCTCTAGAGATAACTTTATTTTTACACTTTTTAAAGTGCTCTCAATCCCCCTTTCTCGTGCTTTTTACTCACCTGTCACTGTCTGGCCAGTATTCATGGGTATCTCTACACAATAATCCATGACTTAGTCCCTTTTTTTCTTTTCTCTCTCCTGTGCTCCTGTTCTTCAGTCACGTTCTTCATTTTACCAGAGCATATAATGTGTGCATATTCTTCTTTCACGTTTTCTTTTAGACTCAGTTGTAAAATTCAATATATAAAACACTCACTATTGCTCTGGTGGTCAAAGCTTTGCATCCTGGTTGGGTCAAGTTCATTTCCAGTAGACTCCACAGAGAGAATGCATGAGTGCAACCTTCTCTGAGTGCCTGAGTGTTAGAAATTATTTTCCAACAAACCTGGTACTTAATAAAGAAAGCATCAGCAGATGAATGGATAAGAAAGCTGTGGTACATATACACAACAGAGTATTACTCAGCCATTAAAAAGAATACATTTGAATCAGTTCTAATGAGGTGGATGAAACTGGAGCCTACTATACAGAGTGAAGTAAGCCAGAAAGAAAAACACCAATACAGTATACTAACACATATATATGGAATTTAGAAAGATGGTAATGATAACCCTGTGTGTGAGACAGCAAAAGAGACACAGATATATAGAACAGACTTTTGGACTCTGTGGAAGAGGGAGGGGGTGGGATGATTTGGGAGAATGGCACTGAAACATGTATACTATCATGTAAGAAACGAATTGCCAGTCTAGGTTTGATGCGGGATATAGATGCTTGGGGCTGGTGCCCTGGGATGACCCAGAGGGATGGTACAGGGAGGGAGGTGGGAAGGGGGTTCAGGATGGGGAACATGTGTACACCCGTGGCAGATTCCTGATGGTGTATGGCAAAACCAATACAGTATTGTAAAGTAAAAATAAAGTAAATAAATAAATAAATAAAATAAAATAAAGAGCAAAAAAGAAGAAAGCGTTCATTGACTGCTTCCAGGAACTGCTGCTCGATCGTGCCTCGATGTGTACGTTGTTTCCAAGACTGATGCCTGTATAATTATTTTATCCTTCTAAGTTATTTCAGCCTTTTGCCTGGATACACTGAGGATACATTATTTCCCTTTGAATTCTAATCACTTTAGTAACACATACCTCAAAACTGATTCTTGCCCATCCACATTTATGGCAAGTCGGTGGGACCTTTCTAGTTCTGTATTCTGTCTGGGAATTTCCCTTGTGTCATAACTTTGCACACCTTCTGCTCAGATGTCTCCTCGTCTTTTCTAGCACGCATCATGGCGTCTTTCCTTCTTTTCCATTTCAACCGCTTTCTCTCTGACTCTTTTTAACATTGTCATCTCGTGTTCACTCTCTTATCTGTTTATGTAACAGTGAAGTCGCTCAGTCACATCCGATTCTTTGCAATCCCATGGACTGCAGCCTGCCAGGCTCCTCCACCCATGGGACTTTCCAGCAAGAATGCTGGATTGGGTAGCCTGTCCCTTCTCCAGGGCATCTTCCCGACCCAAGGATTGAGCCCTAGTCTCCTGCGTCTCTTCCCTGGTCTGTCTGTAATGTGTCTTATTCACTTTTCTTTTACACTTATTCCTCCTTGAGTGCCTGATAATTTTATCTTCTTTTCAGATATCATTCTGTGTTTTCCTTCTATATTTTTTAAATCTAGTTAGCATGTTTGCTTGCTTCCTGCTTTTGTACATTTCTGTCTTTAAGTTTCAAATGACAGATTCGAATTGCTTTGCATATCCCACAGGCATGTAACAGGCTATTTAATTTAGCTTAGCGAGTGGCTGTGGTAAGATGCACACATCCTAATCCCCGGAACTTGAGAACGCTACTCTACAGCATGAAAGGAGCACAACTGTGGATGCGCTTATACTGTGGATCTTGAGATGGGGAGACTATCCTGGACTCTCCGGATTGAGCCTGAAGCAGTTATTGTTGCTGTTGTTTAGTTACTCACTCATGTCTGATTCTATGCAACCCCACAGAGTATAGACCACCAGGCTCCTCTGTCCATGGAATTTCCCAGGCAAGGGTATGGAGTGGGTTGCCATTTCCTACACCAAGGGATCTTCTCGACCAAGGGATCGAACTTGGCTCTCCTGCACTGCAAGCACTCTTTACCATCTGATTGCGTCTTTTTTTCTGTGACTCTTGTACAGTGTGAAACTAAAGGTCCATTTACAAAATTGCAGTTTAAAGGTGTGTATTCAGCTTTACCATGAAATTAAAATATAGAGTATAAAGCCTGGAGAGACACTCATATGTATACCAACTGCATGGTGTCCGTGAGAAAATGGTTTCAAGGATGAAAATTAGGACCCATGACCCTTTTTCCTTGTTGCAGTAATATCTGACTGGTAATTTTCTTGAAAGTAGCTCTTGAGATCCGCAGAGTAAAGCCTTTTGCTTTCTTTTCTGTTTCACAACAACCTTGGACTGAAGAAAGGCTAAGTGGCTGGCATCACACATGAGGGAACCTGGGTTTCGAGACTTGCTCCAGGGCATTTCCATCACCCGGTGGGGTTCATGGCTGGAGGTCACCCTGTCTCTTCAGGAGCCTTGAAGGTTCTGCTAATCAGGGGCCTTCCTAATATATCACAGTTGTATCTAAAGATTCACATTCAGAGAAGATGCTGTGTACAGCCAAAAGACGAACAGAAACAGTGCAAAGCATAGACTAGGGAGGGGGGTAAAGCTGTGATGTGACCAGAGAACAGTATTAGTGAAACTGACATAAGCCTGGAAGGAAAGTCCTCACTCACTTCCTGCCTCATTGTGTTCCTTCCTTCTCTTCCTCATTCCTCTCCTGCAGGCTCCTACCTCCTTCTTCTAACACTGCCCTGGCTATTCGTTTAAATTGGAAATGGCACGGTGGTTCCCAGCTTCTCAGCTTAAGATTCTCCATGGTAGCCTGCAAGTATGGCTACATTTTTCCATTTATGCTTTCCCCTTCTACCACCTCAGAAATATCTGAAATGTGATAACCTCTGATTGGAATAGGGCATGGTTGAAGAATCAGGAAAGTAGGTTTACAGAACTAGTGTGGAATTGAAAATAAAACACAAGAAATTCTCTTTCAAATATATTCTGCGAAAGCATCACTGGCACGCCGTGGAGATATTGGGTGTTTGGTTCTGGACCACCTCAATAAAGTGAGTGCTCTGATTAAGGGAGGAGCATAACTTTCTGTTTTCCCGGAGCATACAAGTTACGTTTGCATTATGCCATAGTTATTCCGTGTGCAATAGTATTATGTCTTAAAAATGTACATCAGTTCAGTTCAGTTCAGTCTCTCAGTCATGTCCGACTCTTTGCGACCCCATGAATCGCAGCACGCCAGGCCTCCCTGTCCATCACCATCTCCCGGAGTTCACTCAGACTCACACCCATCGAGTCCGTGATGCCATCCAGCCATCTCATCCTGGGTCGTCCCCTTCTCCTCCTGCCCCCAATCCCTCCCAGCATCAGGGTCTTTTCCAGTGAGTCAACTCTTCCCATGAGGTGGCCAGAGTACTGGAGCTTCAGCTTTAGCATCATTCCTTCCAAAGAAATCCCCGGGCTGATCTCCTTCAAAATGGACTGGTTGGATCTCCTTGCAGTCCAAGGGACTCTCAAGAGTCTTCTCCAACACCACAGTTCAAACGCATCAATTCTTCGGTGCTCAGCCTTCTTCACAGTCCAACTCTCACATCCATACATGACCACAGGAAAAACCATAGCCTTGACTAGACGGACCTTAGTCAGCANTGGCTCTAGATTAGTGATCACACCATCATGATTATCTGGGTCATGCCTTAACTAAAAAACCCTTATTGATAAAAATTGCAAACTGTCATCTGAGCTTCAATGAGTTATAATCTTTGCTGCCAGAGGGTCTTGCTTCAGTGTTGAGACTGCTGATTGATCAAGGTGGTAGCTGCTGAAGGTTGGAGTGGCCACGGTAATTTCTTAAAATAAGACAGAAATGAAGTTTTCCACAGTAATTGAATCTTTAATTTATGACCAATTTATTTGTGCATGCAATGCTGTTTGAAAGCATTTTAACCCATAATATAATTTGTTTCAAAATTGGAGTCAGCCGTCTCAAACCCTGCTGCCGCTTTATCAAATGCATGCATGATAAGTCGTTTCAGTTGTGTCCGATTCTTTGTGACCCTATGGACTGTAGTCCGCCAGACTCCTCTGTCCATGGGATTCTCCCAGCAAGAATATCTGAGTGGATTGCCATGTCCTCCTCCAGGGGATCTTCCTGATCCAGGGATTGAACCCATGTCTCTATGTCTCCTACACTGGCAGGTGGGTTCTTTACCACTAACACCACCTGCTAAGATTTATCAAACAGGATTATGTAGTATTCTAAGGACTTCTCAAGTGACACTAGTGATAAAGAATCTGTTTGCCAATATGGGAGATGTGAGAGATGCAGGTTTGGTCCTGGGATTGGGAAAATGCTTTTGAATTGTGGTGCTGGAGAAGACTCCTGAGATCCATGTGACTGCAAGGAGATCAAACCAGCCAATCCTAGAGGAAATCAATGCTGAATATTCATTAGAAGGCTGATGCTGAAGCTGAAGCTCCAGTACTTTGGCCACCTGATGTGAAGAGCTGACTCACTGGGAAAGACCCTGATGCTTGGAAAGATTGAAGGTGGGAGGAGAGGGGGATCACAGAGGATGTGATGATTGGATGGCATCATGGACTCATTGGACATGAGTTTGAGCAAACTCAAGAAGATAATGAAGAGCAAGGAAGCCTGGTCCACTGCAATCCATGGGGTTTCAAAGAGTTGGACAGGACTTAGTGACTAAATAACAAGAGTATTTTAAATCCTTTGTTGTCATTTCAATCATCTTCACAGCACATTTATCAGGAGCAGATTTCACTGCAAGAAACCACTTTCTCTGCTCTTCCACGAGAAGCAACTCCTTATCCTCTAGTGTTTTTTCCCTGAGATTTTCCTAGCTCAGTCACACCTTCAGGCTCCGCTGATGACTTTAGTTCTCTTGCTTTCCCCACATTTGCAGTCATTTCCTCAGCTCACACCTTGAGCACCATAGCGTCATCCATGAGGATTGGAATCAGTGTCTCAAATGCTTAATGTAGACATTTTGACTTCCTGTGAATCACAAATGTCCTAAGATGGCATCTAGAATGGTGACGTCTTGGGACTTCCTTGGTGGCCCAGTGGCTAAGACTCCGTGCTCCCAATGTCGGGGCCCAGGTTTGATCTTTGGTCAGCGACCGAGATCCCACACGCGGCGACTAAGAATCTGCTCCAGCTACAGCCCCCACACCCTGCAGCGAAGAGGGAGGCTCCTTTGTGCTGCAAGTAAGACAGAGCAGCCAACTAAATACACAAATATTAAAAAAAATAGAAGGATGAATCCTTTTCAGAAGGTTTTTGTTTTCCTTTACCCAGATGTTTCAAAGAATCAGTTATAGCATTACAAAATGATTTCTTAAAAAATGTAAGACTTGAAAATCTAAGTGACTCTTTAATACATGAGCTGCAGAATGGACATTGTGTTACCAGGTATGGAAACATTAATTTTGTTGTACCTGTTCATCACTCCATCAGACCTCTTGGGTGACCAGGTGCGTTGTTAATGATCAGTAATATTTTGAAAGGTATCTGTTTTCTCCAAGCAGTAGGTCTCAAGAATGAGCTTAAAATAATCAGGAAACCATGTTTTAAATAGATGTGCTATCATCCAGGCTTTGTTGTTGCATTTAGACAACACAGAGTAAGTGTAGCATAACTCTTCGGGGCCTGAGGGTTTTTGAAATGGTGAGTGATCATTAGCTTCAACTTAAAGTCACCAGCTGCATTACCCCCTAACTAGAGAGTCTTCCTGTCCTTTGAAGTTTGGAAGCATCGACCGCTCCTCTCTAGCTATGAAAGTCCTTGATAGCATCTTCCAAGGTAAAGCTGTTTCATCGACATTGAAGAGCTGCTTTTCAGTGCAGCCCCTGTGTTAATTACCTTAGCCTGATCTTCCAGATAATTCGCTGCTGCCTCACCTGCATTCTTAAATGTTTATTTATTTGGCTGCTTTGGGTCTTAGCTGCAGCATGTGAGATCCCTTGCTGAGGTGCACAGAGTCTCCAGCCATGTCACTGGGCTCAGTAGCTGTGGTGCGCAAGCTTAGTCGCTCTGAGGTATGTGGGATCTTAGTCCTCAACCAGGGAAGGAACCCACATTTCCTGCATTGCAAAATGGATTCTTAACCACCAGACCACCAGGAAAGTCCCTACCTTGCAGTTTTACATTATGGAGACTGACTTCCTTTCTTTTTCCCTTCGTTGTTCATGAACTAACTTCTGCTACCTTCGAATTTTCCTTCTGCAGCTTCCTCATCTTTTTCAGGCTTCAAAGAGTTGACGAGAGCTAAGGCCATGCTCTGAACTAAGTTTTGGCTTAAAAAATACTGTGGCAGATATGATGTTCTATACAGATAACTAAACCTTTCCGCATGTCAGCAATAAGTCTGTTTTGCTTTCTTATCCTTCTTGTGTTCACTGGAGTCACATTTTAAGAACTTCTCCTTTGCACATACAACTTGGCTAATTGTGTGGTTCGAAGGGCCTAGCTTTCAGCCAATCTGGGCTGCTGACACGCCTTCCTCAATGAGCTTAATTATTTCTAGCTGTTGATGGGAAGTGAGAGGTGTGTGACTCTGTCACTTGGACATTTACAGGCCATTATAGGGACATTATTATCTGGTTTCAGTATCATCATGTCTCAGGGAATAGGGGTGCAGAGGAGAGGGAGAGAGGTCGGGGCATGACCCATCCCTGGAGCAGGCAGAATACACGAAATATTTGATTAAGTTCACTGCCTTACATGGGTGAAGCTCGTGGCACCTCAAAACAATGACAAGAGTAACATCAAAGATCTCTGATCACAGATCACCATAACAAATATAGTAATAATGAGAAAGTTTGAAATATTGTGAGACAGAAACAAAATATGATACAGAAACACAAAATCAGAAAACATTGTTGGAAAAACGATACGAAGAGACTTGCCTGACACAGAGATGCCAGAAAATTTAAGTGCTTAAAAACTGCAGTATCTGTAAAGCATGATAAAGAAAAGCACAGCAAAAAGAGGCGCAGCTGCTCGAGAGAGTACGGTAAAACAACTGCTGCCGCCTGTGCTTTTGAGACATAGCCATTTGTATACTTTTTAATTTACCTTAGAAAATAATTTTATTGTAAGGAAAATAAAACAACTTAAAGTTCAACTGAAATTTTTTCTTGTGAAAACAGTTGGGGAATCTACGCAATACAAGCATATCAGGAAAGATGATGGTGTGGCTCTTGGTGGAAAATACTGTGTGTCCTTACCAAGAGGCTCTGCACTTAGGGACAGCAAGTCCTTTCAAGCCTGTAGCAGGGCAAAGCAAGATTTTCCACACAATCACCCATCTGTGCCAGGTTTTTCAGTGAAACAGTTATTCACTAAGGATGGAGTAGGGGATGACGTAATTATAGCCAGGATAGGGAAGAGAGGGGTGGCCTTCCAGGCATCTTACAGATCGTAAACTGTAGATGCTCAAATTTTGCCCAAATAGACTGTTGATGGAAGAATTAAAATATCACAGCCCTCTTGCTCTACGGCAAGAAAAAACATATTCCATAGTATATGGATCTAAATTTTAGAATTAAAAATGAGCAAATGGTTAAATATTTCTGAATGTCTTGCGGTACATGCATGTTACAGTCAATTTACACGGTATTCTGTGGACCAGTAGAAGTATACTAATGATATTACTATGCAAATGCAGTGATCTGTAGACTGCCAATCTTACTCTCCAAATCAAAAAACAAATTTTTCGTTTGGTGAATATTCATTTTTACAGAAGAGCCAAACTTCCAATTTTCCACACCATTTTCTGTTCTTGAGAATTTCCACTGACCCTGTAGAAATGGCATGATGCTGACATTTAAAACGAACAAATAGGAAATAACTTAATCCGTGTCGCCCAAACCCTCATATGATCTTGTATTGGAAAACGCTACTTATTATATCCAGAGATACTTTGGATTTTGATCCAGAAAGCAGAAGCAGGGACTTTTGCCAGCATTTCCATAGAAAAATAGTTGAAGCGCATCCTCCTTGCCTTCACACGTATGACGGCTTTGGCTCAGGGTCACGAAGGCTCCCTGCTCCCTTATCTTGTGCCACTTGGTGATTTAAAACCACCACCCTGTAATTTTTGTTGCTCACCCTTCTGAAAGTCGGGAATTGAGCCAGGGCAAAAGATGGGCGTGTGTCCCCACGGTGTTCAGGGCTTCAGGCGCGGCCCATGACTGCCTTCGAGTCACGTGTTCAGGCCCTCAGCTCTGTCTCGGGGCTGTTTTCTTTCATTGTGCTCAGTTTGGCCCCTGTCAACTGCAGGTTGGCACTTGCCAAGAGCGTTTGCCAGTGACTGAGCGACAAGAACAAGGGCATTTGCCATCTGCTCGTGTGGAGACTGAGCCCTGTGCCGCCATAGCTGCTGACCCTCAGCACCCGCCGAGCAGTGCAGGGTGGAGTCAGGCGCCCTGTGCTCCAGGGAAGCTGGGGGGACAGGTCTTCAGAGAGCTGGATGTTTTTAGGAACAGATTTTATGACCTCAGTCCTTGCATCTCCTCATATCTAGAGAAGCACTAAATCCCTTCATGATGACATCAGACCCTTGTGACTGGCAGAAAACCTCTTATAAAGTAAGCGCTTGATTGCACTGAACTGTCCCTTCGGCAAAGTTCTATATATCGACCTTCTCAGCAGTCTCTCAGACTAACTGAGGTGCTGCCTCCCGGGCTGCAGTCCTCATGTTGCCCCAAACAAAACTTAACTGGCCGCTCTCAAGCTGTGCTTCTTTTTAGTCGACACCCCCGCTATGCGCTTAGTTGAGCTTCCTCATAGCATGAGCAGGCTTCCTGGGTAGCTCAGCTGGTAAAGAATCCACCTTCAAAGCCAGAGACCTGGGTTCAGTCTCTGGGGTGGGAAAACCTCCTGGGGAGGGGAATGGCCACCCACTCCAGGATTCTTGCCTGGAGAATCCCATGGACAGAGGAGCCTGGCGGGCTACAGTCCATAAGGTTACAGAAAGTTGGACACGACTGAGTGACTAAGAACATAATATGAGCATCTCCAAAGGGAACATGCAATGTGCAAATGCTTATTAATTCCCTGCTTGCATATACTAGCTGATGCTCCGTTGACCAAAGCAAGTCCCTTGGCCAAGTCCAGAGTCCATGTGGGAGAGGGGCATGCAAGGCATGAGTGCGTGAGGCAAGGCTCGTTGAGCACTACCAATGGAACAGTCTGTTTCAACCTCATGACCCATGGTCTGGATGTCTGGGCCCCCACCCCCACTCGTGCGTTGAATCCCGTTTTCCAGTGTGATGTTATTAGGCGGTGAGAACTTCCATAGGTTCTTTGATCGCAAAAGAGGAGCTTGTTAGTGCTCTTATAAGAGAGACCCCACAGAGCTCCCTGCTTCCTTTCGTCATGTGAGGCCACAGAAAGAAGGCGGCAGTCTGCAACCTGGAAGAAAGCCTTCACCAGAACCTGACTCTGCTGGCACCCCAACCTTGAGCTTCCAGCCTCCAACACTGTGAGACATTAATTTATGTTATTGATAAGTCCCCCTGACTGTGATATTTTGTTGTAGCATCCCAAATGAACTAAGACAGAATAAGAAGTTAACCTAGCTTTGGGTTAGAACAGTGTCTTTTGATCTATAAAAGCAACAGCATTAAAAAAAGGAAAGATCGTCTACGTGTTGTTTAAATCCCAGAGCTGTGTCTGACTCTTTGTGAGCCCGTGGGCTGTGGCCCGCCAGGCTCCTCTGTCAGTGGGGTTCCCGGACAAGAAGACTGTAGTGGGTTTCCATTTTCTCCTCCAGGGGGTCTTCCTGGGCCAGGGATGGACCTGCATCTTCTGCACTGGCAGGCGGATTCTTTATCACTGAGCGACCAGGGAAGCCCAGTACACTCTCTAGCTCAAATGCATAAATTTGGACATTGAAGAACTATCGTTATGGATGAAGAGATGCACTCATAACAAGAAGTCGGTTATCTTTTCTTTTTGAAATGCTGTGGCTTTTAGATATCAAAAGACATGGGTCTAAACAAAGCTAGAGTTAACTTCTTCTTAGTTCCTTGGGGATGCTACAACAGAATACCACAGTCTGGGGGGCTTATCAAACTCGAGGGGACCTGTAGTAGGGCTCATCCTTAGAAGCCGTGGTACCTTGATAAGATACCCAGTGTACCTTGGTGAAATGCCTAGGGCTGGGAGGTGGCTACATGATCTCTATTTTGTGCAATATTAGCTATTTAAACACAGCTCAATATATTAATTATTTACCCTTGACCCTTGACTTACGGTCACTATCTTCTTAAAGGGGCCTACACCTGAACTTTTACACTTTGATTTTCCCTTCATAATATTCGAATCCAAGGTATTTAACACTCCATTAATTTTTTTTTTTAATCTTTGGCTTTGGGCATTGGTTCCCAGTTCTCAGAAATTCTTATTTTGCCCTCCTCCTCCCTTATCAGCCTAACTCCCGCCTTGTTGGATGTGTCTGCCTGTCCGCCAAGCAGGAGCTCAGACAATGTGCACCTGCTTTTACGTCATTTTAGTATAAAAATCCAAAGAATCCTCCCTGATTGCTTAAGGGTATCTTTTTAGGCTTCCAGTTTTCACAGTATTGATTCTCAGCCCTTTATATCAATAGCAATGCCTTTGGAATCTAATGAGAAACCTCTACAAATCCAGTGTCCGGACCCGAAGACTTCATATAATCCAGTTAACTAGTAGTGCAGGCTATGGGCCCCACCCCCTTCTTCTGATAACAGGTACTTTGTAACGCTTCTTTAGCATCCTGAGATGATAATCATATTTACTGGACCATCTACACGTATCAAAAATTAATAGAAATTCATGAATTCTAGAGTAAACAATGTAAAAGGAAAGTAAGTGATGATAAAGCACTAGTTTGATACACAAACCCTAAAAGGTCAGTTAAGGAGCCAGATGTTTCCCCCCAACTGTAGAATTCCTGGAATGTGACTACAAATACTGATTAATATAGGGGTGTGTAAGGAAGTCCCAAATATGAGAAGCATTACTGTTGGCATGTAGTTTTCTGAAGTAACAAACAATGGTACATAAAATTCCTTACAAAACAAAGGGAGATCTTTACTCCGTACACACAGTAGTTCCACTTCCTGGAGCCTTCAGCAGATATTAAAACTGTGTCATGGAATTCCCTGGTGGTCCAGTGGTTAGGGCTCCATGCTTTCACTGCTGAGGACCAGGGTTCAATCTCTGATTAGGGAAGTAAGATCCCACAAGCCACATGACACATCCAAAAATAAATAAAATAAAACTGCTAAAATGCTCAGAATTTTATGAAAATTTGCTGTTTGTGGGTTCAGATAAATACAAACAGCTTTTTATTCATTTGACTGTCTAGTGGCTAATTTTTTGAAAATTGTGTGTAATAAAGATCATTTCTTGCTTGTGCCAGATGGTCTCAAGAATGGCAAGATGTCTTAACAGATGGCCGGTAGGCACATGAAAAGATGCTCAACGTCACGAATGATGAGCGAAACGCAAATCAAGACTACGGTGAGGCACCACCTCACACAGGCCAGAATGGCCGTCATCAGCCTACGAGTAACAAACGCCAGAGAGGGTGTGAAGAGAAGGGAGCCCTCGGACACTCTTGGCAGGGAAGTAAGTTGGAGCCGCCACTATGGAAGCCAGTAGGGAGGCTCCTCAGGGAACTAGACCGAGAGCTACCACAGGCTCGTGCAGGCTCAGCCCTGGGCATAAACCCTAACGAGACTGGTCACGGGATCGTGCAGGCTCAGCCCTGGGCATAAACCCCAACGAGACTGGTCACGGGATCGTGCAGGCTCAGCCCTGGGCATAAACCCCAACGAGACTGGTTCAGAAGGACGCCCGCGCCTCTCGTGCACAGCAGCACGCTCAGAACAGCCGAGACGGGAAGCCGCCTCATCTACCAACAGAGGACAGACAAAGGAAACGCGGCGCACGCTCACGGCTGAGATGCGGTCTCACCTCTTCCTTTCGATTAACGCCAGTGCGGCTCAGTGGTAAGGAATCCGCCTGCCAATGCAGGAGAGCCAGGTTCAACCCCTGACGGGAGATCCCCTGGAGAAAGAAATGGCAACCCACTGCAGTACTCTTGCCTGGGACTTCCCGAGGATAGCGGAGCCTAATACAGTCGACGGGGTTGAGAAGAGTTGGGCGTGACTTATGACCAAACAACAGCCCTAATGTTTATACCAATAACATGTTCTAGCATTTCCATTTTGTTTCATTGGTCTTACTGTCGGTTAACACAGGTTCCACACTCTTTAAAGAAAAAAGAAAAAAAGATGTGGTAATGCATAGATACAATGGAATACCACTCCGCCATAAAGAGAATAAAATAATGTAGTTTGCATCAATATAGATGAAATTACAGGTTATCATACTAAGTGAAGTAAGAAAAAGACAAACACCATATGATATCACTTATATGCAGAATCTAAAATATGACACAAATGATCCTATCTATGAAACAGAAATAAAATCACAGATCAGACTTATAGCAGCGAGAGAAAGGGGATGGATCGGGAGTTTTGGGGTTGGCTGAAACGCAAACTAGGACATTTAGAATGAATAAACAACAAAGTCCTACAATTTAGTATGAGGAACTACATACAATATTCTGGGGTAAGCCGTAATGGAAAAGAATATAGAAAGTAATGTGTATATGTGTGTAGCTGAGTCATTTAGCTGCACAGCGGAGCTTGGCACAACGTTGTAAATCACCTGTACTTCAGTTTAAAAAAATCGTAAGGTGTCCATCATTAGACTTCCTCCTGGTAAATGCCTGTTAGCATTCCTTAATCAATACAGTTTTTTAAAATATCCAGTTTCCCCGTAGAAGGCAATACCATGCCACTGAATGATATCCATCAAGTTAAAAGTTTCTCAGATCCAGGTAGCTGATTCTGAAAGAGGCTAGGTCCAACACCATTAGAGAGGACTGACTTTTTGCACTGATTGATAAGATCAGTCCTTGAACACCAGATTCTCTTATTGTTTGGAAACACGTAAACATTTTCTGAGCTTTCCTTTTCATTGTCTAACCACACTCTGAGAAGAATTCTCACTTATTTACCTTAAATCACTCTCACTTTAGCGAAAGCACAATTCCTCCTACAGAACTAAAAGTGTTCAGTGGGATCTTCAGCTCAGTTCAGTCGCTCAGTCGTGTCCGACTCTTTGCGACCCCAGGAATCGCAGCACGCCAGGCCTCCCTGTCCATCACCAACTCCCGGGGTTCACTCAGACTCATGTCCATCGAGTCCGTGATGCCATCCAGCCATCTCATCCTGGGTCGTCCCCTTCTCCTCCTGCCCCCAATCCCTCCCAGCATCAGAGTCTTTTCCAATGAGTCAACTCTTCGCATGAGGTGGCCAAAGTACTGGAGTTTCAGCTTCAGCATCATTCCTTCCAAAGAAATCCCAGGGCTGATCTTCAGAATGGACTGGCTGGATCTCCTTGCAGTCCAAGGGACTCTCAAGAGTCTTCTCCAACACCACAGATCAAAAGCATCAATTCTTCAGCATTCCGCTTTCTTCACAGTCCAACTCTCACATCCAAACATGACCAGAGAAAAACACATAGCCTTGACTAGACAGACCTTAGTCAGCAAGGAAATGTCTCTGCTTTTGAATATACTATCTAG
>SJYQ01004954.1:1741341-1757360 GCA_006410935.1 Redunca redunca
TTTTCCAGTCCTGTGACCACTGCTGAGTTTTCCAAGTTTGCTGACAGACTGAGTGCAGCACTTTGACAGCATCATCTTTTAGGACTTTAAATAGCTCAGCTGGAATCCCGTCACCTCCACCAGCTTTGCTCACAGTAATGCTTCCTAAAGTCCACCTGACTTCACATGCCCCGATGTTTGGCTCTAGGTCAGTGACCACACCATGTGACATCACTGACATTTGGAATCCAATATATGAACAAATGAACTTACCTACAAAACAGAAACAGACTCACAGATGTAGAGAACAGACTTGTGTTTGCCAAGGGGGAGAGGCCGTGAGGGAGGGAGAGATTGGGAGTTTGGGATTACCAAATGCAAACTATTATTCACAGAATAGAATAGCCATAAGGTCCTACTGTATAGCACAGAGAACTGTGTTCAGCATCCTGTGATAAGCTATGACTGAAAAATATCAAAAAGAAATTGTTTCACTTTGCTGTACAGCAGAAATTAACACAATCTTGCAAATCAACTCTACTTCAATAAAATAAACTAAAAATGAATAATAAAGCACATGTGTAAAGATCTTTGAAACACAGAAGGGGCTAAATAGCTATCAGCTTCATTCACTCATATTCATTCCTTTTATCAAAAATTCATCTCGCTTATATGCATATTTCTCCTTTTAATGACTGTATCTGACAAGTTTCTGATTGTCAATGTCTCAAAAAAATCTGTATTTTGAAGTGAAAAATGAGATGGATAAGTAAAACAATTATCTGAATATTTCAGAGACCTTTTGGCTCAATTGCTGTAAAAACCATTATCAAGATATTTCCCTTGATTTCCATTTCAAACACTGTGTTTGTCAATGAAATTAAATCAACCATCCAGCTCTTGATTATTTTGTATTCTCTTTTTAAGTTAAACACACACACTGCCACGTAGTTAACCTGCTTTGATTATTTTACGCACTTTTCATTGTCTGCTGAGCTCAGTTACTCTTAACGAAGATGCCAGATTTGGCCTCTGTGGCCAGTGATAATTAGTCCTTATTTGGGCAAACTGCTTCTGCGTGACAGCACACTACCTTCAGCACATGGGGGGAGCAATAGGCTGTTTCAAGCACAGTCGGTCCTAAGCTGCTCGCACTTGAAGCAGAGATTCCAGAATCACCCGAACCTTCACTTAGTAAACCCATCAGAGCAGGAATGCCGTAAGACTGCCCACAGGCCTTTGATGTAGTAATATTATGCTATGTCAAACATCACTTAAAATAGATGGGCTGCTGATTAGGCCTTGGAGAGAATTTTACAATGTGGGACCTCAGGTTTTAGTGACATTTGTTGGATAATTGTCTGCCTTCTTAACTTGTTGGTAAGCTTTGTCTGAAGATTCAGGTTTCCTTAATAGCTATATATATTCCACACATGTTGTTAGGCCAGTTTTCAAGGTTCAGTGTGTTTCAAAATAATAACGAAAACTAAATGTGGAAAAACAGAGGTAGAAATGAATTACCAAAAGCAGGGAAAGTGTATTTTCATTTCTGGTAACAAATGTCACATACTTCATTTTCTATTTGCTAGAAAAAAATTGATTTTGCTGGGAGAGAATATTAAAAGGAACATGAACACAAGGAAGAGACTGCTTGTAGCCAACTCAGGATAGCTTGACACTGGCAGAAATCGGATGCGTTTCAGGGAACAGGCGAGAGGAGTGAGATTCACCTCCACAGACAGAGCGTCTCAGCCTGAAGTGCTAGCAAGAAGGGAAGGCTGGTGAAGGCCCGCATCCCACCGCCCCGTCACAGCTTGCTGCTGCCTTCTATTCTCGGCGCCACAGTTGGAGGGCATTCTCTTCCTCTTTCTCGTCGCTTCAGTTGACAGCACCTGGCAGTGGCTGCCTATTCCCGTTACCTGGGCCTGTCAGCCTGGATCAGTCACCGGTGCCAGCACTCAGAAGGCAATCACTTAACCGGACATCGCATCAGCCAGTCGTGCAAGATAAAGGATCTTTCCAATTTAGAAGATCAGCTCTCGAGGAAATGGGCTGTTAAAAAAGATAGCGCCTTGCTCCTGACACACACACACACACCCACACACACACACACACACACACACCCCTCCTTTTCAGCTGCCTCTATTGCTCTAGGGCCCAAGGTTAAACAGCAGTACTGGAAGAGGGCAAGAGGAGAGTAGATTCATCAGATGAGCAGCGACTTGTGGGAAGGCTGCGTGCAGAGCTGGCAGCTTCCGGTGAACCATGTGGGATCCGAGATCTCCGAAGAAGATTTAGCTTTAGGACCGGGGACCAGCCTTGATCACTCAGGAGCTTTTGTGTAGCAGAGTTCATTAAAGTATGAAAAGGGGCAGAGAAACTTTTGACAGAGACATCAGAAGGGGAGTGGAGAGTGTCCCCTCAATAGTCTAAGCAAGGGAGTGGTATACTTTTCTAATTAGTTATTACAATAAGTCAGAAGAATGTCTCAAGGTGGTAAAAATTTTACCAGACCCATTCCCACAATTTACATTTTAAGGTAACAGGATTAGAACATAACAATAGAAAGATCTTACCAGACCCACTCCCATAATTTACACTTTAAGATGACAGGATTAGTCGGAAGGTTTTCAGGAAGGAGAAACCCTCAGGCAGGATGCATTCTTGTTATATAATCCTAAACTGAGTTGCGGGGTAATCATCAGTTTGGGGCTTAAAGAAAAAAACCGAGACTAAGGAATATAGAGGGGAAAAAAAGGTGTTTGTCCTTTCCTCTGCCTTGAGAATTCCAGGCCCTTTCCTCCTCCTCGGGGATCCCGGACGTCTTATCAACCTGCCTAGGGATTGACTAGGGGTTGCGTTAAAGGGTGGAGTTGAGACTGGTAGCTGACGGCATCCCTGGGGACACCTTCAGAAGCTTGGGCCCTAAGGGCCGGAGCACTGATGCCCTGGTTGAGCCGCTTTGCCGAAGTCCCAGAGCAGCAGCCGGCACACACGCCCATTCTTGGCATCTGAGCAAGGTTGGGAAGTGCAGCGCGCACACCCCGGTCTCTTGTCCTGAGAACACACCAGTCAGAAATTAGCCCTGGAGGCACTCATGGAGGGGTGGACATTTGAAAATAATAATTATCATTTCATCTCACTTGAAGACAGAAAATGTACCTTAATCACCAATAATTACTATATGGCTAGAATGAAGAAACTCATAATTCCTTTAATGTGATAAAGGTGAAAAACTCATCCCAGCTGTGGGTGGAAATCGTCGTGACATCAGAATCTCCTCGACACCAAAACTGACTGAAACGCACCACGTATCAGAGCAGGCTTTGCAATGCCGGCCAGAACACAGCTGACCCCTGGACCGCAGGGATCTGACTTGCATGGGTCTACTTAGAAGATGACTAAAAATAAATAAATGTACAGTCAGCCCCCCGCCCCACATCTGTGGGTTCCACATGAGAGGCCGGGGCCCGGGCGGTCCTCCGAGGCAGAGTCGGGGAGGATGCAGACTCCAGGGGCCGGAGGCCCGCGGGGCCTGCGCACCGTGGAGGCCCATCCGGGCAGGTCCTGGAGCGGACCGCCCTGAAGACAGGGCCAGCCAACTGTAGCACTTTCTAACTGAAAATCAATACACGTTAAATAGGAAGTGTTGGGAAACAGAGAAAACAAGCGCAGCGTTTCTAGAGCCTAGAAAACCCATGTGCGCGCCTGGGGCCTCTTCCGTTTGCACGTGCGTATAGTGCTGTTGACGCGTCTGTTTCTGGCTGCGGGGTCCTCGGCGCTGCGGGCTCGTCTCCGGTTCCGGGGAGCAGGGGCTGTTCTCGCGTCGCGGGGCAGGCTTCTCTCGCGCGGGGCAGGGCCCTAGGGAGGCTGCGCCTCCGCGGCTGCAGCTCCCGCCCGGGGCACCGGCTCCGGCGGAGGCAGGCCGAGGGGCTCCGCGGCGGTGACCGCCAAGCAGCAGAGAGCGGAGGTGAGGCCGAGTCGCGCAGCCGTGGCTGACTCCGCGAGCCCACGGGACTCTCCGGGCAGGAGCCCACGGGACTCTCCGGGCAGGAGCCCACGGGACTCTCCGGGCAGGAGCCCACGGGACTCTCCGGGCAGGAGCCCACGGGACTCTCCGGGCAGGAGCCCGGCAGGGCCGCCGCTGCCGCCCCGACTAGGGCGGGGCTGAGCCTGTGTTTCGCGCGTTGGCAGGTGAGCCCTCTTCCACTGAGCCACCAGGGACGCCCTCGCGGCATTTCCTTCGGCTCTCTTTCTCTTTCTTTGCCTCTCTCGCATCTCTTCATGATCAAATCCTATGCACGCTAAGTTGGTTTCAGTAATGTCTGGCTTTGTGTGACCCCACAGACTATAGCCCGCCAGGCTCCTCTGTCCATGGGATTCTCCAGGCAAGAATACTGGAGTGGGTTGCCGTGCCCTGCGCCAGGGGATCTTCCCCACCCAGGGATCGAATCTGTGTCTCTTACATCTCCTGCTTCGGCAGGCAGGTTCTTTACCACCAGAACCACCTGGGAAGCCCCATCAAATTCTATACCTGCCTTGTTTTTCACTCATTGCATTATGAAACTTTATATACCTTACCAAGAATTCTTAGAAATCATGATAGTAGGAGGTGGGGGTCATTCTATCTTGATGGATGGAAGCCACTCAGTTAATTATCTCTCATCTTTGAAAAATATTGAAGATTAAATTCTCCAAGATTAAGTCAACCTTGATGCAAAGAGTGGCATCCAGGAAGTTAGTTAGGGAACACTGTGTGTTCGAATTAGTGTGGGAAGGACTCAAGGCAGACCTGGGCAGAGGAAGAAGCTGGTCCATGATGCAATCATAGCAAAGACCCCAGATGACCCCACAGAGTACTGGGAAGTTGGGACTGTGCCTTCATAATCATCCCAAGGTTAGCCAAAGGGGCCAGGCCTTTATACCCTATTTCATCAGATACATGTTGCCCACAGAACTGGTGCAATTGTGGTGAGGCAGCCCTCTTCAGTTTTGGGCAATTAGATAACATCTGCTGTAGTCAGCTTCAGAAAGCTCATGTTATATCCTGATGGTTAATGCATGTTGATTGGATGGTTTGCTGTAGACCAAACTCAGCCTGTTAGCCAGCAGCACTCTTAGCACCTGGGGAAATAAGGGGCATCTGAATGACTGACCCAGCCTCGAGGCCCATCCCTTGCTTTGCTCAAATACACTTCTGTGCTTCAGTTCTGAAGGTCACTCTTTTGGGGTTATGTTGGTCTCATCTTCCTGGAGTGAGTTTGTAAGACAAAGATTAGGGGAATGAATAGTAGTTTCTGCCACTGAAGCTGGTATCCCCAAATATATATTCACTGATTCCCTCCTCTGCAAACCGTCCCAACCTTCTCCCACCCTTTCCAGGCCTCTCTGCTGGTCTGACTCAGATCCTCCTTCCTAGCATACCTAGACCTCTGTCACTGTGCCCGTCTCAGGCCTACACTGTTGCTCTTGACCACTTCCTATTAAAACTGGGCAAGGGAGTGCCCAGAGTTGCTTAAGGAGATTGTCTGGGTGCTGAATGCATGCAGCCCTGGCCCCACTGTGTAAGAGCAGCCTCTACTTCCTCTGGTTACTGGTCCCTTTGCGCCTAAGGAGTCTGAAATACGCAGTGGCAGCCGTATGCTAAAGTTCCATGATGCTCTCTCTGTGTCCCTTGATAGAAGAAGAACCATTTGGGAACTAGGATTTGAGCCTGGATTTGTGGGGATGGGAAGGAACAGATTTCTGAGGTGGGTTACTCAAAGCAATGGTTAGAGAAGCAGCCCCTGTTTTCACCCTTTGGTTTATGGACCCTGCATTCTAACTTTGGGGAGCAAAGCATGATATAGTACATAGGAATTTAGAATTTATTCTGAATACAGTATCATCCTGACGGGGTATAGTCCTTAAAACGTTGCCTCACGCCTACCTTCTGTATGAGGTTAGACAAGGAGGCATTTTTGTGGAAAAGTAAAGAAGCAAGACAGCACAGGAGGAAGTGATGGGCTCCGATACCATCACAGCAAAGTCTTAACAAAGACGGCAGAGGAGCCCAAAGGGAAACTGCAAAGCTGAGAGTCTTTCAGTGTGGATTCAAAGAGCAGTGAAGAGGCTGGACCTTCATACCTGCACATCGACAGCCGGTGGGTGTAGCTGCCCCAGAAGAGGTCCTGGGCAAGGACTGTCTTCGAACGAGGACAGTTCCTGGGGGAGCCGACATCTGCGGGCTGGAGGCCTGCAGCCTCTAAGCAGCTGTCCTTGTCCCACGTAGACCACCTGGACAGTGTCCGCAGCCCGCAGGTACGCTGTGTCCAACCTGAACAGATGCTCTGCTCAATGTTCACAGATAGATAACCTGGTGTCACGAACTTTCTGTGGCCTTTCTTCACTATATTTCCATTTTTCACTTAAAGAAAACCTCTATTACCCCTTTATAGATGAAACATTGCTTTCAAAAGACATTCTTATTTTCAGACTCTTTCCTTCCATTAAGTGTTGAATGATCAGATTCCACATGTGTTCTATCCATTTCTGTTTGGAAGGGCTATGCATTTTTGATTGGTTCCAGCTCTCAAAGAAAACATATTCTTGAGCATGTAAGGAATGAATTCTGTTTCCAAAATACTGCTTCTAGGACCTGTTTGGTTTGAGATTGTTACCCTGGCCCTTGATTTACCAGTTGCTGGCCAAGCATGTGGTTGGTTATCAGCCCTACTCACATGAGCCTGTCTGTTGTTTCATCTTGGTGTCAGACATCTGCAGACTTGTTGATTCTGTACTTTTAGAGTTGGTTCTTACCGTATTCAATTCTGACCTGGTATTAGCCAGGGTTCCCCAGAGAAACGGAACAGCAGGATATACGTGTATGTGCCCTAAAAGGTGATGGGAAGACAACACGCAGTTTCTTCTTTGAGGGTAATTCTCACCTTTCTGCTCTCTCTGCTTTTTCAGACACTTTGGTGGCTGCCATAGAGCTAAATGGTGTAATCCCCAGATGAGATTCCTCATTTCATGTCAGTCTTTATGTGCTTTTCATCTTAAAAAAAGAGACATGTACATAAACTCACTTTTTGCAAATAACCCATGAAACTAAAATGTGTTTAAGTTATACATAAACTGAAATAAGTTTAAAAATGAGTATAAAATAACATCATCAATAAAAAATACATAGAAAGGATATAGGTAGATATAAAAGTAAAAATTAGGTTGAATAAGAATGGAAATATATATAAATTACATCTTCCCTGGTGGCTCAGAGGTAAAAACGTCTGCCTCCAATGCAGGAGACCTGGGTTCGATCCCTGGGTTGGGAAGATCCCCTGGAGAAGGAAATAGTGACCCACTCCAGTATTATTGCCTGGAAAATCCCATGGATGGAGAAGCCTGGTGGGCTTCAGTCCACGGGGTTGCAGTCGAAAGAGTCGGACACGACTGAGTGACTTCACGTGAATAAGAATGGAGATGTGTACATATATATATGTATATAAAATAAGGAATTGATCAGCGTGATCATGGAGGCTGAGAAAGCCCGAGGCTCATCTGTTCTGTAAGCTGAGGCCCAGGAGACTTGATGGCGTGGTTCTAGCCTGGCTCTTAGTCTGAAGGCAGGAAGATCAATGTCCCAGCTCAAAACAGTTCGTTGGAGAGAAGTTCCCTCTTATCCAGCGTTTTTGATCTAGTCTTCAGCTGACTGGATAGTCCACCCACATTATAGAGAGGGCAATCTGCTTTGCTTAGTCTAATAATTCAAATGTTAGTCTTATCCAAATTGCCCTCACAGATATATCCAGAAAACGTTTAACCAAATGTCTGGGCACTCCATGGATCAGTCAAGCAGATAAAATTAACTATTACAGATCTGCATCTTTCAGGTTTTTCTCTGATAAATGTTGTTATCCTAAGTTTTAAGTGACCTGAAGAAAAGAACTTTATCATGGTGAATGTATCGCTTTACTCAGACAAAGTAATCTCTCCCCCTATTTTCAGAATATTTTTAGACTCAGTCAAAAACTGAAGCATAAACCGTTAGATCAATACAAAAAGCAACTCTTGTGTTTGATCTATTCATGTGTTCTTCACGATCGAACCAGGGAAACCAAAACCATGAATTGTCCAGCAGAGAAACTCTTTTATCAATTTTTTTAATCTAATTTGATTTTTTTAATAGTCTGTGGATTCTGAAGTCACCTTTTGCATGCTGGACGTATTTATTATTATATATTGTGTTAATTATAGATGTAATCTCTTTGATTTCTAAATTCCAGAAAGATCACACATAAGAAATATATGTGTATCATAGTTACATATTCTATATAATGCATAACATATATCTTTGCAGTCAAGGCCTGCATATGTGACCATTTACTCAACCTCTCACTGGGCTACCAGGGAACCACAACTGAGTACATTTTAACCTGAAGGGATGTTGCTCTTCATACAGGTTTTCTCTAAAACTGACCTTAGTGTTTTTATCACTTAGTTCCAATTTCATTCTGAATTAGTAGATCCCGGGATCTACTGAGCTATTTTGATCTGCATATTCAATAATTTCCTTCTAATGTTTTCTGTTTTATTTAGTTATGACCTTCAGGAACTTAACTTTCCTTGGTCTTCTATATCTGTAATTTTAATTATAATAACTTTTACATTTTAGTTCATTAACATTTTGTTTTGAAATATTTCCCTTGATCTGCCCAACAAATCCCTGATTGTATTTTAATTTATATTTATTTTTTCACCTTCTGTGTTGTAACTTGCCTTTTCATACTGTTCATGGGATTCTTGAGGCAAGAATACTGTAGTGGTTTAACTTATATGCAGAGTACATTACATGAAATGCCAGGCTGTGTGAATCATAAGCTGGAACCAAAATTGCCAGAAGAAATATCAACAACCTCAGATATGTAAATGATGCCACCCTAACGGCAGAAAGAGAAGAGGAAATATAGAGCATCCTGATGAGGGTGAAAGGGGAGAGTGAAAAAGTTGGATTAAAACTCAAAATTCAGAAAACAAAAATCATGGCATCTGGTCCCATCATTTCATGGTAAATAGATGGGGGAAAAGTGGAAATAGTGACAGATTTTATTTCCTTGGGCTCCAAAATCATTGCAGATGGTGACTGCAGACTTGAAACTCAAAGATGCTTGTTCCTTGGAAGAAAAGCTGTAATAAATCTAGAGAGTGTAGTAAAAAGCACAGACATCACTTTGCCAACATACGTCCCTCTAGAATTAGACCGTAAAGAAGGCTGAGCACAAAGGAATTGATGGTTTCGAATTGTGGTGCTGGAGAAAACTCTTGAGAGTCCCTTGGACTCTCAACCCAAGGAAATCAAACCAGTCCATCCTAAAGGAAGTCAACCCTGACTGTTCACTGGAAGGACTGACGCTGAAGCTGAAGCTCCAGTGCTTTGGACACCTGCTGTGAAGAGCTGGCTCATTAGAAAGACCTTGATGCTGGGAGAGAGAAAGGAAAGCAGGAGAAGGGCTCAACAGAGGACGAGACAGTTGGATGGCACCACTGACTCAGTGGCGTGAGCTTGGCAAGCTCAAGGAGACAGTGAAGGGCAGGGAGGCCTGGCGTGCTGCAGGCCGTGGGTCACAGAGAGCTGGGCACGACTGAGCGGCTGAACAACGGTTTCAACCTGCAGCTCTGTCATTTCTAGATTTTTTCACATTTTTTATATCCTGTTATCTTGAAATATCTTTTTTTGACTATTTCCATCTTTTTCTTGAGCAATTTTTCTAGAAAGATTACAGTGTCAGATTTTTTTGTGAGAAATGAATAGCTATTTATTCGAGTGTCTCCTCATTTCCCTGACTAAGTCTTCTTGAGGGGTACAGTTTTTATTTACATTTTGCATATGTTCTTTCCCCCCTTTTCCCACATCTTTTTCTTCCACATTTCTGCAACCAAAAAGTCTGCATGACTTAACATTCCATGTAATTCACAATGTAAGATAGAATTTCACTTAATAAATGTTTTACCCACTTCTTTCATTTTAATTTTTTTTCATTTCTTGTCCATATTGAAATAAACTTCTTAAAAAATTACTCTGAGAGTTTGAGATACAGAATGACAAAAATCTCTATCAGCAATGAATATTAATTATCCTGTTATTTTAGTTAAAAAGATTAATCTATCTCTTTTGCAGAAGCGGCCTTGAAGCTGAAACATGTAATGGAAGATTTTCCTTCAAAGCATAGCTCTAAAATAGTCACATCACTGCAACCATGATTATAGCAAGAGAACCCACTGTGTCAGTGAAGGCCATGATTCCCAGCAGTCCGGCGGTGCCCGCAAAATGTGAGCACATATCTCTTTGGAGCATATAATGTACGGTGAGCTTGGTTTGTAATTGCAGGTGTAAATAGCAATCTGGACTTGCAGTTTGGCATCTGAACATGCAATTTGCCATTTTACGATTCTGCCTGTGCCCGTGTTCAGGTGCAGTGGTAAACGCACTGTGAGGGGCGGGCGCTTGGGGCCTGACCATGTCCTGATAATCCGATAGCAGGCTCACAGCCAGAGAGTATGGAGAACCAGCCTGGCAGGGGAGTCCCTATTATCAGGTCTACCTCTGTTGATCGTTTACAGACCAAACACGACGCAGCTGTAGAGTAAAGCTATTCATAGGTCAGTTTCAGTAAGTCGTCTTTCAGCTGGTGTTACGAGTTGGTATGGAGGCTCCTGTGCAAACTAAAAGCAGAGCTACCACAGGATCCTTCTGCTTCACTGACTGTCCAAAGCCTTGGACTGTGTGGATCACAAACTGTGGAAGATTCTTCAAGGGATGGGAATATCAGACCACCTGACTCTCCTTCCAAGAAACCTGTACGCAGGCTAAGAAGCAACGTTTAGAACTGGACATGGAACAGCAGACTGCCTCCAGATTGGGAAAGGAATATGTCAAGGCTGTATATGTCACCCCGCTTATTTAACTTATCTGCAGAGTATATCATGTGAAATGCCAGGATGAATGAAGCAAAAGCTAGAATCAAGATTGCCGGGGGAAATATCAATAACCTCAGATATGCAGATGACACCAACCTTATGGCAGAAAGCAAAGAAAATTGAAGAGCCTCTTGATGAAGCAAAAGAGGAGGGTGAAAAAGCTGGCTTAAAAGTCAACATTCAAAAAACTAACATCATGGCATCCGGTCCCATCACTTCATGACAAATCAATGGGGAAACAATGGAAACAGTGACAGACTTTATTTTCTTGGGCTCCAAAATCACTGCAGATGATGACTGCAGCCATTAAAGTAAAAGATGCTTACTCCTTGGAAGAAAAGCTCTGATCAATCTAGACAGCATATTAAAAAGCAGAGACATTACTTTGCTGACAAATGTCCATCTAGTCAAAGCTATGGTTTTTCCAGTGGTTATGTATGGATGTGAGAGTTGGACTATAAACAAAGCTGAGTGCCAAGGAATTGATGCTTTGAACTGTGGTGTTGGAGAAGACTCCTGAGAGTCCCTTGGACTGCAAGGAGATCCAACCAGTCCATCCTAAAGGAAATCAGTTCTGAATATTCATTGGAAGGACTGATGCTGAAACTGAAACTCCAATACTTTGGACACCTGATGTGAAGAACTGACTCACTGGAAAAGACCCTGATCCTGGGAAAGATTGAAGGTGGGAGGAGAAAGGGATGACAGAGGATGAGATGGTTGGATGGCATCACCGACTCAATGGACATGAGTTTGAGTAAGCTCTGGGAGCTGGTGATGGACAGGGAGGCCTGGTGTGCTGCAGTCCATGGGGTCGCAGAGAGNTGGGGAAACAATGGAAACAGTGACAGACTTTATTTTCTTGGGCTCCAAAATCACTGCAGATGATGACTGCAGCCATTAAAGTAAAAGATGCTTACTCCCTTGGAAGAAAAGCTCTGATCAATCTAGACAGCATATTAAAAAGCAGAGACATTACTTTGCTGACAAATGTCCATCTAGTCAAAGCTATGGTTTTTCTAGTGGTTATGTATGGATGTGAGAGTTGGACTATAAAAAAAACTGAGTGCCAAGGAATTGATGCTTTTGAACTGTGGTGTTGGAGAAGACTCCTGAGAGTCCCTTGGACTGCAAGGAGATCCAACCAGTCCATCCTAAAGGAAATCAGTTCTGAATATTCATTGGAAGGACTGATGCTGAAACTGAAACTCCAATACTTTGGCCACCTGATGTGAAGAACTGACTCATTTGAAAAGACCCTGATCCTGGGAAAGATTGAAGGTGGGAGGAGAAAGAGATGACAGAGGATGAGATGGTTGGATGGCGTCACCGACTCAATGGACATGAGTTTGAGTAAGCTCCAGGAGCTGGTGATGGACAGGGAGGCCTGGTGTGCTGCAGTCCATGGGGTCGCAGAGAGTCAGACATGACTGAGCGACTGAATTGAGGATCCTGCAACCCCACTCCTGCGTGTATATCCAGAGAAAACCATAATTTGGAAAGGTGCATGCACCCCTATGTTCATAGCAGTGCTAATCACAATAGCCAAGACACGGAGGAAACCTGAAAGCCCATTAACAAATGAATGAACAAGGAAGATGGAGCACATCATCCATCTACCTACCCAGCGAATCCCGTTACATATAACGGACTAGTGCTCAGCCATCGGAAACGAGCAGTGCATTTGCAGCAACATGGATGGATCTAAGATTATCGCACTAACTGAAGTAAGTCAGATAAAGAAAGATAGATATCATATGATATCACTTATGTGTGTAATTTAAAAAATACAGATAAATACTTACATACAAAAAGAAATAAACCCATTCACATAGAAAACAAGCGTGGTTACTAAAGGAGAAAGGGGGGAGGGATAAATCGGGAGTCTGGAATAAACAGACTGCATATAAAACAGAGAACCAGCAAGGGCCTAGTGTGCAGCGCAGGGACCGCACTCGACGTTCTGGAATAGCCTCCTTATAACCGGACCGTTCGCCATGCCTGAAACTAAGAGAGCACTACTATGTTTAAGTTTAAAATACATCGGTCTATACAAAAGTTAATCTGTTGAATTTAAACTGATTCTTTTTGACAGAAAGCAGTTGGAGTTTAACACATTTGTCAGAACAAAAAAAAATGTAGATTTTTTTTACACAAAAAAGAGTGAGAAGTAAAATAGTGTATATCCATCTAAATACATGTCAAGGAGCAAAGAAAAATGGGAAATAACTGTTTTATGTGATAATAGAGGCCTCTATAAGATTTACATTGTGAATAAAGTAAATTATATATATGCACATATATACAGAAACTGCTAGAGAATAACAGAGTGTAGACAAGAAGTGGAAAGTGAATCTTTTTGTAGATATAACATTCTAACAAGGCAAAGGTAATACCTTTGAGACATGAGTTTGACAAATAAACACTATCCAAGTTTTAAAAATCAAGGTTTGACTTTAGAATAGTTTTAGATATATAGAAAAACTACAAAGAAAGTGCACGACTGTCATATGCCCGCATCCGGCTTCTGCTATTAACACCTTGTGAAGGGATGGACTGTTTGCCGCAGTTGATGAGCCATGTCGACATAACAATAGTCGCTAAAGCGTATGCTCTGTGTTTTCTTAGTTTTCACATGATGTCGCTTCCTGTTCCAGCCTCCCATCCACAGCATATTTATTGTCTGATATGTATCTCCTTAGGCTCCTCTTGGCTGTGACCGCTTCTCAGACTTATTTCGCTTTTGATAACCTTGAAAGTTCTGGAGAGCACTGGTCAAGTGTTTTTTCAAATGTTCCTCAGTTGGAATTTGTCATTTTCTCATATATGTTGGAATTTGGTATTTTCTCATGTTTAAACTGCACTGATGGGTTTTTGGAAGAAAGTTCACACAGGTTGTCCATTCTAATCACCTCATGCCAAGGGCACCACAGTTTAATGACTGGTCACTACTGATGCTGACCGTGGTCCCCGGACGGAGGTAGTGCTCGGCGGTTCTGCCCTGTGCCAAATTTGTAGTCAGAATGCTATGATGATGAGCACTTTTTCTAGGAATAACTTCTATAGTTTTTATTCATTTCTCAAAGAGGCCTGGGAGGCAATAACACTGAAGAATCATTATAAAACTTAATTCTTAGTTTTGCAAATCTTGGTTTATGAATCAGAGTCTTAGAAATGCATCAGGGACAAAATATATCTCAGGATCCTAACATTCTTGTGACAAAACACATTTATCAAAATATTTTCAAGCTATCAGAGTGGGCTCTAAACATAACCTTTAAAACTCACAGAATTATTACGTACACAGGTATTTTTCTTAAAGTAACTCTTACTATCTGGGGCCGTGCTGGGTCTTTGCTGCTGGGGGCTTTCTCTGGCTGCAGCGAGTAGAGGTCTCTCCCCCAGCGGGGTGCACAGACTTCTTAGTGCAGAGGCTTCTCTTGTTAGGAGGGAGCAGGGGCTCCGGTAGCTGGGGCTCCGGGCTCTTTACAGTCGCAGTAACTGTGGCTCACGGGCTTATTTGCGCCACAGCATGTGAGGTCTTTCTGGACCAGGGATTGAACCAGCCTGTCTGCACTGGCAGGTGGATTCACTGAGCCACCAGGGAAGCCCCACAAACAGCACTTTTGCAAACTTTCTATATCACCAGCGAAAGAGAAAGAAGTTTTTGCTCTATTTCTCTTTTAATGTATTTCTAATTAATTACAAGTTAGTTCTTATACAAGGCAGTTACCAAACACATGTTTCAAACTCATCAATATGCAGCATGCATGCTTTCATTTCCTCACACTCAGTTTGTATTTAGATGTGTTTCCTCCTATCACTTTGCTACTGGCTCTGATGTTAAGTAAAGGACAATTTTCAAATTTCAGTTAACTACTCTTCAGGAAAGCTAAGACTCAGACACTTCCTGGTATACCATTCTCACAGAGAAAGGGTATCTTAGTTTGGAATGAGGAAGCAAATATTTTGATTCTGTTCCACTTCTTTGTAAATAAGCTGCCTTGAGCAAATCATTTCATATTGTAAAAACTTATTTTCTTTGTTTGCAAAATGGGGGTGGGTTTCCTTTCCATTTTTTTTGAATTATTGTGGATACAACAGATATACAAGCATACTTATGCATATGTGGAATACATATATATGTATATAAAATATACATTATATATTATGAAAAGTGAAAGTTGCTCATTTGTGTCTGACTCTGCAGCCCCATGGACTACACAGTCCATGGAATTCTCCAGGCCAGAACACTGGAGTGGGTAAGCGCAAGTGGGTGCAACGGCCAGCACATTCGTGGCCGAAAGGAGCCACCCCACGTACGAGGTCAGGAGCAACAGTCTGGAGGAGCCACCCCCACCTCCGAGGCCAGGGTCGGGGGCTGGGAGGAGACACCCCATGCCCGAGACCAGGGGCGGCGGCCGGGAAGATCAACCCACGCCCAAGGAGCGGTGGCTGAGCTGGTGCAGGAGCGCCTAGAGGAGCTATCCCACGTTGAAGATCAGGAAGGGCGGCGGTAGGAGATACCTCTTGTCCAAGGTGAGGAACAGCGGCTATGCTTTGCAGGAGCAGCCATGAAGAGATACCCCACGCCCAAGGTAAGACAAACCCAAGTAAGATGGTAAGTGTTGCAAGAAGGCATCAGAGGGCAGACACACTGAAGCCATACTCACAGAAAACTAGTCAATCTAATCACACTAGGACCACAGCCTTGTCTAACTCAATGAAACCAAGCCATGCCTGCGGGGCAGCCCAACACAGGCGGATCATGATGGCGAGACCTGACAGAATGTGGTCCACTGGAGAAGGGAATGGCAAGCCACTTCAGTATTCCTGCCTTGAGAACCCCATGAACAGTGGGAAAAGGCAAAATGATAGGATACTGAAAGAGGAACTCCCCAGGTCAGTAGGTGCCCAATATGCTACTGGAGGTCAGTGGAGAAATAACTCCAAAGAAAATGAAGGGATGGAGCCAAAGCAAAAACAATACCCAGTTGTGGATGTGACCGGTGATAGAAGCAAGATCCGATGCTGTAAAGAGCAATATTGCATAGGAACCTGGAATGTCAGGTCCATGAATCAAG
>SJYQ01004954.1:1761177-1777429 GCA_006410935.1 Redunca redunca
TGATTTGGGGCGGGCGGGTGGGGAGGTGGGTAGTGAAGAGTTTTGTAGTAAGGGTTCAAAGAGGGCGTGGTCGGCTCGTGGACATCCTCCTGATTGGCTGGTGGTGAGGGAGGCGGGGTCAGCATCCTCAACCCGCTGGTTCTAACTAGTTGGGAATCTACATGGTCTTGGGGAGCAGAGAGTCAACTCCTCTGATCTGGTCGGGGCCTCGGTGTCTGCCAGTAGCTCAAAGCGACTGTCATGCGCGTCTCTGCCCCAAGGCTGCATTGCTGTTTCTTGACTGGTCTCCACTTTCGCTCCCTTCCCTGACTGGAACATGTTTGGACCTTTGGAATTCGTGGAAGGTCATGGAGACTAAATGAAGCGCATTTCCTGTCATCAAGAAAGGAGAGACGCAGAAAGGCCTTTGTGAGGAGACACACCGGGCCCTACTTGGCTTCGCTGTCGTAGGTGCCAGAGAAGGACAGGGCAAGACGCGTCACTCCCAGCCACTTCGGACTGGCCAGATTTGGAAGACAGATTTTTGCAGGAGAAAGAGGAAATGTCGATTGCCTCAGAGCTTATTTCAGAGTGACTTGAAAACTTACTTAGGTCCATTCAGTGGAAATTCATAAACAAATACTATATACTATTTTGACTTATTTTAAATTCCTCAATGCTTACATTTTTTCATATTTGCATATACTTTAAAAGTTCCTAAGAGATAAGCTTTGGAACAATCAGCATTTCTTTCCCTTTATTCTGGTTCTAAGACTACCTTATGAAAAATAAACCAATAAAAAATAAATACATAAAAGGTGAGAGGAGCAAGGGGAAAGTAGCTTTCAGGAAGTATCAGATAAAAACAGATTTTTATCACTCTGAGTCCAGGGGACAGAAATAGAGGACCTTTCAAAAGTTACTTAAAAGGTTAGGAGAAAACCTTAATACTGCCAAACCACTCAACAAACTCAGCTGAGTCAGGACATCTCTCCTACCACGGATTTGGGAAAGGTCTCAGAAAATTTCTTCATCTATAGTCTTCAAACTTTTCATCACCTGGAATTCATATTTTTGAAAGAATTGATTGACCAATTGCGTTCAACATGAGTAATAATAATTCATTGTGATGATTAATTTTATGTGCCAAATTGGCTAGCCCACAACAACCAGACATTTGGTCAAACACTAGTCTAGGGAAGCCCTGCTAATGCTTTCTTATTATTTTTGTTGGCAAATGAGTTAAAAAATTATGATTCATCAAAGTCACATGTGTTAGGAAGTGAAAGAATGTATTTCAACAACTGCTATATTAATTTGAAAAGGTAAAAATAAGCAAGTAAGTCATGTAGAGTGGAAAATGAGAACTCACGGACAGAATAAGGTTCCAAAAAGTAAAGCTCGATGGTTTTTAATAGGATGTATCTTGCTCCAGGAGAGAATCAGAGAGGAGGAGGGAAGAGAGAAGAGGTGGCAGAAGCTTAGCTAACGCATTGCCGTTGCTCATAGGCCGTTTGGTGTGGAGGATTGATGGACTGGTGTCCACCGCGGTTTATGTCGGGCAGGTGGCAGAGGCGCGGGACTGCTTGTGTGGGGCACCAGGCAGGCAGGGCCGTTTCTTGCCGCTCTCAGTAAGTCAGGGGGATTTAAGCTGATCTGCCTTCTGACCACTGTAGAATTATCACTCTTACTTTTTTAGAGTAGGAAATGGCAACCCACTCCAGTGTTCTTGCCTGGGAAGTCCCAAGGACAGAGGAGTCCGGCGAGCTAGAGTCTGTTGACTAAAAACCATGCACAGCTGGAGAATTGTGAGGTAGGTTTTATTTGGAGAAAAATGAGGACTGCAGCCTGGGAGGCAGCATCTCAGAGAGCTGAGAGGCTGCTCCAGAGCTGCAGTGGGGAAGTCCGTATATAAGCTTTGCTGGAGGGGGAGTTCACTGCCACGAAGCACGCCATTTACTGAAGGTTTTCTGCCAGTCACAAGGGTCTGATGCCACCGTGAAGGGATTTCGTGCTTCTCTAGGTATGGGGAGATGCCAGGACTGAGATCATAAAATCTGTTCCTAAAAGCATCCAGTCATCTGAAGACCTGCCCCATCGGATCCCATGGAGCACAGAGCGCCTCACTCCACCCCGCGCTCCTCAGGGGTGTCGAGGGTCAGCATCCCGGGATTCCATCTCTGTAGTGGCAGATGGCAAAGGCCCTTGTTACTCAGCTGTTGGCAACGCTCTTGGCAAGTGCCAGTTTGTAGCTGACAAGTCCGTAGGGTCACAAAGGGTCATACATAACTGAGAACATACGCTTACTTACCTTTTTAGAATAGACTTAAATCCAGCTAAAGCAAAGAGGGTTATCAGCTAGATGAGCAGTTTTATTTTACATATTGAAGCAAAATGAAACCGTGTGGGGCCCCCAGGCGTGAAGGTCCTGTAGCCCCCATTTCTTCTAGGCAAGACCCCAGCCTCCATGACTTGCCCTGAGTTCCAAAGGGCAGATTTGAACAGTTGCTAATCAAGTGATTTTTAGGACTCCAAAATCACTGCAGATGGTGACTGCAGCCATGAAATTAAAAGACGCTTGCTCCTTGGAAGAAAACCTATGGCAGCATATTAAAAAGCAGAGACGTCACTTTGCCAACAAAGGTCTGTCTAGTCAAGGCTGTGGTTTTTCCAGTGGTCATACATGGATGTGAGAGTTGGACTGTGAAGGACACTGAGGGCTGAAGAATTGATGCTTTTGAACTGGGGTGTTGGAGAAGACTCTTGAGAGTCCCTTGGACTTCAAGGAGATCCAACCAGTCCATCCTAAGGAAATCAGTCCTGAATGTTCATTGGAAGGACTGATGTTGAAGCTGAAACTCCAATACTTTGGCCACCTGATGCGAAGAGCTGACTCATTGGAAAAGACTCTGATTCTGGGAAAGACTGAAGGCAGGAGGAGAAGGGGATGACAGGGGATGAGCTGGTTGGATGGCATCACTGATGTGATGGACATGAGTTTGAGTAAACTCTGGGAGGTGGTGATGGACAGGGAAGCCTGGTGTGCTGCAGTCCACGGGGTTGCAAAGAGTCAGACAAGCCTGAGTGACTGAACTGAACTGAACTGAATCAAGGGTGGAGAAGCCAGGAAACCACCTGAGGCAAGATTAAAGGGATGAGAGAAGGCCATCAGGATGCGGAGGTAGGCCACCTGGGACCTAATCTTCTCAGCAAGCTTAGCCTTGGACCACTGTTATACAATCTCTCATCACATCCTTCCTGGTCAAGACACATAGATTTTCAGGAAGCCCAGGGTGTCCTCCTTTGCCTGGCTAGGTAATAAAGCTATCCATTTCTACTCTACCCAAAACTGTCTCCAAGATTTGATTTGGCACTGGTGTACCGAGAAGGTGAGCTTTCAGCAGCAATATAAAGACAACTTCCATTGGCTTTTGAAACAGGGCATGGCTCTAGAAATTCAGCGAGAACAGATTGGGGACAATTTGTCCTCTTCTGCGTCTCTTGTTTTATTGATGAGGAAACAGAGGCCCTGCAGAAGGTTTCTGGACTGAATCTTTCAAGACATCTTTCTAGACTGAATCACGAAGACCCTGAACAGATTGATCATCAGCTTTCAATCTGATTTTAGGTTTTAGGATTTTTTTTAACTTTATAGAGTTCTAAAAGTCTTTCCTGGGGTGTGTTTCAGTTTCTGAGAAGCAGGTGAGGGTTTACAAGCTCCAGATTTCACTTGCCCCCAACATCTCCATTCATTTAACTGTTTGAGAAATGTTTAAAATGGAAGATATATTCTGCTGGAGTTTTTGTTTTATTTTGGTGGGGGGCGGTTCTTTGGCCATTCCACATGGCTTGCCACTGATCTTAGTTCCCTGACCAGGGATTGAACCCATTCCCCTTGCAGTTGAATTGTGGAGTTCTAACCACCGGGCCTCCGGAGAACTCCTTGTATTCTGGTTTAAAGGGAGCCCCTGACAGTGCATGAGTCAAATCATGTTTGTGGCTAGCACAGCATCCCCACTGCTGCCACCAGCTCATCAGCCAGGGTGATAGCTTATCTCCATCTTTCTGCCTTTCTGGATCCCATGGGACTCACTAACTGTGAAACAAACCCTTGGTTTAGGGGACTAAGAGGGGGCTTGTAAATTAAACCTTGTGCCTGAAAGGAGCTGGCAACCCCAGTGTGTGCCATGTGTCTCTGAGATCAGAAGTGAAAAACTTAATTAAAATTCTTTCTCATCTCCTCTTGAAAACCAACACTAGGGTGACGCGCACAGTTGGGAATTGGAGGCCAGCATGTGACTAAGACAATGGTTTTATCATTCAAGGGAGGAAGACCGGGACGTTGGCTTGGGTCCAGGGGCTGAGACAATTTTACCCCTCTTTTTAGACCTCCCAGAAAAAAGATCTTTTTAGGACCATTCCAAAATGGAACGCCTTGAAGGGTCACCTTTTATTTTAAGGACCTGCAAGGAATGTTTGAGTCATTCTAATTTCACAGAGATTTTTCCTGAAAGGGGAGGAAAGCATCTCTTTGCTGTGCGTGTCCTTGGCCTTAAATGTACTGAGTGGATGGGGGAATTTGACAGCCTTTGTTCTAAAGTTAGCCCTCATTCTCTATTTCAGACTCCACAGGGGGAGGACTGAACTTTGTAATTAATACTCAGGAAATTAGCAATCAGCAATGGCAGAGAGACAGGGCAGGCGTGTGGATGCATCCCAGCGGCCCCGACAGGCAAAGACCAGGGGCTCACAGCGGCAGGGACCCAGCCACAGCTGCTCTGATGCTTGCCAAGCGCTTTGTGCAGTGGCTCAGAAGTGCAAAGGCGGCTCTGGTTTTTGCCACTGTGCCTCTGGCTATTTACCTTAGAATCTTTCTTTCTTTCTTTTTTTAAGGGGATGGCTGTTTCTGCTGCATTTAGATGTACTTGGATAAAACAAAGGTAGGCTCTTCACCAGAATTCAAGANACAGGGCAGGCGTGTGGATGCATCCCAGCGGCCCCGACAGGCAAAGACCAGGGGCTCACAGCGGCAGGGACCCAGCCACAGCACGCTACTCTGATGCTTTCCAAGCGCTTTGTGCTCAGAAGTGCAAAAGCGGCTCTGGTTTTTGCCACTGTGCCTCTGGCTATTTACCTTAGAATCTTTCTTTCTTTCTTTTTTTAAGGGGATGGCTGTTTCTGCTGCATTTAGATGTACTTGGATAAAACAAAGGTAGGCTCTTCACCAGAATTCAAGAATGTTTTTCCTTCTCCTCTTGCATAAAAATAAGAGTAGTATCTGAGAAACAGGTTTTGATCCAGCAGGCTTTGAGAGGGCAAGCGGTTTTTATTTCCATAATAAGAGAACATTAAAACATGAAAATTGAACATTTCTTAAAAGGGCAAGCTGTTTTTTGAAAGGGTCAGGAACAAGAGTCAGCAGGAACCCTGGGGACTGATTTTGGAGAACTTACATCTGTTGGAGAGAACAATAAACTCTTGATGGACTCCATTATCTGCAGAAGTGACAGAGCATGTTCATAGGATTATAGATTCTAAGGGAGTTTTTCTGCATAATCACAGTTATAAAGGCTGCTCTTAGTCTAAGCGTGTGCGTGCGTGTGCGTGTGTGTGCGCGTGTGCGTGTGTGTGCATGCGTGTGTGCATGTGCGCGCGCGCGTGCGTGCATGTGTGTGTGCATGTGTGCGCGTGCGTGCGTGCGTGTGTGCGCGCGCGTGTGCGCGTGNCCATTATCTGCAGAAGTGACAGAGCATGTTCATAGGATTATAGATTCTAAGGGAGTTTTTCTGCATAATCACAGTTATAAAGGCTGCTCTTAGTCTAAGCGTGTGCGTGCGTGTGTGTGTGCGTGTGCGTGTGTGTCCGTGTGCGTGTGTGTGCATGCGTGTGTGCATGTGCGCGCGCGCGTGCGTGCATGTGTGTGCGCGCGCGCGTGCATGTGTGTGCGTGCGTGCGTGTGCGTGCGTGCGCGTGTGTGCGTGTGTGCGCGCGTGTGTGTGCGTGTGTGTGTGCGCGCGCGTGTGTGTGTGTGTGCGTGTGCATGCGTGCATGTATGTGCATACTTAGGGCAAATAAGTCACTGTGTCATTTGCTCAGTTTTAGCCACTTCTTGGAGACCCTGGAATTTGATTTCTCTTACCCAGTCCTACCTTTTAGTCAATAAACATTCAGCAAACATTCTTGTCTTCAAGTACAATGTGAAGCACTGAAACCGTCTTTGAACCAAAATAATGGTTGACTTCCATGGATCTTTTATTTCTCTATCATTCTGTAATTTTTTTCAGAAAATTTTTATTTTATGTTAGAACTTAGTTGATTAACAATGTTTGTGTTAGTTTCACGTGTACAGCAAAATGATCCAGTTATAAATATATATGCATCTATTATTTTTAAAGTTATTTTCCGATGCAGGTTATTAGAGTACTGAGCCGCATTCCCTGTGCTGAATAGTAGTCCTTGTTGGCCACAAAATTTTAATACAACAGTGTGGTCATGTCCATGCCAGACTCCGGTCTGCCCCCCTGCACCCTTCCTCTCTGGCAACTATAAGTTAGTTCTCTGTGTCCGAGAGTCTGTTTCTGTTTCGTAACCTTTTTTTTGTAGTGGCCATGGGTTTGTGCTGTTTTCCAGGCCAAGTGTTCTGAGTCCTGAATGGACTTTAGCTGCCCCTGGGCTCTTGACCAATCGGACTGCTTCTGGTTTATGACTCCTTCCTGTTTTCCTGTTTTAGTGGTTTGTTGCTGTTGTTCTGGCATTTTTGTGATTTTCCTGCACAGCTTGTGAGATCTTACTTCCCCTACCAAGGGTCCAACTTTTGCCCTCTGCACTGGAATGGCAGTTTAAAAAAAAATTAATTTATCTAAATTGGAGGCTAGTGACTTTACAATATTGTGGCAGTTTTTGCCATACATTGACATGAATCAGCCATGGGTGTACCTGTGTCCTCCATCCTGAACCCCCCACCCACCTCCCCATCCCATCCCTCTGGGTCATCCCAGTGAACCGGCCCTGAGCACCCCGTATCATTCACCAAACTTGGACTGGCCATCTGTTTCACAGATGGCAATCTACACGTTTCAATGCTCAAATCATACCACCCTCGCCTTCTCCCATAGAGTCCAAAAGTCTGTTCTTTATATCTATGTGTCTTTTGCTGTCTTGCATACAGGGTTGTCATTACCTTCTTTCTAAATTCCATTTATATATGCATTAATATACAGTAGGGGTGCTTTTCTTTCTGACTTACTTCACTCTGTATAATCAGCTCCAGTTTCATCCACCTCATTAGAACTGATTCAAATGTATTCTTTTTAATGGCTGAGTAGTACTCCACTGTGTATATGGACCGCAGCTTTCTCATCCATTCGTCTGCTGATGGGCATCTAGCTTTCTTCCATGTCCTGGCTATTGTAAACCGTGCTGCAGTGAACATTGGGGTACACATGTCTCCTTCAAGTCTGGTTTCCTCGGTGTGTATGCCCAGCAGTGGGATTGCTGGGTCATATGGCAGTTCTATTTCCAGTCTGTTAAGGAATCTCCACACTGTTCTCCATAGTGGCTGTACTAGTTTGCATTCCCACCAACAGTGTAAGAGGGTTCCCTTTTCTCCACACCCTCCCCAGCATTTATTGCTTGTAGACTTTTGGATAGCAGCCATTCTGACCTGAGTGAAATGGTACCTCATTGTGGTTTTGATTTGCATTTCTCTGATAATGAGTGATGTTGAGCATCTTTTCATGTGTTTGTTACCATCTGTATGTCTTCTCTGGAGAAATGTCTGTTTAGTTCTTTGGCCCATTTTTTGACTGGGTCGTTTATTTTTCTGGAATGGAGCTGCAGGAGCTGCTAGTATATTTGTAAGATTAATTCTTTGTCAGTTGCTTCGTTTGCAGTCTTCACCACTGGACTGCCAGGGAAGCCCCTGTTTTCCTCTTATCTTTTACTCTATATTGATATCTGGTCTGACACCATCATTTCTCCTGTCTCCTTGCCCCCGGAGGCATTTGAGTTTGCAATGCTCTTCCTTGGGTGTAATCTATTTTTATCTTCATGACGAAAATCACAAAGGACCTTGTTTTTAATACGGATATAGACATACTTCATCTACTTCACTGCATTGCGCTTTGAAGATACTATGTTTTTTACAAATTGAAGATGTATAGCAGCCCTGCATTCTTAGGTGATGGTTAGCACTTTTAGCAATAAAGTACTTTTAAATTAAGGTGCGTACATTTTCTTTTTAGACATAACACTGATGCATAGTTAATCGACTACAGCATTGTATACATAACTTTATACACAATGGGAAACCAAAAATGTTTGTGTGACTCACTTTTTGGAGATATTCAATTTATTGGATTGTTTGTGATATTTGTTTATTACTCTGAACCAAACCCGTGATATCTTTGAGGTGCACCTGTAATTCAACAGTAACACACTCCTCAAGAGAGGTTGAAGGTAGTATATTTAACTCTGTATTCTTGGGAAAGTTCTTATTTTCTTGTTCTCTCAAGTGCGAAAGTTTGGCTGGATAATCGATGATCAAATTTTAGGCTGCAAAAACCTCACCCAAATAATTTGTTAAAAATGGACATTCCTGGGCCTGAAAATTAAAGCTTTAAGTTATATATTTCTGAGCATGAACATGTGACATTATTTGAGCATGTCCTCCGGGCGATTTTTGTTGAGATGGTGTAAGGACCATACTCTGAGAGATAATGCCCTAGATTATTTGTTTTTTGAGGATGTCTCCCTCATCATGTTCCATCTGACCTGTTCTTATAATGCGCTGTTGACGTACCTCCCACTGAGAGAGGAGTTTGTAACCTCCCCTGGAATCCAGGCAAGCTGTGACTATACTAGGTAACTTTTGGTTTATAGATTATAAAAGATGATGCAGCTTCTTCCTGGTACTATTGGGAGGGCTGCTTTTGGGATTTAACTGCTACACGAATGAAGAAAGTACAATAATCTATGCCAAAAGCCACATGAAGTCCTGTGCCGGTATTTCAGCCAAATATCCCTGCAAAGTGCTTGGCTGACAGCTGGAGCCAATTTGCCAGCCAGGTAAGTGAATCTCCTTAGAAGTGGATCCTCAGAACCACCCGTGTGCTGCCCTGCTGAACCCTACCCAAAGAGCACACTTGTGAATTGAGTAAGAAATTGTTGCTATTGTAGATCACTAAGCTTGAGGGTAGTTTGTTACACAGTAGCAGATAATTCAGATCCTTTCTAAAATTTGTAGTTGGGGTCAGCCAAGTGTAAAGATCAGATCCCTACCTTAACACCAGACAGACCTGGGCTTACACAGGGTCTCCAGGATTAGTTATGGGGTCACTGGGGTCAAGTCCTTAGCGCTCTCTGACGCTCAGAGACTTTCCTTATAAAATGGCAGTAGCATATTATCAGCTATTCCTTGGGGCAGTTTTGAGAACTACATGAGCTTCAGAGCCAGGCAGGCAAAGGGTGTGTCCTGGGCTTCACCTGCAGGACTGGAGGCAGCTGTCTGTCCAGAGACTCGCACCACGGAGCGCGGCTGAAGGAGAGCCAGAGGCGGGGAAAGAGGGCTGGCGGAGGGAAGACGGCTTCCTCCCGCTCGGAGAGCAGAAGTGGACCAGGGAACGGGCCAGGGCGCTTCTTGTCCCTGGAGAGAAGCTCTTCAGACCCCTGCCTCTCAGCGACCCGAGGGGCAGGGGTCTATGTGTGTGTGCGTGCGTGCGCGTGTGCTTTGCTTCTATAAAAAAAAAAAAAAAAAAACTTTATTGGAGTACAGTCAATTTACAATGCTGTGTTCGTTTCTGCTGTACAAAAGTGAATCCGTTATACATATACATCACTTTGCCAACAAAAGTCAAGGCTACCATTTTTCCAGTAGTCATGTGCCGATGTGAGAACTGGACCATAAAGAAAGGTGAGTGCCAAAGAACTGATGCTTTCGAACTGTGGTGTTGGAGAAGACTCTTGAGAGTCCCTTGGACTGCAAGGAGATCCAACCAGTCCATCCTAAAAAAAAAAAAAATTAACCCTGAATATTAGTCAGAAGGACTGATGCTGAAGCTGAAGCTCCAATACTTCGGCCGTCTGATGCAAAGAGCTGACTCATTAGAAAAGACGCTGATCCTGAGAAAGATCGAAGGCGGGAGGAGAAGGGGATGACAGGATGAGATGGTTGGATGGCATCACGGACTCGATGGACACGAGTTTGAGTATGCTCTGGAAGATGGTGAAGATCAAGGAAGCCTGGCGTGCTGCAGTCCATGGGATCTCAAGGCATCAGATACGACTTAGCGACTGACAAACAGTACACACATCCACTCGATTTTAGGGTACTCTCCTATGTAGGCTGTTCCCGAGCATTGAGCAGAGTCCCCTGTCCTCTGCAGTCGGTCCCTATCAGTTACCCGCGTTCTGTACACTAGTGTGTGCATGTCAGTCCTTGAAGTTAACAGACGACTCCTTCACACACAGCCTCAGTGCTTTGCAAACTGCTGCCTCTGGGCTGGGCCCTGGGGTGAGTGAGTTTGCGTGCAAACCTTTCAACAGCTGTTTCTTGGTTTGCAGCCCTGTGGTTTTGTGGAAGTAAGCCCCACTGGTTCTCAGGACAGATGTTTGGAAGGCTTGTCTCTCAGAGGCAGGTGTTAAGAGCTGGGAGCTTGGTGTGGGGGTATGAACCCTTCACTCCTCGGGGAGAAGCTCTGGGTTTGAGGTCCTTCCTGCTGGTGGGTGGCTGGGCCAGTGGTGAGGTTTATGGCAAGACAGCCCCATTCCGTCCTGCTGGCCTCACAGTGGGCCTTTGCTTCTGTGCTGACGCAGACGAGCTGCTCAGTGAGTGTGCAGGTCGTTTTTGCAGAGGGCTGTTCAGTAAGTGGCTGTGGGTCGGTGTGTCCTTGGGAGGAGTCGAGTTCAGAATCTTCCTGTGTTGTCATCTTGGAGGCCCACAGTACTTTGTTTTTTCTTCCTTTTCCTGCCGCCTTTTGGATCAACTGATTTTTAAAAAATGACTTTCATTAATCCCCTTTGTGGACCTTTTAGCTGGAATTCTTTATATTGTTTTAGTAGTCACGTTAGGTTTCATAGTGTGCATTTTTACTGTAAACTACTTTCAAGTGATAATATTTTACTGTACAAATAACAAAACAAACTTATACAATACTGATACAGTTCATTCTTTTCCTTCTAGACCTATGTGCTCTGATTCTATAAATTTTTTTATGTATATGATCAAGCCCAATGTGTACTGTTATATGACTGAAATACGTGGCAGAAATTTTAAAGTTTCAGAGTCATCATTATACAGCTGCAATGTGATACAGCTGACCCCTGAAGAGCATGGGTTTGAGCTCTAAGGATCCACGTACGCATGCATACATCCTTCACTAAATACCACAGTACTGCGTGCAGCTACTTGAATCCGCTGATGGAGGTACAGAAGTCAGACAAACGTACGTGGATTTTCCACTGTGTGATGGGTTTGCCCCCCAGCGCCTCACTGTTCAAATGTCAGCTGTATTGGATCCTAGCAGGAGGCATCCAATACATATTTAAATCTTTGGGTGAAAGGTTACTGAAAAGCAGAATCTTTGTCTTTTAGTGCCATATACATGTAGACTCTTGAGTACTTATAAAAGGGAAAAAATTCCTTTATGAGGAAGAGATAAGATATCTAAAGTCAGATACAAAACTTAGAATCACCATTTATGGAGCAGCCAGATATTATGTGCTCCCAGTGGGATGCAGTGGAAAATAAGTCATCTCATCTTTGTGACATTTGTGCCAAAAGTGTTTCTCTTGAATCTAACCATGAGGAGATAGTCATAGAACTCTAATTGTGGGGTCTTTTAGAAGACGGCTGAGCAAGGGGGAGCAGTGAGAGAGAGGTGAACTGATAGGGAGGGGATAAAGCAAATGTGCCACAGTGATGCTGGCAGCCGTTGAATACAAATGAATGGGAAACGAGTGTCTAAGGTACGCTTGTTCCCTCAACTTCTCTGAGCTGGAGACTCTTTTCAAAATTTAGGGGGCTTTTGGAGAGGGAAGAGGTTAGTTTTGACTATATCCTTGGAAGAATGCCCTTAACTCTGAACGTTACCTGGCCTGTTATACCTTGTAGGAGATAAAGAGCTGAGATTACCCGTAATAGCTGCGTTCCAACAGACTTTCCACATGCTTTGGCTCTAAGAAGCTGCCATAAGCAGCGTAATGCCACATGGAATTCAAACATGGCGTTACCTTTCTGAACAGAGGGGGAATCCTGAGCACCTTTAGCCCTGGTCTTAAGTTTTGAGATGAGTGTGGGAAAAGCAGCAATTCCTAAGGGCTTTTTTTTTTTTTTGCTCCTATTATTAGTACAAGGTCAAAAGTAGTAGCAGTGAAAAAACCAACTGATCCCAAGTTGCCGATGTGGGAATAAGAGTTCCAAGGACAGCCTTCACCGACTGCCAAAGGGAACACTAAACTCGACTCAGTTTCAGCCCACCCAGGGTTCAAAGCTGACCCAGGTAAGGTTCAGTACCGTGATGTATTGACCTAGTGACGAAACTTGAATAGGAGGAATCTGTGCCTAATGAGAGTCAATAGCAGCAACTTTTACTCCCCTTCAGTGGACCCGGGTTATCAGCTCAGTCCCACCGCTCTCCCTTTCCGGGTTAGGGTGTCCTCTTCAACAGAGGAGCTGCGGTGTAAGCGGTGTCCACCCTCACCTTCAGGGTCCGCCTCGCCTGCAGCCCCCGGAGGTTTCTCCAGCAGACGCTATTGCTCTGTTTTTCTTTTTCTGGGTAAAATGCAAATACCCTTGGAAGCAAATAATGTTTGAAGGAATTTGACTAACTTTTATTGAGCGTGAATGTGCTCAAGATGATATTTGGTAGAATAGAGAAGATATCGACAGACATAAACATATTTGGGAGTTAGGGATTAAGGAAGCAGGATGTGAAAAAGAGTGGCAGAAAATGCCAGAACGCTGGGGAGGGAAGAGGACGTGCAGTCCCTGTCGCGATTTCCCCAACATTCGCCTCTGTTTTCTAAAACAGATTCCGATTCTTGGTTCAATATATAGCATGGAAATCACCATGCTATTTACTCTCTGCCTTCACAAAAATTAGATACATTTTTAAGTGTTTACTCCCAAAGAAGAGCTTTCGAGATCAGCCTGAGTCCACTGACACTCTGCGTCTGTGTGTGGGTGCCCTGCAGTCACGTCTGACTCTTTCTGACCCATGGACTGTAGCCCACCAGGCCCCTCTGTCCCTGGGATTCTCCAGGCAAGGATGCTGGAGTGGGTGCCATTTCCTCCTCCAAGATTGACGCCTTATGGGCTAGGATTTTGTCTGCACCGTTTCTGCATTCCTAGGGGACACAGAGCTCAGTAGACCCTGGAGAAATGGATGAATGAGCAAACCGCAGGCAGCTGTGATTCCTCCACAGGCCTCAGTGCTGCTTCCCGTGCCCGCGTTTCCTGGAGTTTTCTTCCATCGCGTGTCAAGTGCCAGGGCAGACTCTTCTCACCTGAACTCACTGTAGGGTGGCGGCTTCCCCTCCGTGTGAATGAGGGCGTGATCCACAGTGTTTGCAGACTGGTTTCTGACAGCTATTCAGGGCTTCCATCAAAGAAATCCTCTCTACAGCTAAGAGGAGTCATATCTAGTGCTCCAACTTATAAAGTTTAACTAGCTCTAGTTTATGAGTAAATAATTGTCTGATGCGAATGAATATTTCATGCGTAAGTCCCTTCTCATGCCTTACCAAATATTGAGTTTTTGTACTTTAACATGAAGTTTTCCTGAGATTCATCTTGCGAATGCAAATCTGGAATTGATGTGAGCTGTGAGAAGAATCCAAGGAAAATAAGCTGTCATCTTGCAAACAAAATCCTTCAATGATTTATGTGTTTGGCTTCGACTATGGGTTATCATTACTAAAATATTTGAGCTAGGAGATAGCTGAGCTGTAGTCTTTATCAGAGACCTTTAAATTATTAACCAGACTTCCAGCTAATTTGCCAAATCATGAAATATTATCTAGGAAAAGTGGGCAAAGGTGGTGGAGGGATCTTTGAATCACGAAATCATGTTTTAATAAAAGGCAATGGTGCAAATATATTGATTAAAGAAGTTAATTTTGTAAACTTAACTTGAAATTTGGGAATATAGTTATCCTCTGGTTCCTGTGTATAGGTTTCTCCTGGTGGCTCAGAGGGTAAAGAATCTGCCTGCAATGAAGGAGACTTGGGTTCAGTCCCTGGGCTGGAACAATCCCCTGGAGAAGGGAATGGCTGCCCACTCCAGTATTCTTGCCTGGAGAATTCCATGAACGGATGAACTTGGGGGGATACAGTCCATGGGGTCACAAAGAGTCAGACATGACTGAGTGATTCTCAGACACACACACACACACACACACACACACACACACACTCTGTGCATAAAGTTGAATGGTCATCTGGAAATCTGTCAAGTATATTCAAGAGCAATAACAATCATGTTTTTAAAAACATTACCTCAAAGACATTATTTTCTAAATGTTTCTGGGATCATGTTCTGATGACATGTATTATTCCCATTTCACTGTGTGTATCATATGACGGTACAGTATTTGAACACGGATATTTCACAGATGTATAGAACAGTCTTTTGGACTCTGTGGGAGAGGGCGAGGGTGGGATGATTTGGGAGAATGGCATTGAAACATGTATAATATCATATATGAAGTGAATCACCAGTCCAGGTTCGATGCATGACACTGGATGCTTGGGGCTGGTGCACTGAGATGACCCAGAGGGATGGTACAGGGAGGGACGAGGGAGGGGGGTTCAGGATGGGGAACACGTGTACACCTGTGGCGGATTCACGTTGATGTATGGCAAAACAAATACAGTATTGTAAAGTAATTAACCTCCAATTAAAATAATTTATATTAAAAAATAAATTCATGACCACAGACAGGTGGATGCTCACTAAAATAAATAAATAAAATATGTCCAACTATTTGACTAAGGAAAAGACATCGAATATGAACTGTAATAGTAAAAAATACTGCAATCAAGAACAACCACACACACGCAATTGTGACTTTTTGAGAGAGAATTTTAGCTCTGGAAAACAGACTATATAATGGGGTCTGTTCATCCTCTATATTTCTTTATGCAATGATAAAAGGTGACTTGGAGACTTTGGTGATACAAAACTGTAGATAAAACTTCCAGAAATTCAGAGAACAGATGTATGAGCAAGTGCATCCTAAAGAATATGCGTAGTTTGAAAACAGCCAAAGTTGCTATTAATGTGTCTTCCCATTCATTTGCTCATCTTATACAGTATACTAAGGATAATAATAGTAGAAAAGCGGAACCTCCTCTTGGGTAAAAAAGGTGCATACGTAAGAGACTAGCGAAACAGGAAGAAACAGGCACCAGGAAAGTACTGCGGAGGCCACACAGGATTCGGTCACGGGCTGGGTAGTGAGAGAAAAGGGAAAGTAAGAACAGGAAGAAGTCCTTCAAAGAACTTGAACTAAGTTCTTAGAGAGTAGTTGCTTTCATAAAAGCAGAGAGAACGAGAGAATAGAGAAATATTATAGTGGGGTAACTAGTTCAGAGATAAGGTTGTGAATGACATTCTTTAATTTAAAAAATCAGGCTGGCTTGGAGAAACGTGCAAAAGAAGAGTTGTGCAAGTTACAAGTAGAATTTTGAAATGGAGTTTTGTGTAGACATACAAATGAATTTAGACAGAAAATAGGCCAAACGTGCAATTTCCTTGTTGATCCTCTGTCTGAATGACCTAGCCATTATGGAGAGTGGGGTACTGAAGCCCCCGACTATAAATGTTCTGCTGTTTATTTCCACTTTCAGCTCCTCTAGGGTTTTCTCTACCTTTAGGTGTGCCACTATTGAAAGCAAAAGTATTGGCAACCATTGTGTCTTCTTGTTGGGTTGACCGCTTTATTATTGTATAAAGACTTTGCTCTTTCTACTATTTTTAGTTTAAAGTCTACTCTAACATAAGTGTAGCTACCCCTGCTTTCGTTTTGCTATCATTTGCTTAAAATATCCTTTTCCATTTTTCACTCTTGGTTTACGCATTTCTTCAAGGTGAGCCTCTGTAGGCAGCACATCCTCAGATCCTGTTGTTTACTTTGTCATTTCTTGCTCTTCATTAGAGAATTTAACCTGTTTATTTATCGCAGGGCTTCCCAGGTGGCTCAGTGATGCGAGAATATGCCCGCCAGGGCAGGAGCTGCGGAGACGGGCTCAATCCTGGGTCAGGAAGACCCCCTG